>CM024759.1:53951553-54351553 GCA_014218235.1 Colocasia esculenta | reverse complement strand
CTATAGGGTATTTAATAAGCGTACTTTATTAATTGAGCAAACAGTACACATTATCTTTGATGAAACTAACCCCTCCTTGAGAAGGGAAGAAGATAGTGATAATGATGATGCAAATGAATTGTCCAAAAAGCTAAAGAACTCATCAATTGAGGACAAGAAGATCCACCTCTGGAAGACCTGCAACAAAAGGACATAGTACATGAGAATCTTCCAAAGGAATGGAGATACAAGAGAGATCACCCTCCTAAAAACATTATTGGTGATCCATCTGTAGGGGTAAGAACAAGAGGTAACATAATTCCATGTCATTATTTAGCTTTTGTTTCTCAAATAGAGCCTAGGACAGTCAATGAAGCTATCACTGATGAATCTTGAATTTTAGCCATGCAAGATGAACTGAATCTGTTCAAGAGAAACCGGGTATGGTCACTTGTTCCTAGACCATCAGATCATCCAGTGATTGGCACCAAATGGGTGTTCAGAAATAAATTGGATGAAGCTGGTGATCATAAGAAACAAGGCCAGATTGGTAGCTCAAGGCTATTCCCAAGAGGAAGGCATAGATTTCGATGAAACCTATGCACCAGTAGCTAGACTTGAGGCTATTAGAATATTACTTGCATATGCATCTGCATTAGATTTGAAATTGTTTCAAATGTATGTAAAATCTGCATTCCTAAATGGGTTCATTAAGGAGGAAGTTTATGTAGAACAACCTCTAGGTTTTGATGACATTGATTTTCCAAATCATGTATTTAAATTGCACAAAGCACTATATGGATTAAAGCAAGCACCAAGATCATGGTATGATCGGCTAAGTGCATTTCTATTAGATCATGGTTTCACTAGAGATCAAGTAGACAGTACATTATTTGTTAAATCTAAAGTCAAATATATTTTGATAGTTCAAATATATGTTGATGATATAATATTCGGTTCTACTGATGAATCTCTTTGCAAGTATTTTAAGAAGATTATGCAGGGAGGATTCGAGATGAGCATGATGGGGGAGCTCAACTACTTCCTTGGATTGCAAATCATGCAAGGAAAAGAAGGGACACACATATGTCAAGCCAAATATACCCAGGAACTCTTAAAGAAGTTTGGATTCGAAAATTCCAAGCCATTATCAACACCTATGAGCACATCAACAAGGATGGATAGTGACAAAGATGGTAAGAAGGTAGATCAAAAGATCTACAGAGGTATGATAGGTTCTCTACTCTATTTGACGGCAAGCAGACCTGATATAATGTTTAGTGTATGCATGTGTGCTAGGTATCAGGCAGATCCTAAAGATTCTCATTTAATTAGTGTCAAAAGGATCTTTAGATATTTAGCTAAAACTCATGACTTAGGTTTATGGTATTCAAAATCATGTGAAATTAATTTAGTAGGATACTCTGATGCTGACTATGTTGGATGCAAAATAGACAGAAAAAACACCAGTGGTTGTTGTCAATTCCTTGCAGGTTGCTTGATATCATGGTCCTCAAAGAAATAAAATTCAGTAGCTCTGTCAACAACTGAAGCTGAGTACGTAGCTGCTGGAAGTTGTTGTACACAACTCCTATGGATCAAGCAACAACTTGAGGATTATGGGTTACATATCAAGACAATTCCATTGTTATGCGACAACACCAGTGCTATAAATCTAACCAAGAATGCAGTACAGCACTCAAGGACTAAACATATTGAGGTTAGATATCATTTCATTCGTGATCATGTAGCAAATGGCAACATTGATATTTTATTTATTGATACTAATAATCAGTTAGCAGATATCTTCACAAAGGCCTTACCTGAAGAGAGATTTACTTCTCTTAGAAGGGAATTAGGCATGTGTAAATTGTGAAAGAATCATCTGTATAAAACTGAAATATTAATTTTCAGAATTTAAATTATTTTTCCTCTCAAAAACTTGAGCAAAATTCCAATTATTGCCTATCCTTTTAAGTTTGTCTTGACGGTTCGTTATTTTATAAGAGTTTATTCCTATCGAACTCATTTTTTTTTGTCGTTTTCTGCTGTTTTGGCGCTTCCAATTTCAAAAAATCATTATTCCTCTTATTTATCCCAAAATCTGTGGGGGAATGATTCACCTCCTACCTTTACCTTTCTCGTCCACCGCCTGAGGCGATACCCCATCGACTCTCTAAGATTTCAAAGCTTCCAACTCCTTCCCGCCGAAAATTTCTTGAGGGTTCCTGTTCCAATCCTCTTTCCAGTCCTCTAGAAACTCTTCCCATTCAAAACCATGGCCTCTTCTGGTGTATCTGATAGCGTAGGGGGCTATGGAGCTGTATTTCTCACCGCCGAGCAGCAGGAAAGGTTTGTGTCCATAAAGACCAAGCTGTGCGGACATAAGGCTGTAGATGTGGTAGATTTGCAGAAGAATGGCATGGGCAGCGTGACTACAGGTTTGGATAGATTGAAGTGGACGAAGATGGCCACCTTCTTAGAAGTAAGTTACCCTGACCTAGTAAAGGCATTCTATGTATGTCTGAAGACAGAGGAAGATGGGACCTTGACTTCCATGGTCAAGGGTACCCAGATTAGGGTCATACAAGATTTATTAGCATCACTCTTTGGTGTGACTACTTCCGGTCACAGTGGAGTTCATACTGTAGATATCCAGGCGAAAGGATTAGGGATTGTTGGTCCCGAATACAGATTGAAGGATGAAAAGTTAGATATCAACCAGTTAAATGCATTTAATCGCCTTCTGCACTTCATTGTCTATCAAATTTTGATCCCCTGAAGTGCTACCTTTACAACTTGTACCAAGGCGGACTCAGACTTTATGTTCTCGGCCATCCAGAACCAGGAAATCAACACAGCAGAGATTATGATTGAAAGGATGAAGTTTGCAAGCTCACAGGTATGGGATAAGAAGAGCAAGTTGAACGTCTCTCTACCCTATGCCCATCTCTGACCAAAGTACTTCAGCATTATGGCATCAGTGTGGTAGGAGATGTTTTTGAGAAGATGGGGCAGGCAATCCGCAGCAGGAACTTAAGGAAGAGCGAATTTTCACTTGTAAATGGCCTATGGACTAAGACCTCAGTGGCTGAGGGTGAGGCCATCATTGGCGAATCCCAAGAAGTCCAGGAAGAGGTAGGGGAAGCAACTGTAGTAGCATCAGTCCCAATGGTTCAAGAGGAATCAGCAGCAGCAGCACCAGCAGCAGCACTAGCAAAAGAAGTAGTGACTCAAGCAGCAGCAGCAGAGGCCAGAGTAGAAGAATCTGTGGCCATTGGCAGCCTAATTGAAGAAATTCCTCCAGAGAATATTTTGCCAGTTGTGGGAACCTCTGAAGATCTAAAACCCACCACTATTGTGGCATCCATTCTTAGAGATGTGCTGGAATCCATCTCTAGCACTCAAGGGGAGCCTGAGAGGTTCAGTGAATCAGTAGCTCCAGAAGCTGTGGCATCAGGCCACACTGATGAGATCATCATGGAGGAAGCTCCCAGTCAGGGGGAGCAAGTAGTTGCTCATGAAAAAATATCAGTGGAAGATGCTCCTATTGAGGGGGAGCAATCTATTGATGAGGAGGCAGCTCCTCAGGGCGAGCACACTGAAAGTGTCCCCATGGATAATGAAGAGCATGTTGAATTCGAGGAGCCCATTACAAGGGCACATAGCAAAAGGAAAAGAGTAGCTCATAGAAAGCCCAAGGAGAAGCAGCTGAAGATTCAGTTGAAGCCAGTTATTTCAAGGCTGAATGAGCAAGGAAAGACTCTCACATCTCTGCAGTCTGATATTCAGTCTATCCTTATCAGCCAAACCTCAGCAGCAAGCGAGATTGGAGCCTTGTCCACTGAGGTACACAACTTGAGAGATGATTTTAAAATGTTTAAGCAATTATGCAGATGGATGAAAGGTGAGTTCGACAGTGTCAAGAAGCTTATCTCTTCGAGGGAGCAATCCACCTCTGCCCCTCCAGCTCACTCACCTGCTGAACCGGTTAGCAATGCAGGGCCATCAGGGCCAAGGCCAGTAGAAGAAAATGCAGGGCCATCAGGGCCAACGCCAGCAGAAGAAAATGCAGGGCCATCAGGGCCAACACCAGCAGAAGAAAGTGCAGGGCCATCAGGGCCAATTGTAGTAGAACCAGCAGGGTCATCCGGGCCACCTGAGGTTGTGGTAGGGCCACCAGGGCCAATGATCTCCGAGGATGTGTCTCCAAGAGTAGAGGAGCCTGCAGCTGCTCCCAAAGCCCATGAGACTTCATCTCTTGCAACACTAGCCCCTCCTTCACCACCCTTGTAAAGACTCGAGAACCCGACCCTCGGCCCACGCCGAGGACCCGATTTTCGCGGTCGCCGCCCACGGATCCGGGGACCCAGAAGGGCTATTATCTACGTCTAACAGGATATGTAACGGAAGTAAACGTCAACTGCTAAACTAGAAGCGTACAAGCGGAAACCGAAAAGAGAGCGAGACCGCTGCGTACCGTTCTAAGTATAGTCCCAACGCACGCACGCTAGTACAAGTAAAAGGCAGGGGAAGAACAGGTCCCTTAGGGGCATACCCCAAGGGTGACGTACACTGAAGAAAAGGGGAACCACTGCTAGCTACGGGGACTCCGACTACTGCCCCGTCTCCTCCGCCCGACGCGCGCCCTGCCACTGCTGAGAAGTCTCACTTGGGAAAAGGAGGGATGAGCTTCACAAAAGAAGCTCAGTAGGGACTACCAATCTCCTACTGGCTCTAAACAGGCAGGAGAAATATATATATATATATATATATATATATATATATATATATCAAATGAATGACAGCAGTTTATATCTTCTACCTACAAACGGAAGTGCGGAAGCGGAACTACAACTAGCACGGTACGAAAAGTACACACGGTCGGAAACTCCGTACGACTGCTCGTCGTGACCACCACATGGCTAGTAAACACAGACGGAGAGAACTCCGCCTGGACAAGGAACACTAGCTACGGAAACACTACCACTAGTCACAGTCAAGTGCGTCCACCGACGTCTTATCCTCGACCCGGGTCCTGACCCTCACGTCTCGTCAGAGCGAGGTAGGACACAAGTAACACAACAGTAACCGCCGTAGTCTGGCCGGACTACGGTCCCACGCCTGACCTCCCCAAGCGGTTCTGGGGCCGCAAGGAGCGAGGCAATGAGAAGAAGGACTAGCTGGCCTGCACCGGGTAGAACTCCTAACTGTCCTCGGCGTCCCAGACCACCCACGAGAGCTCTGCAAGTGACTCACACGCTACTGTCCTAACCATTGTTTTCCCCTAAGCTCCAGAGTCCGCCTGGTGGCTGCCAACTCAAGCGCACTCGTAGCCCAGAGTACTCCCTCAACAGGCTCCCGAGGATGGGGGTCCCAGGCAATGGTAAAAACCTCTCACACGGGACAGGCCCTCAAGTGCCGAACACCGGGCGAAAGACTAGAGTAGACCGTACTAGGGGACTAGCACAGGTGCCACAGTACAGCAAAGCAAACGGAAACGGTGTCAGGCGAAAACCTATCTCTCGGTCGATAACGCGACAGGGCGGACCGTCGCGACCATGTCGCGACGCCCTGGCATGTCGCGACCTTAACGCGACACTCAGGAGCGTCGCGACCGGACGCGCCGTCGTGACATGATCGCGGCCTCCAAGGCTGCCGTGTTTCCAGCCGAGCAGGGTTCCGGAGCAGTCCCTCCAGGAACCCTCCCCAAAACACGAAATACATTCACAAGGGGGAAGGGGATCATGCACAACGTGTATTAAAAGCTATAAATCCACCAAACCACCCACAATCCCTCAAAAGCATGGATCTATGCTCGAAGGAAACCTCACTCAACTTGAGCATGGAGTTCTCACACTCCCAAGCCCCAAACCACAAGGAAACCACGGTCTAGAGGGGAGGGGATCATGCTTAGGGCGAGAGGGTCGGACGTCCCTATCTCCACACGAAGAACGCACCCGTTGGGGCATTCTCGTAGGAATGGCCGTCTCCTCCTCGCACCGCACGACACAAGCACGACCCCTGCACGAACGGCACGTCCACGCCTCAGCACGAGCACCACGAGCAAGGAAAAACACCGAGAAACCGCGAGAGAGCTCGAGAGGGAGAAGAAGAGGAAGAGGAAGAAGAGGGGGAAAATGGGGCGCGCTGTCGGTTTTAAACCGATGGCCCCTCAGACGCTGTCGCGACGCCCAGGAGCGTCGCGACCATGTCGCGACCGCCCGCCATGTCGCGACACAAAAAGCACGGTCAAACCTTGAAGATCGGAAAAGCAAACGTAGAGGCCTGGCAGGTCGCGTCAACGCTGCACGACCCTGCCACCCGACACGACCTTTCTGACAGACAGGACAGTGGTCAAGCCATGTCAAAACACAGTCGCGACAACCAGGGGTGATGCGACAAGGACGCGACGCTCACCCCCGTCGCAACACGAACCGCCAATCCTGTCGCGGCAGGCCGCTCTGACGCGACCATGTCGTGGCTAGGGCGCATGTCATGACCTTGAGGATGGGGCCTAGGGCCCAAGGTGGCCGGGTCTTACAACCCTCTTCATCCACAGCACCTCCAGCTCCCATCACCTTCAAACAACCCATGCCTCGCACCATCTCTTCCCCAACTCCTTTTCCATCTCAATCCACCTCTCCTCCTGCCTCCTCTACATCCATTCCACCTCCTCTCATTTCCGAAGACCCTCCAGCCTCATCATCTTTTGGAGCCTCCTCTTCCTCTGTTCCTTCTTTAGATGGACCATCCATCTCACCTTTTTCTACTCATCAAACATTTCTCCATCCTCCTACTCCTCCTTCCTTTGTCACCTTCATTCTTGAAGGTGCTCAACTCGAAGGTCCATTTCTAGAAAAATTCGAGGATGAGATAGAAATCTCTACCATCCATTCAGTTCTGTCAGTTGCCTCTCATGTCCACAGGACTGACTCCTCTAGTCCTGTCTCTAAAAAGAGGAAACTCTACACTACTCTTGCTCTTCCCACCGAACCTAAATTTCCTCCTCTTTGGTTTTCCCTCACTATTGAAAATCGGAGGGAACCACTCTATCAAGAATATCTTCAAAAATGTATTCTTGCCACCATTTTTTGTGTTCCTTTTCTAAATCTAACCAATCACCTAAATGTTGTCCTTCCCTACAACCACTTCTCAAAAGTTGATCAATCCAAAATCTTCAAAATGGCTGAATGCAAATCTGAAGATCAGTGGGCCAAAGGGCACTCGGCTCTCTATAGGAAATATCTTCTTGCAAAGTCAGATAGGTTTCCACCCAGGGACTCTCCACTCACTCTCTCTAAGTGGTTTGTCATTCATCATAAATCCCTCTGGGCCCCTTTCATTCAAAAGGAAGTGAAGCTCATCAGGTACTTTCAGTTATTCAATGATTACCAGTATCTTCACAAGTTACCTAAAGTCCAGTTGGAACAGTTCCATGGAGCAGTTGCTTCATTAAAAATTGCAAATCCAGTCAACTACTCTTTCAAAGTGGATTTCGCCACCGTGCAAATTCCAGACTCGGTATTCCTTCCTAAGCTGCATTCCTTGGTCATGGACTCCTCAATAGGTCCTGTTATCTTTGAGAGATTTGCTCACGTCATGGGAAGGATATCAGCTCAACAGGGTCGACTTCCATCCTTCCAAAGGTTCATCTTCAGAGAATTTTACCTAGGCCATATTTCCTCTGAAGTCCTTGCTCCTCTGCTGTCAGAATGTGAAAGGCTTTCTCCCACTGACTGGGAAAAGCACTATAATCAGTCAGCTCTTCAATTGGAAGCCTTGAACAACTCTTGTTTAAGACTGGAAAGCCTACTCTCACAGCTGAAGCATTCTTGGACCAGAATTCTATCAATTTAGTTCAGGACTCTTATCTTCAGTGGGTCGAGCGGTACAAGCTGTTTTTGGCATTGAAGCAAGATCTTCTACAGCATAAGTTATTCTATCCTATCAAGATCAACCAATTTCTTCGGTTCGCTAGTTTTGGTTCATGCAGTACCTACAAACCTTCCCTTGGCACCAATGAATATGGCAATTTTCTGAGTACTCAGCGGCAGCTTCATATTCAAAGGATGTTGCCTGACATGGGACCATCTTACGCCATTTCTTCTGGGGCTTTTCAGGCTTTATTTTTAGGAGCAAGAACGATAGTCCTTGCCCATTATTTGTCGGCACGCCTCTCTTTTGTCTCCTGCGTTTTACATCCCTGTAACTCCTCAGGACAATTAAATATATCTCTCTTGTTTTCTCACTATCTTTTCTCTCTGTCTTTTTCACCTTGTGGTATCTTTTTGCTTAATGACAAAAAGGGGGAGAAATATAGTACTTCTGAATTATATTTCTTATATTTCCGCAATTTCATTTAAATTCATTTCAGATCATCTATGCTCATTGTTAAGTTTTGTCATCACCAAAAAGGGGGAGATTGATGATTAGTTTATCCCCATGTAATTTAAATTAATTACATATCTATTTTGGTGATTAACAAAACTATATAAAGTTTAATCTAACATATTTTCTATGATATTTGAGTACAAGAAATGAAACAAGGAATATCAAGCTAAATGGGTAAGTAATATTTATTCTATAGCAATGTAAGTTCAAAGCATGAAATTTTCTAAGTTCACATCGACTCGTTAGTTGGTATAACGATTTCCTTTGAATCATAAGGATTTCCTCAATCACATCGATTTTGATTCTATAACAATTTCATAAGTCATTACTATTCTATTACAGTCCATCTTCATAACGATTCGACAAGTGATCGCAATGATTTGCCATCATAATGATTCGATAAGTGATCGCAACGATTTGCCCTCACAACGATTCGTTAAGTGATCACAACGATTTGCTCTCACAACGATTCGTTAAGTGATCGCAACGATTTGCCCTCACAACGATTGCGTAAGTGATCATAACAATTTACTTTCATAACGATTCGTTAAGTATTCATAACAATTCGCTTCCATAACGATTCTATAAATGATCACATCGATTTCTTAAGAAAGAACAACGATTTGCTCTCACATCGATTTGATAAGTGAGAACAACGATTTTAGTGTCACAACGACTCATCAAGTTTCAAAACGATTTGATTCCTGTAATGATTCGATAAGTTACATAACGACTCTGTTACTGTAACGATTCATTAAGTTACATAACGACTTGGTCGTTGTAACGATTCGATACAGCAAACAACGATTCATTCACATTATCTTCAACGATTTGATTATAACGACTTGTGCATAACGATTTGCTTATAGAGTCACAACGATTTGTCTCTACAACGATTTGGTTATTAATGCATAACAATTTATATATGCATCGATTTACTTATGGAGTCACAACAATTTGTCTCTACAACGATTTGGTTTTTAATGCATAACGATTTATATATGCATCGATTTGTTTATGGAGTCACAACGATTTGTCTCTATAACGATTTGGTTATTAATGCATAACGATTTATATATGCATCGATTTGCTTATGAGAGCACAACAATTTACATGAACATCAACTCATTTGCATAACGATTTCATAAGTCATGCATGTAACGATTTCATAGAATATAACGACTTGATATTTGAACTCATCTCTGAGTACGTTGAAAAGTCAAAGTCTTCCCGTATATCTTTCTGACAACCATGCATTTATTATGACTGAACGTATCACTACAGTGCATGCAATCGATATCTTCTATTCTCATGCTTATTTTGTAAACATCTTTTTAGAAGAACAGAATGGAACTTCTGCTTCTGTATAAAATCAATCTAACGTTGACTGACAACAAGAGACAACTTAGCTGTCTATTGTTAAGCATTTAAATACGTGCAGGTCTCTGACAGCGCACCTCAATACAACGTTGGATAGTACGGAAGATAACGAACATCATCGAAGATCCTCTCTCTTGTTGCGTGCATGGAAAGCTAAGGACTGCTGAACAAGAAGCTTTACAAAACCATGCAGTCTAACATAAACGAAAGCCTAGAGACAACAGACATTTCAACGTTCGAATTTCAAATAGAAGATATATAAAGAAGACTGAAGCTCTAGAAACTACACAACTCTTACAACAATCTTTAACAAGCTTTTCTGTGAGCATCTGATAGAGCAAAAAAAAAAAAACCTCACTCCTTTGATTGTCTAGCTCTTAGCTCTCTGCGTTCATTGTGTTAGTCTTGAGAGCTTCTGAAAACTGAGAGTGTCCCTCACTGTAGATCTTTTCCTCTCAATTTTAGCTTCAGACCCAGCATTGTTTAAGCTTGATCTAGGGGCTTGCTTTCATTAACACTTTTCTTGTGTTTGCTCCCTTCGTGTTGAAGGAAGATCTGAGGTTACCAGGGTGTGTGTTCCCTTCGAGTAGAAGGAAGACCTGGTGGTATCTAGGGTGGTGTATGTCCTCTTCGGGTTGTGAAGAGAAGACCAGCTGTGACTGGGTGTGTAAAGGTCCATAAGGGGGACTGTACTCTTCGGTAGTGAAAGCCTGAGTTGTTGCTCAAGGACTGGACGTAGGACTCCTGTGGAGAGGAGGTCCGAACTAGGATAATTCCTTGTGTAGTCTGTGTGCTTGCTTTGCGTTTACTATCATTCTTTACTAACTCTAACACCCATCGAAGTGTGTTATGTGTGACTATTTTGTGAACAGGTTTAAGGTACTCATTAATTTTAAGAATCCCATTCACCCCCCCCCTCTAGGCTTGCTAGCTGGGCAATAGTTATCCCTACTGAGCCTTGTTCGCGAGGTTCACCCCTCTACTCTCTCCAGGTAGGGACTTGCTGTCGCAGCAGTTTGTTGCTGGACGGTCGTGGTGGCGGCTTGTTCACCGTGCGTTGCCAACAGTGTGAGTTGTGAGCGTGAGAGCTCTTGTACCGTGAGTTGAGAGTGGCCTTTTTGCAAGTCCTCGGGGGTATGCCCCTTAAGGTCTACACCTTTCTTTCTGTACCTGTACTTTTATTTGGGACTTGTTGTACATAATTTTCTTTTAATGTACAAACTTTCTTGTTATAGTTATTTGAATTCATTGCTTATCTCACTGGACTAAATTCTAACCCTTCCGGGTCTTCGGATCCGTGGGTGGCGGCGCAACCTTCGGGGGTCCCTGGCGGGGGTCCGGAAGGTTGGGTCGTTACACAATGAATAAGTAAGTAGACAATTCAAGCAGATAGATCAAACATATCAAGTGAAATTTCAGTAGTTAAGTAATCAAACAGTTCAAACAGATTAGATGATGTTTCAAAAGATCAAATAGAAGCAACCAAACAAGATCAGAATAAGAGATTGACCTACTTTGATACCAAATGTAGGATCGAATATGCAGGGTCGATAGATCTAGAAGAAGGGTTTAAATAGAGCTATTACCAATCACAGTGGAGGCTTAAGCAACTTATAATATTACTTCAGATTATAAATCAATTCAACGATAATCACACTGATCTAATATGCTTATGTGATTAAAGTGTAGACTAATGTGTGAGAAAATTGACAAGTAGTGTGTAAATGAAATCCCTATGCATGCATCTAGCATAGAAAGCATATCAAACCACTGCACAAGAGATTTTTAGGTGGTTCGAAAATCACACCCGTGATTCCTACATCTAACTCTCATACAACGAGGCACACAGTATTCAAAGAAAAGAGTACAACACACATGAGCACAACGACTTCAACACATATGAGCACGATGGCTCAAACACACTTGAGCATGATAGCTCAAACACATGAGCGCACAGGCTCACACGCAACCTAGATCAGGTTCATAAGAGATCAGATCCTCTAGCACTGATCTGATTCACACACAAATGCTTTGAATCTACACATAACACTTGTACATATTACAAAACACACAAAGAATGAATCGAGATGAACACTCCAATATAATTCAAGAATAGAGAGATGAGATGGATGTTCCTCGTTGAAGATGATCTGCAAGAAGCTTGGATTGAAGGCTCTTGAGAAGATTTGATGAAGAACTTCTTCAATTCCCAATGCTCTGTTTCAAATCTGAATCTGTAGATTGATGCCAATGTGAATTGCTCCTCTTGAATGTCTCCACAGATGCAGAACTTTGTGCTTCTGCTATTGCACTAGCTTCCTCCTTCAATTCCTTCTTGATATGTTGTTTTCTCTTTGCTCTAAAGCTTCTACTTCGCTCTTCTACTCTTCCGACGTTCTTCTCTGATGCTGCTCTTCTAGCACTCTCACTTTTTCTTTCTCTATGGTTAGCCTTACTCTTTTGTGTTGGATGCTTCATTCAGATGAGACAAGAGACCTTTTATAATCTCAGTGCACTCCCTTGTACGTGGGACACATGTGCACAGAAAACTAAGGCACACATGAAGTTGTCACGTGTCCATGGATCCTATTCCTCTTTGTCACTTAGATGAAAGTGTATTTTAGTAATAAAAGATTTTTTCAGAATCACCAAGGATAAGTCACACCTTTTGTAGTTCATCCCCTTTTTATTTCTAAATTTTCACTCGAGGTACGTCGAGGCATGTTTGTATTTATACTGACGCAACTGACTAAGTATCAATTTCAGCTTACTGAGAGGACATGTATGTCGACCTGATTAACAACTTACGTCGACCTACTGTGTTTTTCTTCAGCCATGGCTCACTGGATAGATAATGTGTGTCAACTTGATTGACAGTTTGCGTCAGACACAACTATGACTTGGTCCTTTATAAATTTACTAGACAGATTATGTGTGTCGACCTGATTTTCAATTTGTGTCGATACAACTATGACAATGTTGTGTGAACATATATATATATGAAGTGTGAATCATCAAAATATGTCATTATCATCAATATATGAAATATAAAAAATAAAAAATATGATGTTTAATCATCATTATAATATATACAATATATCATCATTAAAATTAAAATATGAGTATTTAAACATAATCAACATCAAAATATTTAGTGATCATTGAAATCATCATCAAAATATTTAATATATATTCAACACAACATGGTGACGCTCTTTTAGACCAACAGTCCTCATAGTTAAGTCATCAGAACCGGCCAACTGGGACGGAATTCTACTCACCTCTGGAAACCCCCGCAGAACGCGAACAACCTGCAACGCTGCAAGTAGAGCCATTGACGAGAGGAGGAAGATGGAAGATGGCGACATACGAAAGAAACCCTGATTTGCCAAGACATGGCCCCCTCCCCGAACTCCACGGTTCCCATTAGGTACGTCGATCCACACAACATGCATAAACACCAAGCACCTCAGAAAGACAACAATGAAGGGCACATCAGTGGCGCATCCTTTAATTTAGTACTGAAATCTAACGTAGAAAGTGGCTTCCCCTCCAAATCGTTTTATGATGATGCAACAAAAGGAAAAGGACAAGGATTCATGGTTCCCGGAAGCTCGTCTGTCCGGCCCAGTGGGTGTGGTTACCGGTCGATGACCCCCCTATCACGCCATTCATATATGAAGATTTTCTTGGACCACGGACCTGCTTGTTCATGGTTCTGGCTTCAAGTCTTGGTCATCATCAAAATAATTAAAGAGAAAGATTTACATATCTTTGTGTGTGCACAAAAAAAACATATTTAAGGGAAGTATGTTATTTTAGTGATGTAGGTATTTAATATATCATTCATCTCAATTTTTTTAATTTTAAAAGTTAAAATAACACATTATTATTGGGTGTGTGCATTATATATATATATATATATATATATATGCGTATTAAATATTTTCCATAATCAAATTCTAGGAGCGCGTGTGAGTGCATCACAGACGCTGCTTAAACCAAGTAAAGTACGTGGAAACAACAGGAGAGATTAATGCGTTTCTGATCTCACTTCTCTCCTCATTATGTATGCCACGGTGACGAGGTCTGCCACGTCCGCTCCTCTAAGCATGGTAGGGCGTCCCCCTGTTCTCATGCCATAGACTTTATTCACGTACTTGCTGTGGAATTCCACCACTATCACTTCTGGCCATCTTGGGAGTTGTGATCGTAATATTTGTACTAAACTCGTGAACATGGAGATACAAAAGTAGAAGAGAGATGAGATAGATGGCAAATGCCAAAAAAAAGAGATGAGATAGATGGAATTTTTTTTTTATTGGGGGTAGGGAATGATTCCAATTCATTTCAGTAGGTCATCAATAGAGATGTAAATGATCCGAGTTGAGCCGAATAGTATCCTGTTCGAATTCGACTCGCTCATCTTTTACCCAGCTCGAACTCGGCTCGAAATTCGTCGAGCATCTACAATCGATGTTCGAACTCGGCTTGTGAAATATTTTTACCGTTTGAACTCGACTCGTCAAGCGCTCGTTTTACCGCTCGTTTAAATAAATAAACGAGTTTGAAATCGAACTCATATTTGAATTCGTTGAAACCCAAGAAGACCTGGGGAAACACAGGGTGAGAGATGAGGTGGGGGGTCTATTTTATAGAACTTTAAGACATTGCACAAATGTTGTATCTGATATGGGACTATGGCCATGGGATACCCGGTCACAGGGTAGAAGGTTCAGGGGGTGGGGGCGGGCTGGGCGGCGCCGTGCAGGGGTGGGGCAGCCAGAGAATCCCACCGCGAGCACTGCAGTCGGCATCCGGTACTGTCGGAACCGCCGTGCAAGCCTCCGACCACCAGGGGTGGGGAGGCGGAGCTGCAAGCCGCTGGAAGTCATGGAGGGGGTGATGGCACAACCGGAAGATGCCACCGGAGGACCTACAGACAGTGTTTGGCAAAGCCAGAACCATCGCACTGGCGTCCGCACCGCCGTAGGCGCCGACCTGCCGCTGCAACTCCAGACTTGGGCGTCCGCACCACCAATCGTCTGTACCGCCCCGGGGGGGGGGGGGGGACAGTAGCTCAAAGATCCTTCTGGCACCAGATGGGGATCTGCGGCGATCGCCGGATACTCTAGTGACCGATCGCGACCCCCCTTGGTTGTGGCCATCGGGCACGGTGCACCTGCAGAAGTCGGGAGGAAGAAGATGACTGCGGGTGCCTGGAGACCCTTCAAATTCTGATATTTGTGTTCATACTAATATTTGTATAATTTATTTAAAACCAAATTTTGTGTATATACTTTCACTTACATCTTTGTAATATACACCTTAGTATTTAACCTTTTACATCTAAGTCCTTATGTTCAATTTATACAATAATAATAACTCTACAAAAATAGATAAATATATTTGTACTCTCATAATTAATTATAAGAAATTTAAAAATATTAATAAATATCATTTCGAATATATTAACGAGTAATTTATCGAGTATCTTAGCGAGTATGTTATCGAGTATCTTAACAAATTATTGCGAACATATTCGAGTCGAGTAGACCTCTATTCAAGCTCGGCTCGTTTATGAACCGAGCTTATTTTTTTGTTCAAACTCGGCTCGTTAACTTAATAAACGAGCCGAACCGGATTTTTATCGAGTTGAGCTCCGAACTGTTTGTCGAACGTATCGACTCGTTTACACTCCTAGTCATCAATATATAGCTGGGTGGAGAGGGGGAGTTTTCGGAAATTGAGAAATATTGGAATGGCGCAAGAGCCGTGAGAATTTCCGCATCGGGTTTAAAAAAATTATAAATAAGAAAGATCATTGTGTGACTCATAAATTTCTATCCCAAAAAGAGTTATTTCAGAACGATTCTCGTTACAAGTTTATTTTCTCTCAGGTAGTTACCATTCATTTGTGATGGCGAGGATGTTCCACTCTCACCTGTAAAAGTATACTTTTAATGAAAAATAATCTTACAAAAAGAAGTTTTGGTCAATTGGAGTTGGTCACTTACATATATTATAACGTATAACACTTGTATCATCTTTGAATGCATTTTCATATTAACAGTGATGAAAGGATGCGATTGATGCTGGCCAGATGCCGTTGACATCATGGCTTGACCATGAAGATTTTAAGTTTGAAATCAAATCTTTTAGAGAAGCTGCTGAAAATTAAGAGTCCTATCAACAGTTTTTGTTTTGTTTTTTCTTCCAACACACATCAAATATTTTACGAATTATGAAACATACTTCCCTTCTTTTAATAGAGAATCATTTTCTACTCGGCCCATCCAATAGAAAGATAGATGTAATTTATTTAGACGCGACTTGATTGATCGACATCTAAATCCCACGTATGTTTTATAAGTGTGGGACTTGAACGTCGACCAATTAAGTGTCTGATATATTAACTCAAATTT
Source organism: Colocasia esculenta (assembly GCA_014218235.1). NCBI lineage: Eukaryota > Viridiplantae > Streptophyta > Magnoliopsida > Alismatales > Araceae > Colocasia > Colocasia esculenta. Next base: position 54,335,375 of record CM024759.1, on the reverse strand, counting down.
TCTACTCGATCGGTGGATGCAAGATATTTCTCCTTCTAACAAATCTTTTCATTTGAGAATTACGACATGACATTTCAGTCCCAAAAATCTCCAATTTTACATGTTCTATTAGTAAGAAGTCAGCCTAACGAATGCTTCAAGAATCGGTTGGACGACCGTTCGGATGGCATCTCGGATTCCTTGTGGCCTTTCGTGTTCGTGCCAATTGAGAGATGGCCGCCTAAATATGTTGATCCTTTTTTTGTCTGATAAAGAGTCTGGAGGCGAAAAATTGAAGCCAATTGGTGAAGACCACTTAAATGTGCTGATCTTCTTTTTTTTTTCCTTGCGAGGTAATCGTGAAGGCGAAGAATTGAATTTACGAGCTAAATATATACATCGGAAGATCTTAACCAAGAAACAACTTATTATGTATTAAAAATTAAATCCTTTAAAAGCTCCACATATTTTCTTCCCCTAATTCTGTAGCCGCCTTCACAGTAACACTTTCCATTAATCACATTAGATGAAATCACCGGTAACGTCACGCATACGTGTTTGCGTTCTTCTATAGCGACAGGCTAATACTTGCCAGGAGCAGCAGTAACACAACGCTGGCATTAGTTATAAAATCATGAACAGCAGGAGAGGCGGACAGGGCGAACGGGCGAACACCGGTAACAAGGAGTGCAGCAGCATCGGCCGTTCCAGAACGTTATTACCAACGTAATGATAACGCTGCAGCTGTTGGCAACTTTTTGGTCATAGCACTGGATGGTTCCTGTAACGAAAAATCTTAACTCGGTTGGTCAACAGTGAGTACGCAAACATGGCGCCGGCTGCAGTTGGTGGGAAGTGGAGAAGGCGAGCTTTTCGAACGTGGGAACCCCGGACTGACCGCCGTGCACTCGACGGTGCCGTACCTACTCTTGTGTCTTTTCGACTGCAATACGTGGCTTTTTCCCCCTTACCATTTCCTCTTCGTTGTGGTGTGTTTTTTACTAGTGCTGGTGGCGTCAGGGATGGAGTGGAGTGAGAGCGTTGTGCCTGCAGCCCCTGCCATGCCATGCCAGCTCCTCCTTTATTCGCCACTGAGCAAAACCCCGCCCTGGGCCATGGACCGCGGTACCACATCGTCACGCTTGCCTTCTATTTCATCGTGAACCTCTTCTTTCCCCGCTGGCCACGCCGTGCATTAATAATCACCTTCTCTGCAGTTCACCGCATCCTCGTCGCGGTCGCCAGCGCGAGTCGCGCCAAGCCTGCTGCAGCCGCTGCCGGCCAGGTACGGACGGGAGGGCCCCTGCAGCAGCTGCGGAGGACCCTACGTTGAGGATTTCCTATTCCAGTGGCACGCTGCTCTAGCGAGTCTCTGGTCTTGCGAAGGCTTCCCTCCCCTCTCATGCGCGCAGGATCGGGGAGATTGAAGAACACTGTCAGAAAGGTGCTTACCCCTTTTGTTGAGAAACTCCGCATTGGGGGGGGGGTCATAAAGAAGGGTATTTAATTTGGAGTTGGAAAGGGTGGCGGCATTCGTCGCAAAAGATGCATCACCATTTTTGGAGATTGCCGAAACAATTGAGCGGTTTAATGACTGATATGATGATTTAGCTGTGATATTCAGATTGCCGGTGTATCTTTTTCTGCCAAGTAGACAAATATAAGAGAGAGACATGATTGGCAAGAAGAGCGCCCACGGGGTCCATCCAGGAAAGATGTGTCGAGGGAATCCTCCATCATCAACCTGATTGCTCGAAGCATCCGTTCCCGCTGGCACGATGGTAGAGGGCATCAGGAGGAGCTCCATCAGACATGGGCTCCGCAACTCCATACATGATATCCATTACGTTATGATCTTTAGCAAATCTTCCACCAAATAGAACAATTCCCTGACGTTAACGAGCCGCATGGAGATATATTCTTAACATTTCCGGCTGTGATGTATTCGCTGGCTGAGTCGGTTACGTGCGTATCATGGCAACCCTGCGGGACGGCAGGAAATCGCTAGGAATTAAAAGGAAGCGTGAACCGGGGGTGGGGGGGGGGCACCCGTTAGTCGATTGAACAGGCATAAACATGCATGCATATAATTTGAATCCCACCCAATCATGAAAGGAAGCGTGCATGTTTAGCTATACCTTGATTGGCATTCGATGATAACTTATATAACTAGTAATCCCTGTAACCTCTCCTACTGCGCTATGATGATATCAATGCACGTCTGTTCCACGGTCAGCACAGAGTGGCGTAGTCCAGCACCTCCGTCCCATGCAACAAGACAAAAATGTCCAAACCAACTTTCTACGGTCCCTTTTTGTTTTGGAACGATTTTGTAGGGGCGAGGGGGTCTGTTTAAAAACTTTCGTGCATATCCGGAATCCGAATCCGGATCCGTCCCCGGCATCGATCGATGGCCATAACGCGGGCCGTCCACGTCGTGGAGTGCTAGCCCCCATAACTGTTCGCGGGTCCAGGCGGGTAAGTTTTCCCGAGTGGCGGTCCCACCGCCGCGACGTTCGGGACCAACCGCGGTCTCTCGTCGTTCACTTCCCAACCCACACTCCCGGAACAGAATCCCCATTAATCATTTAAAAAAATATAATAAACTATTATTTAATCTCATGTGGAGTGCCCATCCATCTCTTCACCACCCCCATCTATATATATATAAATCTATATATACACACATCCCAAGCCCTTCTGTGTTTCGCCCCACATTTCTCTCCGCTCTTCTGTGAACGAAGCCAGTAGATAGCGATGGAGGTGCAGGCGCAGTATCCGTCCACTGCCGCGCCATTCAACTCCAACTATCCCCCGCGCAGGGTACCGCGCCTCGCCGGCGTTGACGCTGCCCCCTTCGTCCACATCAACGATGCGGTGGCGCAGCTAACCAGCAACCCCCCTGGCACCTTCGTGCAGCAACATCAGGCGTACGCCGACGGTGCCGCTTTGTTAAGCGGCGAGCCGGTGAGCGAGCTCACTTGCAACGTCTCCGGGTCTCGCAAGCGCCCCTTCCTGGGATGCGGTGTTGCCCACACAAAGCCCCAGATGAACAGCCAGCTGCATGTCCACGGTGAGATGGCCCCACTTGTGAAGGCCGCGGCAACGGCGCCGGGGACATGTGCGGAGGCTGCCTCTTCCGTGCAGGCGTCGAATAACAGGATCAGGCTGGACGACTCAGCGGTGGCCTCCACCAGCGGGAGGTCGCCCGCCGTAGCTCCGGTGGTGGCGCCGGCGATCTCGCCGCTGACGAAGGAACTCGCCCCGCAGCTTTACCAACAGAACCTTGACGTCGACTCATTCATTCGCCTGCAGGTATCGTATTCTCCCGCATCAGAGGTTTCTGCCAGCGTAATCCATGTTGTTGATTTGTGTGCTGATAATCTTCGCAACCTTGAACAGAACGAGAGGATCCGATCAGGGCTGGAGAACGCGCGGACGCGCCACAACCGAGCGCTCCTATCCGCGATAGAACAGGGCGTGTTGCGCCGCCTTCGGGAGAAGGAGGCAGAGCTTGATTCGGCTACACGCCACAACACCGAGCTCGAGGAGAAGATCCGGCAGCTGGTCTCAGAAAATCAGGTCTGGTTCAATATGGCACGGAACAACGAGGCCACCGTCTCCGGCCTGCGCGCCACCATAGAGCAGGTCCTCCTCCAAAACGGCGCTGCCGCCCTCGGCGCCCCGACCGATCATTCGGAAGGGTGCGGGGAGAGCGACTGCCCGCCGCCGGGCTTACCGGCAGAGGACGCACAGTCGTGCTGCTACGAAGGGATGCCGGCCGCCGCAGGCGATGCTAAGCGCGTTACGGCGGCGGCAGGGGAGAACTCGAGGGGCCTGCGGGTGCAGAACGTGTGCAGGGTCTGCAGGAAGCGGGAGGTCATGGTGCTAATCCTGCCGTGTCGTCACTTGTGCCTCTGCCGTCGGTGTGAACCCGGTCTCGACGCCTGCCCTGTCTGCAACGCCACCAAGAACTCCAGCCTCCAAGTCTTTATGTGCTGATGGCCGGCGACTTACCCATCAAAAATGGACCGCCGGATGTTGTTTTTTTTCGCAATTTTTAAACTGTAAATGGAGCCCAGATGTATTGGATGTTCGAACCGACGGGAGAAGGGGCGTTTGGTTCGATCGAAGGCACAGCCGGGGCACCATCCGCGCGCATTGGACCGTAGCCACCTGCATCGCCATTTGGCGAAGGAACAGAAGAAAAGTTTTTTTTTTTTAAAAAGGGCCAGACGCTGTATGCAGATGCTTTGTGTGCTTGAAAAGGCCTCTGGGAAGAATCTATTTGCACATTTGTCGAAGTAGAAATCAATCCTGTGGAGCCAAATGTTTGAACTTTGCAGGAAGAGAAAGAGAGTCATATTAAAGTTTTCAGATGCTCATTTAAAACGAACAGAGGAATGATGATTTGATGTTTTGTTGGGTTGTAGTCAGTTATAAATTTAACTGGGAAAAGGTTGAGGACCAAATGAAAGGTTAAAAAAAAAAGAAAAAAAAATACTTTCGGTGAATCAACGGTGATTAGATGTTGTCTTTCCAATTACAAACTAGGCAGCGTCTTCTCTCAGCAAAGATCAGCCTATTTAGGCCCTTTTCAGGGAAGCATATCCCTTCTCGTAGATTGACATTATCAATCACATGCAGCGTATTTGCCACTTCCTCTTCTTTTTTTTTTTTCCTTTGACGGTAGCCACTTCCTCATTTACTCCATTTTTATATATGCAGCAAATACGGTTCTAATGTGAAAGGATATCTACACTCTTGAAAAGGAATTCGTACTCACACAAAGAAAGGAGCCATTCAAGATCCCGATTCAATTGAAAGTGCTTCTTGAGCTGATTCCAACCATTTCTTTGTTTTCAAACAAAGAAAATTTGTGTCGGCTTCACTATTAAGTATTACTTCTTACTTTTTTTTTAGAGAAATGTTTTTTATCCGACCAATTAGATAAAAAATATGATGTGATTTGTTTGATATTTTATCAATCAAGTCGGACAGAGAAAATATTTCTATTTCTTTCATTTTGGGTTGGGTGCATTAAAATAGAGAAACTTATTTTTATTCCCCTAAAAACTTTACAAATAATATAATACCCTAGCTCTATGAAAATCATTTGGATACTCTAGCATGTCTTAAATGAATAACCTACCCCTCCTCTTTTCCTCTCTATCAGTCTGATAGCGAAGGCGAAAGTGTTGAAAAAATAATGTAAATGAAATAAATAATTACATCAACATCATATATATATATATATATATATATATATATATATATATATTGTCTCACAAGTATAGGTAAGATCCGATTCCAATTCAAAAAGAAAACGCATGCATATGAGTGCAACAAATCAATAATAATAGAATAAGATTAGAACACTTATCGAGACGCTCGTAAGAATTCTCTTTAGAGAAGTTATCGCCCCCATCATACCCGTGCGGCAGAGTCGACGATCTTCCCCCAGCATAGAACAACTATAGGGACGTGCCTCCGCGTGAAGACGATCCCTTCTCAACGACAACCTCAGGAACATGTTCTTCTTCATTAATCAACAAAAATAGTGGTGTAGGGTCTTTCTCGATGTGTATGTAAAAGTCATGATTGACGAGATCAAAAACACCGAGAGAGCGAGTGAGAAAATCTGACCTTCAGAACAAAAAAGGGAGAGCGCTACCACTGAAAAGAAGCGTCACGCCCCCTTTTTCCTTCTCCAGAAAACAACAGCTTATCTCACCCACAAAAAGACAATTGTGTTACCATCTAAAAAAGCTAGGTAGACATGTTTTGGAAAAGGCTTCTCTTGGAGAATTCCATCCAAATCCACAAAACTTTTTGGGTTTATAAATAAACCCTCAAACCACCACAAACCAACATTCCTCCACAAACCCAAAAATGATTTTGTGGGAGAAACAAAGATCAACAGAAGAAGAACATATCTTGCTGTCATTGAGGGTACCTTTCGAGTTTAAACTGTCACCTAAGTTTCTAACTTCAACTCTCATAGAACTGAAGTGAACTAAGTCTTGAACTTGTTTCTTTATATGAGAGTTCCTATTAGGAACAACAAGATATAAGTTCTGGTTGAAATCTTATAGACAGTAAACCAAATCTTCTGTCACACCCCGACGCGGAATATCAGAGCGCGAAGGCAGTTGCAAGAAAAAGATATAGAGCGAATACTAGACATCAAACCATTGCACATTGAATAATACTAAAACAAATCTTTCTCATTAATAACTTTTCAAATGTCTAGTTACAACCACTAATATCAGAGCCATTCTATAGGGCCCAATTACATTGCAATAAAAGGAAATAACTAACTACAACTCTAAGATAACATAATGACTCGAGGGTACTCTTGGCTTCACTCTTGGTCATTCCCTTCCTCGTGAGTGTATGTGTCATCCTCGGTCTCACCTAAGAACACAACATCAAATAACGTAGGGTGAGCGATAACGCCCAGTAGGACTTAAATCTCAGGCTCAAACATACTTTAAATAATTAACGTATTTAATGGCAGAGTATCTAAAGATAGCAGGTACAAGAGAGTCAAAATATAGCAAGAGATAGCGAAACAGGCAATAGCACGAGATCGAGTATAGTTTCCAAAAAATAGCACAAGGATCGAGTACAACACGAATAGCAGGATGGCCATAGCACAACTAGCACAAGTATAATAATAGCACAACGAGTATAGCACTTGTTTGTCATTCTAGACATCGAGAGAGTATAGCACATTTTATGTTTTGATTGTCATATAGATAGTCGAGATAGATAGCACTTGAGTGTAATGCCAAACACTCTGATTTTAACTCCCATGGGCACTAGCACTTTCGGTTGCACATCCCAGGACCAGATCGGACCCTTTATATATTGCCAGGCATTGGTTATATTGTATCTTTAGACAATCAGTCAATGGCCAATATAGAGTACCAAGAATAGTTAAGAGCACTAGATGAATAGACGAGATAGTAGAGAGAACGTGAATAGACGAGCGAGTAGAGTATAGATGAGAGCTAAGGGTACATCACGAAAAAACAACGAGTAAACAGGTGATAGTAACAGTTGCACAACACGCCCACGTCATATTGGCAGTCAGGAGGAATTCACGATCTTCCCACTGGCCATGTTATGCACAAGTCCAGAGGTCCGACGTGATTCAAGGTAAGAGCGAACTTCTAATAGCCGTTTGGATCATATCGATCCCTAAAGGTGTAATGGGTGTTAGGGTACAACCGGCTCGTCGACCATGTGGGAATCCATGATCAGAGGAGACTTACGGAGGCCTTGTGCAAGGGTTCACTAGTCCGGCGAAAGGAATATCCGACGGAGAGTTCACCACAAGCCAAGTAAAGTGTGTATATAAAAATAGGTGCTCGACGTTCTAGAGGAATTTTAGAACAATGGAGCGTCGATATCGGTATATAAACAATGCAAGAAACGAATACAAGTCATTTAAAATAGGGCAATTAATATACTTTATTGCAATAAATTACCAGATACATTATGAGATATTTTATGCCAGATTTCAGCCATATATGAATGGTTCATGTGTGTGCATGTGTAAGAGAAATCATAGATAGAAAAAAAGTCGTGAATATGTATTTTAAAACATTCAATATAGCTCCATTTTAAAATAGGTGTTTTTACTGCGTGTATGACTGTTAAAAAGGCGTAAGAATTTTGTAGAAAGTGAGAGCAATAAATTTTATGGGTTTTCATCAAAAATTCTGTGAACGCGACGTACCCATGTAAGGGTCGCAACAGGGTCATGATGGAACGCGACAGGGTTTTGTACGGCTCGCGACAGGGCTGTCTGCTCAGGCGGCCAGAACGCGACGGGGTTTCCTGTCGCGTTCAGAACACGACAAGACGTTGGTCGCGACGGCTCTGAGAACGCGGCGTGTCGAGCTGTCTCATTCTCAGGTACTTCACCTGAGTTCGAGCGGGAAAAGTGTTCTACATCGGATTGCGTGCCAACTTGACTTATTTGGACACAGGGTACTTTGAAAAATCATAACTAGTTACATAGTCGATGAAAAATCACAAAACAAGTTGCAAATTAAACTAGATATGTAAGGGTACTTCCAGTAAATCGAAATTAGAGAGAGAGCATGGTTCATACAGGGTTTGAACATGAACAAGAACGGGTTATTCAGAACATGACACAGAGAGAAAGATCGATTAAATTCGATCAACATGCTTGATGAAATTTGGGGCTTTTAGGGGCAAAAGATCCCTAACAACATGAAGTATCTACAGTAAACATTTCGTAGCATGTGATCAAGTATACATAGAGATTTGAATTAAACATGATGTCTCGGGGTTATCATGTTTGCAGATCTTCAAAAATCAAGAACAAAAGATGGGTTTGATGAAAAAGAGGGAATCAAGATGGCTTTTGTTCCCGGTGATTGGAACTACCTACAGACGAATTTAATTTAATTTTGCTCGTGAGAATGCCTACATTTGACTCGATTTGTCTTCTAGGGTTAAAATCTCCAAGAACTCCTTCTCCCCACGAGATCCTCTCCTCCTTGGCCTCTTCTCCACGTCCAACAACCTTTGACAACGAGCTAGGGACGGCCAAGAGGGTTTAAGAGATGTATTTATGCATGTATGGGTTCCTATTCCTACTTCTATTCTAATTGCTCTTTAATTACGAGATTTCCTAACTCCAACCTTCATTTCTTGCTTTCCAACCTCTATTTAGGTTAGGATGTGATCTAAATTCGTGCTAAATCATAAGGGGTAGGTTTAGGAATCCAATTTCAACTCTTATTGCCTCTTTTAATGCTTAAAGAGTCCTTTTCTATTTTGGAGATATTAAGACTCCGAATTTAGGATATTTTCTTTTTATTTACTATTTGTAAATTCATGTTTTGACCCAATAAATTCTAGAGGATCCATTAAGCAAAGCCCATTACTCTTTTCCATTTAATGGGTTTTATTTAATGCTCTTTTCATTGAATATCCCTTTAGCTGAGTTTTTAATTTATTATTTAAAATTTTATTTTTCTCAAAAATTCAGGTTGCTACATCCTCCCCCTCTTAAAAGAATTTGGTCCCCAAATTCATATGACCTTACAGGAGGGAATGGCTTACCGAATAGACCAGGGTAGTTTTGTCTGATAGTTCCTTCCGGTTCCCACGTGGCTTCTTCCACTCCACGATTATTCCAGAGGACTTTTACCACATGGATAGAATGGTTCCGGAGTTGTTGCACCTTCCGGTCCAATATCTTGATCGACTTCTCTTCATACGTCATGTCCTTGTTTAACACCAGATCATCATGGCAAATGACATGTGTAGGATCGTACACATACTTTCTAAGCATGGATACATGGAAGACATTGTGCACACTTGCCAAATTTGGCGGCAAGGCCAGTCTGTATGCAACTTCACCAATCCTTTCAAGTACTTCGAAAGGACCAATGAATCTTGGACTAAGTTTTCCTTTCACTCTGAATCTTTGAATACCACGGGTAGGAGATACCTTCAATAGCACATGATCTCCTATTTGAAATTCCAGATCCCATCTTCTCTTATCAACATAGCTCTTCTGTCTAGACTGAGCAATCTTGAGTCGATCTCGTATCATCTGTATATCCCGGGTTGTACTTTGTACCATGTCAGGTCCTAACCATTGTTGTTCTCCCACTTCATTCCAGCACACATGAGATCTACAATTCCTGCCATAAAGTACTTCAAATGGTGCCATTTTAATACTCGCCTGGTAACTGTTGTTATAGGCGAACTCAATCAAGGGTAAGTGTTCATTCCAACGACCATTGAAATCTATAATGCAGGCTCTTAACATGTCTTCTACAATTTGATTTGTCCTCTCAGTTTGCCCATCAGTCTGCGGGTGAAAGGCAGTACTAAAATTAAGCTTCGTACCAAGGGCAGTTTGTAGACCTTTCCAAAAATGAGAGGTGAACCTTGGATCTCGATCTGAGATAATAGATGACGGAATACTGTGCAACCGTACGATCTCCTTGACATATAATGCAGCTAGCACCCCACAGACCATGTACTCTTTATGGGTAAGAAGTGCGCAGATTTGGTCAACCGGTCAACGATGACCCATATGGCGTCAAGTCCACCACGAGTTCTCGGTAAACCCATGATGAAGTCCATGCCAATGCTTTCCCACTTCCATTCTGTGATATCTAGTGGTCTGAGCACACCGGCAGGGCGCATATGTTCTGCCTTCACTTGTTGACATGTGAGGCAATGAGCTACATGCTCGGCTACTTCCCTCTTCATATTTGGCCACCAAAATGTTCTTTTCATGTCTTGATACATTTTGGTACCTCCTGGATGAATAGTGTACTTAGTTTGATGAGCTTCATCCATTAGTTTCCTTTTTAGGGCTTCGTTGTCTGGGACACAAGTTCTCCCTTGGAATACTAGCCTTCCATCTTTAGTCTTGGCAAAATCCGGTCTGTCCACTAAGGTTTCCTTGACACAAACCAAGAATAGATCGTTGTCCTGTTGCATCTTGATTTCCTCCAGCAGATCGGATTGGATCTTGAGATTGGCAATCAAAACATGATCATCCCTATGTTCAATATTTAAGTCTAGCCTCGCGAATTATTCAAGTAATTGCATCTCGCCAAGGACTAGATTTGAGATAGATGCCATTGGCTTTCTACTAAGAGCATCAGCCATGGCGTTTCCCTTACCTGGATGGTACTGGATGTTGAAGTCGAAATCTTTCAAGTATTCCAGCCATCTCCTTTGTCTCATATTGAGTTCCTTCTGAGAGAATAAATACTTCAGACTTTTTTGGTCTGAGTAGACAGTGAATTGCTCGCCATATAGATAGTGTCTCCAAATCTTCAAGGAGAAGACCACGGTAGCCAGCTCGAGATCATGTACAGGGTAGTTGACTTCATGTGTCTTCAGTTGTCTTGAAGAATAGGCGATGACCTTATCCTTTTGCATGAGTACACATCCTAGCCCGATTCCTGAGGCATCGATGTAGACAGAGAAACCTTCTCCCTCTATTGGTAGAGCGAGAACGGGTGCTGAGGTAAGGCAGTCTTTGAGGGTTTGGAAACTTTTTCACACTCTTTACTCCAGGAGTATGGATTCTCCTTTCGTGTCAGACCCGTGAGAGGAACGGCGATCCTTGAGAAGTCCTTGATGAACCGCCTGTAGTAGCCAGCCAGTCCTAGGAAGCTTCTTATCTCGGTGACGTTGGTTGGTCTCTCCCAGTTGAGTATAGCTTCAACTTTGGAAGGATCAACAGAGATGCCGTCCTTTGATATGACATGGCCCAAGAAAGACACTTCTTCGATCCAGAACTCGCACTTGCTTAATTTTGCATATAGTTTGTTGTCTCGTAAGACTTGCAGTGCGGTCCTCAAGTGTTCTTCATGATCTTCCTTGGTCTTTGAATATATGAGGATATCGTCGATGAAGATGACCACAAATTTGTCGAGGTATGGCCGATATATGCTGTTCATGAGTTGCATAAAGGCTGCAGGAGCATTGGTTAGACCAAAAGGCATAACAACAAATTCGTAATGTCCATACCTGCTCCTGAAAGCTGTTTTGAAGATATCGTCATCCTTGATCCTCATTTGATGATAACCAGATCGAAGGTCGATCTTGGATAAGTATTGGGCTCCAGATATCTGGTCGAATAGTTCATCGACCCTAGGTAATGGGTACTTGTTCTTGATGGTCAATTGGTTGAGTTGACGATAGTCGATGCATAGTCTCATCGACCCATCCTTCTTCTTGACGAATAGCACAGGTGCTCCCCAAGGGGAGGTACTTGGTTTGATGAACCCCTTCTCTAGCAGCTCCATCAGTTGTGCTTTTAGTTCTTTGAATTTGGAAGGCGACATCCGGTACGGTTGACGATACCGGGGCAGCTCCAGGAGTCAACTCAATGGCGAAGTTGACGTCACGTTCAGGGGGAATCCCTGGCAGGTCTTCGGGGAATACATTTGGGTAGTCCTGTACTATATGTATGTCTTCTATCTTGGAACCCTTCTTTTCCACTACTACGGCTGCAAGGAAAGCAATATAGCCTTCCCTCATCATGTTGTGGGCTTTTATGGCGGAGACTAGAGACATCTGTCTCTTATGTCTAATTCCGGAGAATGCCAGTTTAGGAAAGTCACTAAAGGTAACCTTCCCTTTCTTACAGTCGACACTTGCCCCATATGCGGACAACCAGTCGGCTCCAATATGACATCATACCCTTCCATGGACATACATACCAGGTCGGCCTTTAGGTTATGGTCTCCAATCATTACATCGGCAGATGGAAAGTATTGGTTTAGTTTCTCCTTCTCCCCCAAGGGTGTTGTGACAGAGAATTCACAACCCATGGTCGTAGGTTTTGCAGTCAGGGTATCAACAAAGTGTTGAGATATGAATGAATGAGTAGCTCCAGTATCAAATAACACAAATGCTGGCAAAGAAAAGACTTGCAGGGTACCTTCTACCACGCCACCTTCCTCGATGGTTTCTTCATTGTGCAGGGCTTGCAGTCGGCCCTGTTTCTTAGGCATAGCAGTGCGCTTCTCATTTTCTTTCAGCATCGGGCACTCGGGTATGCGATGCTCATGACTTCTGCAGCGCAGACACGCTTCGGATTTTCTCCAGCATTCATCAGCGATGTGTCCAGGTTTATCATAGTGCTTGCAGTTACCTTTTGCTGGAGTGTTGGGGATGAAGACCTTGGGTTTCCTATCTTGGCTGGATCCCTCAGTTGGGTGGAAAGGACGCTTTTTTCCATTGGTCGGCTTGGCAGATGCTGGTCCCGATGTCATTTCTTTCTTTACGAACTTCCCCTTGATACGGTCAGTGAAGTCCGTAGTGTCTTCTAGTAGCTGGGCCCTCTTCACCATCTCGGCATAGGTCGGGATGTCGAAAGGTGCGAGTTGAGTAATGTACTGAGGCTTAAGGCCATTTAGAAAGTGCTTAGCCTTCATCCTCTCGGTGTTCACTAGATGTACAACATAGCGTGCCAGTCTAGAGAACTAGGCTTCGTATTCTGCTACTGTCAGGCTTCGCTGTTTAAGAGCAGCGAATTCAGCAGCTTTCTTTTCCTGTACTCGTTCAGAGAAGTACTTAGCATTATAAGCTTCTTTAAATTCGGCCCAAGTAAATTGGCCGTTAGCTTTTGTGGCTTCCACGGACTCCCACCATGCCGGGCATCCTTCTCCAGTTGGAATGTCGCTAATAGGAGTTTGTCTCCGTCCGCACATTGCATTACACGGAAGATCCTTTCCATTTCCTTTAGCCAGTGCTCTGCTTCATCTGGATTCATAGACCCACTGAACCTAGGCGGGTTCAGACCCCTGAAATTGCGATGCAGCTCGCCTGCACCCGGTTGGTTCCCTCTGCGGTTACCACCGCCTTGCTGGGTGGCTTGTAGTATGGCACGAGTCAGTTCCTGGAGGGACTGTTGCATGCCTCTCATCTGGGCACGCTCCGCAGTCATTGTAGCTGTTTAGTTCCTACAAAATAGTTTGATAGCTATAATGCTGATTAAAAGTTTAATTTGTGCGTGTGTGAGTTTATTTTAACTAGTTACCCTTGGCTCTAACCACAACTCACATAGGTAGGATTACTGACTCTTAGTCGAGGCTGGTCAACCTAGATCACCCTATACTTGAGGATAACCTAAGCTCTGATACTACAAAACTGTCACGCCCCGACGCGGAATATCGGAGCGCGAAGGCAGTTGCAAGAAAAAGGTATAGAGGGAATACTAGACATCAAACCATTGCACATTGAATAATACTAAAGCAAATCTTTCTCATTAATAACTTTTCAAATGTCTAGTTACAACCACTAATATCAGAGCCATTCTATAGGGCCCAATTACATTGCAATAAAAGGAAATAACTAACTACAACTCTAAGATAACATAATGACTCGAGGGTACTCCTGGCTTCACTCTTAGTCATTCCCTTCCTCGTGAGTGTATGTGTCATCCTCGGTCTCACCTGAGAACACAACATCAAATAACGTAGGGTGAGCGATAACGCCCAGTAGGACTTAAATCTCAGGCTCAAGCAGGCTTTAAATAGTTAACGCATTTAATGGCAGAGTATCTAAAGATAGCAAGTACAAGAGAGTCAAAATATAGCAAGAGATAGCACAACATGTAATAGCACGAGATCGAGTATAGTTTCCAAAAAATAGCACAAGGATTGAGCACAGCACGAATAGCAGGATGGTCATAGCACAACTAGCACAAGTATAATAATAGCACGACGAGTATAGCACTTGTTTGTCATTCTAGACATCGAGAGAGTATAACACGTTTTGTGTTTTGATTGTCATATAGATAGTCGAGATAGATAGCACTTGAGTGTAATGCCAAACACTCTGATCATTTAACTCCCATGGGCACTAGCACTTTCGGGGGCAGATCCCAGGACCAGATCGGGCCCTTTATATATTGCTAGGCATTGGTTATATTGTATCTTTAGACAATCTGTCAATGGCCAATATAGAGTACCAAGAATAGTTAAGAGCACTAGATGAATAGACGAGATAGTAGAGAGAACGTGAATAGACGAGCGAGTAGAGTATAGATGAGAGCTAAGGGTACATCACGAAAAACAACGAGTAAACAGGATAGTAACAGTTGCACAACACGCCCACGTCATATTGGCAGTCAGGAGGAATTCACGATCTTCCCACTGGCCATGTTATGCACAAGTCCAGAGGTCCGACGTGATTCAAGGTAAGAGCGAACTTCTAATAGCCGTTTGGATCATATCGATCCCTAAAGGTGTAATGGGTGTTAGGGTACAACCGGCTCGTCGACCATGTGGGAATCCATGATCAGAAGAGACTTACGGAGGCCTTGTGCAAGGGTTCACTAGTCCGGCGAAAGGAATATCCGACGGAGAGTTCACCACAAGCCAAGTAAAGTGTATATATAAAAACATGTGCTCGACGTTCTAGAGGAATTCTAGAACAATGGAGCGTCGATATCGGTATATAAACAACGCAAGAAACGAATACAAGTCCTTTAAAATAGGGCAATTAATATACTTTATTGTAATAAATTACCAGATACATTATGAGATATTTTATGCCAGATTTCAGCCATATATGGATGGTTCATGTGTGTGCATGTGTAAGAGAAATCATAGATAGAAAAGAAGTCGTGAATATGTATTTTAAAGCATTTAATATAGCTCCATTTTAAAACATGTGTTTTTACTGCGTGTATGCCTGTTAAAAAGACATAAGAATTTTGTAGAAAGTGAGAGCAATAAATTTTATGGGTTTTCATCAAAAATCCTGTGAACGCATACCCAAGTAAGCGTCGCGACAGGGTCATGATGGAACGCGACAGGGTTCTGTACGGCTCGCGACAGGGCTGTCTACTCAGGCGGCCAGAACGCGACGGGGTTTCCTGTCGCGTTCAGAACACGACAAGACGTTGGTCGCGACGGCTCTGAGAACGCGGCGTGTCGAGCCGTCGCATTCTTAGGTACTTCACCTGAGTTCGAGCGGGAAAAGTGTTCTACATCGGATTGTGTGACAACTTGACTTGTTTGGACACAGGGTACTTTGAAAAATCATAACTAGTTACATAGTCGATGAAAAATCATGAAACAAGTTGCAAATTAAGCTAGACATGTAAGGGTACTTCCAGTAAATCGAAATTAGAGAGAGAGAGCATGGTTCATACAGGGTTTGAATATGAACAAGAACAGGTTATTCAGAACATGACATAGAGAGAAAGATCGATTAAATTTGATCAACATGCTTGATGAAATTTGGGGCTTTTAGGGGCAAAAGATCCCTAACAACATGAAGTATCTACAGTAAAAATTTCGTAGCATGAGATCAAGTATACATAGATATTTGAATTAAACATGATGTCTCGGGGTTATTATGTTTGCAGATCTTCTAAAATCAAGAACAAAAGATGGGCTCGATGAAAAAGAGGGAATCAAGAGGGCTTTTGTTCCCGGTGATTGGAGCTACCTACAGACGAGTTTAATTTAATTTTGCTCGTGAGAATGCCTACCTTTGACTCGATTCGTCTTCTAGGGTTAAAATCTCCAAGAACGAGGAAGAAGCTCCAAGAACACCTTCTGCCCATGAGATCCTCTCCTCCTTGGCCTCTTCTCCATGTCCAACAACTTTTGGCAACGATCTAGGGTCAACCAAGAGGGTTTAAGAGATGTATTTATGCATGTATGGGTTCCTATTCCTACTTCTATTCTAATTGCTCTTTAATTACGATATTTCCTAACTCCAACTTCCTTTCTTGCTTTCCAACCTCTATTTAGGTTAGGATGGGATCTAAATTCGTGCTAAATCATAAGGGGCAGGCTTAGGAATCCAATTCCAACTCTTATTGCCTCTTTTAATGCTTAAAGAGTCCTTTTCTATTTTGGAGATATTAAGACTCCGAATTTAGGGTATTTTCTTTTTATTTGCTATTTGTAAATTCATATTTTGACCCAATAAGTTCTAGATGATCCATTAAGCAAAGCCCATTACTCTTTTCCATTTAATGGGTTTTATTTAATGCTCTTTTCATTGAATATCCCTTTAGCTGAGTTTTTAATTTATTATTTAAAATTTTATTTTTCTCAAAAATTCAGGTTGATACATCTTCATACGACATTGCCATCGCTTGAAGTGCTGTCCCGAGAACTTCTCAGGTATGCCAGACATGTCCACACGACGTGCAATCACATATGGCAGGGATGACATGATGAATAACTTCTCTAAGATTGTTGAAAAAACAATGCAAATAAAATAAATAGTCACATGAACGTATGTAAAACATGATGGCATGAACATCGTATACATATCATCCCACAAGTATGGGCAAGATCCAATTCCTATCCAAAAGGAAAATGAATGCATATGAGTGCAACTAAACAAGAGAAATAGAATAATATTAGAACACTTAGCCGAGCCGCTCGTAAGGACTCCCTTTAGAGAAGTTATCGCCCTCATCATATTAGTGCATTGGAGTCAACGATCTTCCCCCAGGATAGAACATCTATAGGGATATGCCTCCGCATGAAGACGATCCTTCCTTGACGATAACCTCATAAATAAGCTCTTCTTTGATGATCAAGAAAAAAAATGGTGCAGGGTCTTTGTCGACGTGTATGTAGCAGTCTCGATAAACGGGATCAAGAACACCCGAGAGAGCAAGTAAGAAAATCTAACTTTCAGAAGAAAAAAGGGAGAGCGCTACCACGAAAAGGAACCAAGACTGCCCTCTGAAGCGTCGCTTCAGCTGCCCTCGGGTTCACCTGCATCATTTTCTTATCCAAGAAAAGAAGCGTCGCGCCCCCTTTTTCCTTCTCCAAAAAACCGCCATTTTTCACACCCCCAAAAAGTCCCAATTGCATTACCATCTAAAAAGGCTACGTAGGCATGTTTTGGAAAAGGCATCTCTTAGAGAATTCCATCCAAACCCACAAAACCTTTTAGGTTTATAAATAAACCCTCAAACCTTCGTAAACCAACAAGAAAAACCACATTTAACACTAAACAAATGACTAATTTCTCTCTCTATCTCTCCACCCAATATTTCTATCCTTTTTGCCTGTTAATGAAGTTGGTCTTGAACCTGCAATAGCTGATGCTAAATGACTTCAAGAGGATTTGAGATGACAAGTTTAGATTGGTTGGTAAAAGGGGGAAGCCACAGATGTCAATGTGTTGCACAACTTACAAGAAATCAAGTTGAGGTTGACCCTTCGAGACTCAAGTCAGAAGTCAACTCGAGAAGGGAACCAAGAGAACGTAAAGTGTGTAGTGGAAAAAAAGAGAGAAAGTAGGCACGAAGGTTAGGTCGAGATCTCTACTTTTGACCTATAACCTGTATCCCTTGTGGCAAGAGGGGTACTTTTATAGGTGAACTGGTGTAGTATGATTGGGTCTATGCGTCTCGTTCGAACTGAAGAACTTACTTAAAACACTAGGCTCCCGATGGAAAGTCATAACGGAACTCAATGACAGACTCCTTGTTTGGATACCTATTATAGAGGGATATCCATAATAGAGCTTCGAGTCTGCTGTTGGACCAATCATGATCGAACTTTGGTGGCCAGTGCAAATCTTGATCTGAGTCAGACTGTCATTGGTGTTGGCCAACTTACGGTTGGCAACAAGGATAGCCTAGAGAGGGGGGTGAATAGAATAATCTAAAAACACAAATAAAAATCACCACTTGAAAACTTTGGTTAGTGAATGTAGTTGTGTGCAGCAGAGAGTAGCAGTGCGGAAGCAAATAAAACAATCACACAATAGAACACATAAATTTTATCATGGTTTGGTACTTCTCAAATGGAAGATCTACGTCTAGTCCCCAAGCAAATATTAAGATTTCACTAACCAGGGTACAATCTTTGATAGTCATCGCCATTCAAACTCGTTAACCTAATAACGAGCCTGATCCGACTCCGTCTCCTGCGAACTGACCGAAGTCTCGCAAGGGATATCAACACACACATGTCCGTGAAAATATAAAAGAACACATTGAATGTGACGGTCCTCGCCTTTCACACCCGTTAACCCAATAATGTGCCCGACATGGCTCTGCCTCTCACGAACGGGCCGAAGCCTCGCAAGGGATATCAACACGCACATGTCCGTGAAAATATAAAAGAACACGTTGAACACATATAAGTTTCCATATCTTACATATATCCACATGAAATGTACATATTCAGTTCTGAACCAAAGTCATGGTACAAGGTACAATAGCCTGGGACAAAACCTCAAGGCACAACAAGTACAAATATTACTCTGCTAGTGGCGAAGGCCCGACTCCACTATGGTGTTGACCAGAACTAGAAGAGGGACGGGAACCCTCCCGCTCTCCATCACTTGGAAGAAGAAGGGGTGAACTTCAAAAGTCACTAGCTCAGTAGGGCAACTCCCTAAAAGCCGAAAGAACGTTATACCACAAGTAAAGTAAGTAAGCTTAGAAGTAATTAAAATATATATTACTGCCAATGCATGATACTACAGCTGTAAAAAATAAACGATAAATCACGTACACGTGTACAAGCTAAAGAAGGGCACGCTGTACACGAGTCACGAGAATTGGTTCGCGACACCAGCCACTGACTCAGACAAGCCACACAAGACTACCTCTCAGTATCGCAACCACGGACAAAAGGTCCAACTGTCGCTCCACCTCAATAAGGTGAAGAAATTGTGGAGACAACCAACACCACACCTGCAGGCCACACGGCTGTAGGTCCATGCTAGGCACCTTTAAGGACTCCTACCCGAGCTCCCTAAAGTGAAGCACTAGAAAACCAGACTAGTTGGGGACCAGTACGTCTACTGGTGTCTGTCTCTCAATCACGAGCGCACTACAAGCGACCGCACACCCACAAACATGAGTCGCTGCCCACTGCCGTCTTTCCCTTAGCCGGACGTACAACTCAAACTCAGGAGTGAGGGTGTCCAAGAGGACGACACAAACCTTGACGGTACACACTGTACCGGGACAAATCTTGAGCACCCGGTGCTTGGGTAACCGACTTGAGAGGTAACTATGGAAGACGTTAACAACCCAACTCGCTATGCATACATAACCAAGCAAAACCCATCGTTTCCAATCACAGTATAAGCCAACACACCCCATACATACCCTACATTGCATAACCATCACTGCCCAAGCAGTGTGCCATGAAAATCAGACAGACTGGCCACAGAACCCTAGAGCTCGGGTGGCCACATTTTAAATCGCGACCAACACAGTAGACGCCAATCGATGCTTGAATCGCGACGTACCAACCCGTCGCCTTAAAGTCTGAATCGCGACCAGACAAGTCATCCCGTTCACAAATCATGATGACTGGTTCCGTCGCCTTTCAGACAAAAGAAACTTAACCTAAACTTTCATTCTGGAAATCACACCACACAATTATACAGGCTGATTAAGTAGGAATTAAACATCCATATAATACCCTAAGCATGCTCTCTATCATGTTTACATGATTTCCAAACCATAAACCACATACCCTAACCTATGCATACCATACAATCGAAAACAATGGAAAGTTCCCCTATCAATTGAGGAAACGCGAAACCAACGTTGTCCAGACGTTCCCCGTGCTCTGAAGCACCTCCTCGCTCCGAAACCACGCCGAACGGACATCAAAATAGCCAGAATCACCCAGAAACTGTGTTAGTCACGTTCTTAATGAACCCTCCAGTGGTCTGTTTGGGCCGGAATTTCCAACCCTCCAGCCTCCCAACCTGCTACACAAACCTATAAACACATATTCACACACACACACTCAACCAATGGGCCACACACTGGCCCCTAAACTAGGTAAACTACGATCCGAACGTACAGGATATTACATTGAACATACATGAGGTTCCATATATTACACATATTCACATGAAATGTACATATCCAATTATGAAATAAAGTCAATTACGGGGGACAATTGCTTGGGACAAACCCCCAAGGCAACAACAAAAAGGAAATTACTCTGCTGGAGGTGTAGGCCTGACTCCGCTACGATGCGGTTTCGAACTAGAAGAGGGATGAGAACTGTCCTGCTCTCCTTCACCTAAAAGAGATAGGGGTGAGCCTCACAAGTCACTTGCTCAGTAGAGAAACTCCCTCAAAAGTTGAGATAATAGTAAACGTAAAAAAGCAAGAGTAAAGCATGTATTCAAATAACAAGTAACATTACCTAGAAATGGTACTACAGTTGTAAATAAATAAACCATTCTAGGATATGTACATGGTACAACCTTCAAGAAATAAACGATAATTCACGTTCAGGTGTACAAGCTAAAGAAGGGCACGCCACACACGAGTCACGAAAACTAGTTTGCGACACCAGCCACTGACTCAGACAAACCACACAAGACTACCTCTCAGTCTCACAGCCACGAACGAAAGGTCCAACTGCGAATGGTCCAGCTGTCGCTCCACCTCAACAATGTCAAGAAACTATGGAGACCAACCAACACCACACCTACGGACCACATGGCTGCATGCCCATGCTTGGCACCTTTAGGGACTCCGGCCCGAGCTCCTTAAAGTGAGGCACTGGAAAACCAGACTAGCTGAGGACCAATATGTCTACTGGTGTCTGTCCCCCAACCATGAGCGCATTACAAGCGACTGCACACCCACAAATACGAGTCGCTGCCCATTGCCGTCTTTCCCTCTGTCGGACGTACAACTCAAACACAAGAGTGTGGGTGTCCAGGAAGACGACACAAACCCTGACGGTACACACCGTACCGGGACAAACCCCGAGCACCACGTGCCTGGCTCACAATGAACCTGGGGTATTATACTCGAGAGGTAACCATAGAAGGCGTTAGATAACCGAACTTGCTATGCTCACACATCCATACAAACTCGACATTTCCAATCACGATATGTACCGATACACCATTTGCATGCTTAAAATAACTTAAACAATACCGCACAAGCAATGTGCAACTGGGAAGAGACAGGCTGGCCACAAAACCCAACAGCTCGGATAGCCACATCTAAAAACATGACGAACATAGTAGCCGCAATTAAGACTCGCAATCGCGACGGACCAACCCATCACCTCCAAAAGATGAATCGCGATCGGACAAGTCGTCGCGTTTAAAACGCGATGTCTGGGTCCATCGCTTTTCAAACTGAAGAACCAAAACCTGCTTCTTCTCCTCCGGAAATCATAACAAACACCCACTACATGATGTAAAAGCTATAAATAAC
Organism: Colocasia esculenta; assembly: GCA_014218235.1. Lineage (NCBI taxonomy): Eukaryota > Viridiplantae > Streptophyta > Magnoliopsida > Alismatales > Araceae > Colocasia > Colocasia esculenta. Next base: position 54,313,675 of record CM024759.1, on the reverse strand, counting down.
CATCCACACAATAACTTTAGCATGCTTACTATTGAATATAAGCAATTCTACATTCCAAACACTTGAAACCTAATCCACACAATCAAAACAAAGAGAAAGTCCCCTACCAACATGAAGAACACAAAAACAACACAACTTGGGCATTTCCCGCACTCCAAAGCACCTCCTTGAGCCGGAAACATGCCGAATTGCGCACCAAGAACCATGAATCGCCGAAAAATTCCCCTCAAAGCTTTTCCTCTAGCCAAACAGTGCCTCTTGCATTGTTTGGCCAAGGCTTGGAGCCAAAACACAACACAAGCTAAATCACGACGTATCGGGCCGTCCCGTTTAAAACGCGACGTGCCTCGCCATCGCAATTAAGCCGCGACACCCCTGCATGCACCACGTGACGCGCATGCAGCCGCGCCCATGGAAAGCAGTGATTGAATTGCGACGTAGCAGGTGGTCGCATTCATTTATAATCGTGACGCCTGTGTTGGTCGCTTTCTTAAAGGACGCGCCAGAGGTCTGTTGGGCTAGCACCCTCAGGAATGAGAGTGATGGAGGATGGTGGAGTAGGTGGATGAAGAGAGGAGAAAGATGAAGGAGGAGGAGGTTGAGTGGATGGTCCAGCAGAGGAGGGACTAGCAGAGGAAGAGGCTTGAGGTTCCTCAAAATAGGAAGGAGGAATAGATGATGAGGGTGTAGGTGAGGAAGAGGATTCAGCAAGGAAAGGGGTAGGAGAAGAGACATGTTTAGGCAGGGGTTTCTTTGAAGGTTCAGGAGTAGGTGGGGCAGTGAAAGAGGCAAGTGGGGAGGAGGGAGCGGGAGTATGAGGAACTGAAGGATCAGAGAGCCCTTGGGGCACAACAGCTTCCTCTACAATCACTTCAGGCCCGGATGGCCCAACCACTGCTTCTACTTGCTCTGATGGCCCTGATGGCTCAGCTACAACTTATTCTACCTTAGATGGCACTGATGGCCCAGCTGTATCTGCTTCTTGCTCAGATGGCTCTGATGGCCCAGTGTCCTCTACTGATGGCCCTGGTGGCCCTACAACTGACTCAACTGGTACTGACAGGTCTGGCTATTCTGAATGAGGAGGCCCTGATGGCCCTACAATAGCTTTTGGTACTAATTCAGATGGAGCAGGAGGGGCTTGAGCTGTTAAGTATGCCCTCACGAATTGTACAAGGTCAGACACCAAATTCTTCATACTGCCCAACTCAATTCTCATATCATGGAGCTCAGAGTTAACTTCACCAAGAGCTTTTTCCTGAGAGCTTTGGCTGAGGAAAATTGAGGTCACCTCAGACTGAAGAGAGCACAAAATTTCTCCTTGAGCATTTAACCGAGCAACAACTAGGTCCAGATTAACATAGAGCTTCTTCTTCCTTGATTTATTATGTGCCTTTCTAGTGAGCAATGGAATATTACTGGAAACACCCTTACCTTTTCCTCCAGGTCCAGCAGTTGGTGCATCATGCTCTGCTGGAAAGCTGGTGTGCTGGTGAGCACAATCATCATCATCATCATCAGAGGCCTCTTCTATCAATCCTTCTTGAAATTGGTCTACAGTGGCACTAGCAGTAGGCTCCCCCTGAGCAAGAGCATCTTCCATAGGCATTTGTGGTGCCACAACATCCGAAATGACTTCTTCATGATCAATTCCAACAACAGTTTCTTCAACTAGTGTAGTAAGAGTTTCTTCAATATGAGTATCTACATGCTCCCCCTCAGCGTGTGCAACACTCTTTATAGGATCAACAATTGATTCTTGGACAACAGGAGGTACAGGTACTAGAGGAGAAATCACACTAACAGAAGATTGCCCAAAAGACTCAATAAGATCAGGTGCAATATCTTCAATCCTCCTTTCAACAGGCTTATCATCTCTGACAACATTTTCATTTACTTGAAGAGAAGCGACTTTAGAGGTGTCCCCAATAATGGCTTCCCCTTCAGCCATAGAAGTCTTACTCCAAACATTTCTGACCAATGAAAAACCACTTTTCTTCAGGTTCCTTGTGCAAATTGGCTAGCCCATTTTCTCCATCAGCTCACCTTCCAAATCAATTTTGAAATGTCTGAAGATTCTGGTAAGCAAGTGAGCATAGGGAAGAGATATTGTCAACATGTTCATCTTATCCCAAATGACCTCAGTAGCAGACTTCTTCTTCTTAAATATAATTTGTGCCAAATTTACATCCTGCTTCTGTATAGCCCAAAACATAACATCTACATCTCCTTTTGTACAGGAAGAGAAGGTGGCACTACGAGGTTCTAAGATTTGACATACAATGAAGTGCAGTACCCTGTTGAACACATTGAACTGATTTATATCCATCTTGCCATCCCTTAGTTTGCACTTTGTTCCTATGATTCTAAGTCCTTTGGCATGAATGTCTATGGAATTTACCAGACTGTGTCCTACCTTAGAGATACCAAACAATCTCTCCAAAAGATCAGCAGTAATTGTAACGGATTTACCTTTAACATAGGAGGAGAGAGACCCATCTTCTTCAGATTTCAAACAAGTGTAGAATGCTTTGGCCAACTGAGGAAAACTAGGTTTGGAAACTGTACATACCCCTATCCATTTCATCCTCTGCAAGGCTTCAATCACACTGTTCATCCCGTGCTTTTCCAAATCATCAAAATCCACTGCCTTGTTTCCACATATCTTGATCTTCACTGCCTGGAATCTCTCAAGTTGTTCTACCGTGAGGAAGGCGGCGCTGTAACCACCCACACTGCTGGAACTCCGAGAAGCAGCCATGGAAATTTTCAAGAGAGGGTTCTAAGGGATCGGGGAAGGAAGAGGAACAAGACCCCTCAAGAAATTTGAGCGGGAAGAATCGAATCCTCAGAGAATGGGAAGAATCGGAGTTTGTGGAGGTGTTTTCCTGCTTGGGCGGAGCCAAATGGGCCTACACTTGGAGATAGGAAGAAGACCGCCAGTAGCATACGGATGCCTGCAAAACCAGAACGGAATCAAGGGGGCCCGGTTGAAGAACCGGGGAGAACCCTCTGATGCCTAAGTCAGTAAACTGCAAGTGAGGCTTTGGAGAAGAAGGGTTCAGTGTTGTGCAGGAGTGATGTGCCTTAGATTACATACCTCTACATGGAGGCTCACCGGAGCCTTTTATAGGCAGAAGTCCTGAAGGAGAGGGACGGAACGTCCTTGATCAATGCCGCAAAGGGCGCGCCTGTTAGCGTCCTCAGTGGGGGGTTACGCGTTCAAGCGTCCGTTGAGGAGTTCTGCAGTTAATGCACCACTTGATCATGGGGCGCGTGCGGTGTAGCCGTTATAACCACCACGAGGGGGTGAAAGGTTGTTTGGATTCTCCTGGGCGGAAGGTACCGAGCAGGTAGTCTGCTCGGTGGGCTAGACCTGCTGTTTGGTAGCCGAGCCCGCCATTCGGTGCCTGGTGCCCGGAGGCACAACTTGTGCAGACAGTTCCTCAGCATGCTTCGAACAGGTTCTGTTCAGTAGGCCATGCCTGAACCGAACAGGGCGCGAGGCGTCCGGAGACGTGCCCCAGGGAGCTCGGTGGTGCTCGAACCTTGCGGTCGCTTCCTAGAGTCCTTGGCACTGTCTTTGAGGAGACGTGGCACCCTGCGGAAGGGCCACGTTTGCCTGGGGAGCCTCGACGGGGCCCCGATGGGCCGTGATGGGCCTAGGTGGCTAGAAATGGCCACCACACTTGCCCCCCAAGCTCTCAGTGGTTCGGGGACCGGAACAATTGAGAGCGGCAACTTGCCCAGACATCATATCTGCATTAAATGTTGTATCGTCCTTAGAGATCCGAACGGATACATGACGACGCCATTTGGGGATTCCCCTTGAACACGTAGCCTTCATAATGAGTGCGGGGGTCGTGTCGAGCCACGGACGCCGCGCGCTCTGTTCGAACGGTCACCAGCGATGCACCCAAGTAGCGACTTGGAACGGGGGAGGAACCGCCGTTTCTGGTCCACTTCGAATTTCGTGCCCCTCCTTCCTTATAAGGGAGGAGAGGGGGGCGAAGGCGGGAGCCACGCCTTTGAAATCATTCAGAGGTTCCTGCTTTCAGGACCTTCGTGCCCCCCAAGCTCTTAGTCACCTTCTTCTTTGCATTTTTCTCCTGTTCCTTGCTCCCTCCTGTGACTTCCAGTGATGGCGGGCAAGGGGAAAGCGGTTGCAGTCACTGGGGCGAGTGGAGTCACCGTGGCCGCGGCTCAAGGGCCGCTATACTGCCACTACAGTGGGCTCCGGGAGCGCTTCTGCATCGGCGATAAATATGAGATCGTCGACGCGAAGGAGGGAGAGTCGTACCTGGTGAACAAACCAGGTTGTCTCCCCCTCTTCGTGGACCACATGGAGGCAGGACTCCGGCTGCCGTTGCCGGAGGTGGCGAAGGCATTATTAAACTGGTGGGGAGTTTCGACGATTCAACTGACGCCAAATACGTGGAGGTATATCTGCATTTTCGACGTCATTTGCAGAATCAAGCAGATCTGAGGCTCGGCGGATGTGTTCCGAGCTCACTTTAAACTCTCTCCTTCGCGGTCGTTGGGGACGGACGTCTATTATGCAAAGCACCAAACGGACAGGATGCATATATAGCTATCCGAAAAATATTCCAACAACAAAGGTTGGATGGACAGGCTGTTCTTCATTCGGCACTGGGATAGTGCAGAGTGGGGGTTCCCCACCGTCGTCCGATCGGCGCAGAAGGACAACTTTCCTATGCTGATCCAAGATGAGGTGAAGGCCTCAGATAGTCTGCTCCGAGCCGGCGTAAGGAATGGAGAGGGCTACGTGACAGAGTTTTCACTTGTTCGGCATGGTCTGAGCAAACCATGGAGTAAGTGCTCAAGCTTGTCTTGTTGCGCGCCAGTTCGGTGACTGTGTTCTAACAACCTCCCTCTTTTTGCAGCCGTTGCGGAGTTGGAGGCTGGGAGAGATCAGGAGGCGAACGAGAATTTCGCCGATCAGATCCCTGTCATGGCTCATATGGTATATGAGGGTGACGACGTTGCTTCTGTTGTCCGGGTCCCCTCTGCTGTGAGGGTTGGTACTGTGGTAACGACTGCACTGGTGGCACCTTTACATGCCAAGGGGCGCCCGGAAAGCACACGGGTCCCTGAGAAGGGGCCCGAAAAAATTCGTTTAAAGAAGAAGGCCACCATCAAGGTGGTTTCAACAGACGCGCCACGGCCCTCGCTCGAGGAGGGCGAAGGAGCGAGTCGGCCTTCCGCCACTATGAAGAAGAGGCCGATGCTACTCGACGAGGGCGTGGAGGCCGAAGACCAGCTCCGAGCTCAGAAGAAGAAGAAGCTGGTTCACGCTGCCCCTTAGCAGAGGGAGGAGGAGACCGAGGAAGATGTCGACGGGGTGCCGTTGCTATTGTGCAAGAAGTGCAAGGCCGCTGGGATGGCCGAATAAGAAGCACCGCAGATGCCCTCCGCGGCCCGGCCCGTGGTCACCCAGAGAATGGCGACCGAGCTCGGGCTCGTCGTGCTAAGTGACGGGTCAGAGAGCTCTGTTGGGGAACAGGAGGAATTGCCGGTGCCGTCGGGCCTAAACGAGGGCCGTGAAGAGGGAGTTGCTCATACAGCGGCGTCGAGCACTGGAGGCGCCGAGCAGGATACTGCTGGCGATGCTGTAGAGACCTTTGCTCGAAGGAGCGAGGGTAATGAAGAGACCCCTGCCATAGGGGAGGGGACCTCTCCACGCATTGAAGAGCCGAAGAGGTTGTAGTTTCAACCACGAGGGCCACTCCTACCGGAGAGACACCGGCTCCGCCAAAGGAAGTTGCCGTGGCCCCCCTACCCCCCACCAAAATGGTTGCAGCAGTGGAGACATCGGCAACCACTTTGGTCCCCACAGTGGTTGGAGAAGCCGCACGAGGGGCTGAGGAGATGGCCCTGGCGACAGAGGGCCACGAGAAGGTTGCTGATGCCGCTGTTGAGACCGCTGGGAGAGCGGAGGTCTCCGACGAGCGAACGGACGCCGCTGCCGAGGAGGCCGTCAATTCCGAGGAGGATCGGAGACCCCTCTCCGCAGTACTGAAGGGGAAGTCGTCCGAGCTCCCCTCGCAGGCGATGCTGGAGGTCACGCTTGGAAGGCTTGGGAGTGATGCTTCAAGGGTTCTGCCACCGTGTCCGTCCGCATCCTACCTAGATAGGATGGCGCGGTGTCAAGACCTGAGCCCGGAGAAGACCCCTGAGTACTCCAGTACGGCCTACAGCCCAGGGCAGCTCTCCGAACACGACGATGATGACAATGTCGACGTGGGGGCGTTGGTGGATGGAATCGCGAGCTCGATGGCCCTGTTGAAGAAGCTTTCCTTACGCGCCTAGAATCAGAGGCATCTGTGGGAGGCAGAATCTGCCTTCTGCAATGACCTCGTGCAACAGTACAAGGCTCGCGAAGTCGAGCTGCTAGGTGAGGTGAGTAACCTTAAGAATGCGCTCCGGACTTCCGAGCTCAATGTAGCTGTCACGCGAGAGGAAAAGGAGGCGATCGCTCGCGTTTTGGCGGATGCAGAGGAGCGAGCGGTGGCCAAGTACAAGGTGGGTCTGAGCTTCAAGGAAGACTTGGAGCAATTCGGGGCCCGCTGCTACAAGGTGGGTCTCGATGCCGGGTAGGAGCTCAGGCATAAGCTAGCAACAACGGAGCGGGCCCGAGCAGCCTTTGAGGCTGCAGTGGGGAGTGCCGATGCCGCACAAATGATGCTCGTCTGGACGGAGTACGCTTCGCTCAGTTCCTTTCCGGGCAGGTGCCCTCCGCTGACGATGACACCGGCCCCTCCGAGTAGGCCCCCTAATGTACTTGTCACTTGCTTCTTTTTGGTAGCTCCCGCCGAAGCGAGCTTGTAAAGAATCTGAATAGATCTTTCTTCCTTGTGGATGACTTTGTCTTTTCTATCTCCTTCGCTTGCACGTGTTCTGTCCGAATCAGAATTCGTTGGTCGTTTAGAAGGGTTCGCAATTACCGCACAGGTTGTTATGAACTGAAGACGTTCCAGCCTGGGGTGCTTTCGGAACAACTTCATACTAGGAGATGTCCCTACATCCTTGTGAGCTGAGGATCTTGAAATAAGGATGTTTTGGACTTCATCTCTAGCCGGCCAAAAGAACAGGCAGGAGAGAAGTAGGATGCCAACAAAGGCTTTCACAAATAATAAGCCTTGAGATTGGATACATGCCAAGCCCTGGGCACGGCTTCGCCGCTAGGAGTAACGAGCTTATAGGCTCCTTTCCCAAGAGCTTGGGTGACCTGATAAGGTCCTTCTCATTTGGCGGCGAGTTTTCCAACCGCTCTTCGAGGGTCCGATGCCGAGCAACGACGCAGGACTAGATCGCCTTCACAAAAGTGCCTTTCCCGAACTCGAGCATTGTAATATTGTGCGAGTCGTTGCTGATAGGAGACCAAACGAATGCTGGCGTCGCCCTGGCGTTCGCCGAGCATGTCGAGGTTCTCCCGAAGAGCACGGTTGTTGGCGGCTTCATCGAAATGAGTTGTTTGGAGAGTGGGGAGAGCCACTTCCAAAGGCACAACAGCTTCTGAGCTATAGGTTAAGTGAAAAGGTGTTTCACCTGTGGCCACTCGTGCTGTTGTTCGATGGCACCAAAGCATGTTGGGGAGCTCGTCAATCCACAAACTACCGGCAGCTTCGACTCTCATGCGAATCCCGTGCAGCAACGTTTGGTTGGCGTTTTCGACCAGACCGTTTGCCTGAGGATGTGCCACGGAGGTGAAGTGGTTGTAGATGCCGAGTTCGGCGCACTTCTGCTTGAAGAAGGTGCTATCGAACTGCTTCCCGTTGTCGGAGGTAATCACTCTTGGGATGCCAAACCTACAGAGGATGTTCTTCCAGATGAACTTCCACGCGGCTTGCTTGGTGATTGTGGTAATGGGTTCCGCTTCGACCCACTTGGTGAAGTAGTCAATGGTCATGAACAAGAACTTCTTCCGACCCTGGGCCTCTGGGAAGGGACCCAGGATATCAATGCCCCACCTGGCGAAAGGGAGAGGCTCAAACAGGTTATGAAGTTGCTCGGCAGGTTGCATAATGAGCTGCCCGAACTTCTGACATTCCGGGCACCTTCTGACAAAAGACATACAGTCCTTTTGCAGAGAGGGCCACCAGAACCCTGCTCGAATAATGCTGCGTGCCAGCGTTCTGCCCACCAAGTGCTTCCGCACAATCCCTCGTGAACCTCTTCGGTAGCCGAAAGAGCCTCTTCAGGGCTGAGGCACCGTAAGAGGGGTCTTGTAAGGGACCGTCGGTAAAGCTTGCCTTCAATGAGGGTGAAACGCTGAGAACGCAGTCTGATCTTTCGGGCTTCGCCCTGCTCGGGGGGAAGCTCGCCTCGAAGTAGATAGGCTAGGAGACGGTCCGTCCAGTTCTGACTGGAGGGTCGGACCAAATGGCTCCCACATCTACTTCGGTGCTCGGTGCAGCGAGTTCTTCGATGAATACGGAGCGAGAAGGGGCGATGTCACCTGAAGATGCCAACTTGTCAAGTGCATCGGCTCGCGCGTTCTGCTCCCATGGAATGTGTATAACTTCGAAGTAAAGGAGACCATCTGCTCGGCTCTTGACCTGTTGAAGGTACTGGGCCATGCGTGGCTCCCTTGCTTCGAACTGTCCGCTCACCTGGCCGGCAACCAATTGGGAGTCGCTGAAGGCCCTAAGTTGAAGGGCTCCAAGGTGCCTAGCCATTCGGATTCCGGACAACAACGCTTCGTATTCGGCAACGTTGTTGGAGGCCGCAAAGCGGAACCGGAGGGCATATTGGAACTATAAATCCTCTGGAGAGGTGAGGACCAAGCCAGCTTCTCTCCCTGTGACACACAAGGATCCATCGACGTAGAGCTCCCATGGGGGCCGGTTGGCTAGCGGGGGATCCTGCTCGGTAGGAAGAGTGCATTCCGCAACGAAGTCCGCCAATGCTTGTGCTTTGATGGCCGTCCTTGGATAGTAGCTGATGTCAAATTCGCCTAGCTCGATGACCCATTTAATGAGCCGGCCAGAAGCCTCTAGCCACTGAAGGATAGACTTCAGCGGCTGGTCGGTGAGAACCATGATTGAGTGGGCCTGAAAATAGGGCCTGAGTTTCCGGGCAGCTGTGACCAGAGCAAGGGTGAGTTTCTCTGCTCGGGGGTACCTCCTTTCCGCTTATTGAAGGACCCTGCTAACATAGTAAATAGGATGTTGCATCGCTGCCTCTTCCTTGATCAAAACCACGCTGATAGAATGTTCGGTAACCGAAAGGTACACGAACAGTGGCTCTCCAAGTACTGGCTTTGAGAGAATAGGTGGGGCTGCCAAGTACGCCTTCAACTTGGTGAAGGTAGCTTCACATTCCTCCGTCCACCGTACATGCCCCCCTTTCTGTGAGGTACCTTTGGGACCTCGCAGCAACTTGAAGAAGCTGAAGCTTCTTTCCGCTGCACGGGACATGAACCGGTTGAGTGCAGCAAGGCGTCGGGTGAGGTGCTGGACGTCACGCACTGTCTTAGGACTGACCATCCCAAGTATGGCTTGGATCTTCTCTAGGTTGGCCTCTATTCCTCTATTCGAAATGAGGAAGCCGAGGAACTTACTCGAGCGCACACCAAACACACACTTGGCTGGGTTGAGCTTCATGCTAAACTTCTGCAGGGTCGCAAAAGTCTCTTCGAGGTCGGAAATGTGGTCAGTGCTCGGAAGCGTTTTGACCAACATGTCGTCGACGTAGACCTCCATGTTGCTTCCGATCTGCCTCTCGAACATCTTATTGACCAGTCGTTGGTATGTCACGCCCGCGTTTTTCATATCAAAGGGCATCCTGGTGAAGCAGTATAACCCCAAGTTTGTGACGAATGTGGTGGCGTCTTGATCCCGAGGATGCATACTAATCTAATGATACCCAGAGTAGGCATCCAAGAAGCTGAGGAGTTTATGCCCGGACGTAGCATCTACCAGCTGATTGATGCGCGACAGAGGGAAGTTATCCTTGGGCGTCGCTTTGTTGAGGTCCTTGTAATCCACACATACGTGCCATTTTCCAGTGGTTTTGCGTATGAGGACTACGTTGGAGATCCACCTTGGGTACTGGGCTTCCTGGAGGAGCCCAACGGCTCGGCTTTTAATGACGTGATCTCGGATTACGGTCTGACATTCTTGGTTGACGGGTCGCCTCCTTTGTTGAACTGGTGGGACCTGTGGGTCCAAGCGGAGGCGATGCACCATCACTTCTGGAGGGATGCCCGACAGCTTGTCGTCAGACCACGCGAACACGTCCAAATTAGCTAGCAGGAAGGTTCTATACCGTTGCTGCTCGGCTTCCGCTAGTAACACGCCAATGTATAGGATGTGTTCGGGGTCGTCGTCCACTTGGACCGGAAGTAGGTCCTCGACCGGAGTTCCGCAGCTGATGGAAGGAACAGGTGTTGTAGTCGTGAGTGGCTGCTTGTCCCTTAGAGAAAGGACATAACACCGTCGGGACTCACGCTGGCATCCGAGCACCTCGCCGACCCCACACGGGGTGGGGAACTTCATCTTCTGATTGAGGGACGAAGGCACCGCCTTGATTCGCCCAATCAGACCTCTACCAAGGATGACGTTGTAGCTGGGCATGTTCTTGATGACCAAGAAATCCACCACCTTGGTCACACTCTTCGGAGCCATCCCGAGGGTGATCGGGAGGCGAACTCTACCCATAGGCTGAACCGACACCCCGAGAAGCCGAATAGAGGCGACTCTACAGGGGTGAGCTGGTCGGTTTTAAGGCCCATAAGGAGATAACAATCGTAAGCCAATACGTCGGGGGCACTTCCATTGTCTAAAAGAATCCTGCGCACGTTACAATGAATGATGGTTGCCGAAACGACCAACGCATCAGTGTGTGGGGTAGTAACCCCTACAAGGTCTTCGTCCGAGAAGGTTATGGCCTCCTCAGACCGTGCGTGTGTGGGATTAGAGGGATAAGGGACTGGCCGAGGCATCGGAGGCCTGTCCACGACATGTACCCGCCTTGCATAATCACGTCGGCTCTGAGTGCTCTCTCCGCTTGCGCCGAATCCTCCCGCGATCACATTGATTTCTTGCCCGTTGGGCTCATTGTTGATCAGTTGCTCAGGAATCTGCTCTCGGCATCTGGGGCGGTCTTCATTCTGGCGCACGAACCGTCCGAGGTAGCCGCGCTTAATGAGGGACTCGATTTCGTCCTTGAGCTGGCGGCATTCGGAGGTGTCGTGGTTGTGGTCGTGGTCGCAGTGGAAGCGACAATACTTCTCTTGGTTGCGCCTTCTGGGGTCAGAGCGCATCCTGGGTGGCCACCGAACATATGGCTCGTCCCGGATTTCTGCCAGGATCTGTTCGGGTGCCACCGTGAGCGGGGTGTAGTCGGTGAAGGGGCATGGTCGGCGCGGTGAATCCCCGTTGCGCCGCCCTTTCTTCCGATTATGGTCAGAAATGTGGTCGGAAGGCCTCTTTTTGTCTGAAGATTCTCCCTGCTCTGCTCGGCCAGCAGCCAGACTCTCCTCGCACGCGGCGTGGCGTTGTGCAGTAGAGAGGAGCTCGGCAAGGGTGGAAGGCTGCTGCACCCCCAGCGTCCTCTGCAGAAAACCATCGCGAGTACCTGGATATGGGCACTGGTGGCTAACAGGACATCGAGGCACGGGATGCGGAGCGCCTCAGTCTGGAACCTCTTGACATAGTCCCAGAGTGCTTCTCCCTTCTTTTTCCGAACAACGAGAAGGGAGGCCGCGGTGCACGGTTGCGACCTTCCGCCTAGAAAGTTGTCCCAAAAGGACTTCTTCAACTGGTGAAAGGAAGAGATGGAACCTGCAGGGAGGGCTTCGAACCAGGCCCGAGCAGTTTCCTTCAAGGTGGCCGGGAAGGCCCAGCATTTGGCCGCATCAGATGCTTCATGGAACACCATATGTGATTCAAACCCATGGATGTGATCCGCGGGGTCAGAGGTGTCGTCGTATGGCGTGATGGTAGGCAGAGGGAGCTTGGGAGAGACCCAAGCCTCCAGGATCTTCGCAATGAACGGGGAGCGAAGTTCAGGTTCTCCTCGGCTAGAGCTTTGGCCTCAGCACGCTGGACCATCGCGTCCACACGACGTTCCAGGTTGACGATGTGGCGCAGGCGCCTGGCCAACTCCTGTTTGGAGTGGGCCGAATCCGCACGCCCAGTCCTGTGGGAGTTGGCTCCTACAACCGAGCGTGGCGGCGCGGGGCCGCCGTGGAGCGAGGGGGTGAACGACCGTGGCGCTCCGGTGCTCGTTCATCAGACGGGGCGCGACGCGACCTCCGCGGCGAATCGGCATGCTGCTCCTGAAACGACTCTGTCGGGGAAGGAGGTGCGCGTGATCGCCGGTGAGACGACTCTGCCTGGCGCCCCTGCGGAACAGAGGTTGTCGGGACCGGATGCCTAACCAACTGGGCCTGGAGACCCAGGCAGATTCCCGTCAGTTGCTGCATCTGCCCCCGGAGTTCGGCCATCTCCAGGGCTCACAGACACGACGGTGGCGAGCGCGGGGATGCCCCCCGTCGCGGCAGCAGGAGCTACGACAACGTCGATGGGGGGGGGGGCACGTTGACGGGAGTCTGCTCGCGACTGGAGGGACCTCGTCATACGGCTCCCTATGTTCTGGTACAAAGATCGTCCACGAGCCATGGCTGTCGTCGCTTCCCACAGACAGCGCCAAAAGTGTGGAGGTGTTTTCCTGCTTGGGCTGGAGCCAAATGGGCCTACACTTAGAGATAGGGAATAAGACCGCCGGTAGCGGACGGATGCCTACAAAACCATAACGAAATCAGGGGGGCCAGTTGAAGAACCGGGGAGAATCCTGATGCCTAAGTCAGTAAACTGCAAGTGAGGCTTTGGAGAAGAAGGGTTCAGTGTGGTGCAGGAGCGATGTGCCTTAGATTACGTACCTCTGCATGGAGGCTCACCGGAGCCTTTTATAGGCAGAAGTCCTGAAGGAGAGGGACGGAACGTCCTTGATCAATGCCGCAAAGGGCGCGCCTGTTAGCATCCTCAGCGGGGGGTTACGCGTTGAGGCATCCGTTGAGGAGTTCTGCAGTTAATGCACCACTTGATCGTGGGGCGCGTGTGGTGTAGCCGTTATAACCACCATGAGGGGGTGAAAGGTTGTTTGGATTCTCCTGGGCAGAAGGTACCGAGCAGGTAGTTTGCTCGGTGGGCTGGACCTGCTGTTCGGTAGCCGAGCCCGCCGTTCGGTGCCTGGTGCCCGAAGGCACAGCTTGTGCAGACAGTGCCTCAGCGTGCTTCGAACAGGTTCTGTTCAGTAGGCCATGCCTAAACCGAACAGGGTGAGAGGCATCCGGAGACGTGCCCTAGGGAGTTGGGTGGTGCTCGAACCTTGCGGTCGCTTCCTGGAGTCCTTGGCACGGTCTTTGAGGAGATGTGGCGCCCTGCGGAAGGGCCACATTTGCCTGGGGAGCCTCGACGGGGCCGTGATGGGCCTAGGTGGCTAGAAATGGCCACCATAGAGTTGATGGAGGGTTTTGTAGACTTCGGAGTCGAAAGAGTGCGTGAGAGAGAGAGAGAGAATTGGTGAGGGATGAGTTCCCTTCGCAACAAAGAGACATAAAGTAATTTTCAAAAAGGCGGAGCAATTAATGCAAAAAATGACAAAATAGGCTATGACGATAGCGTAAAAGCAAATGGATTTAATGAAATAAAGCGGGGAGAGATAAGTCTTATTCTAAATAGATTATTTTATTCCAGTTATATATACAGATAAATCTATTACAAATTGCACATGCCTAGTTCCAGTCTAAGAGACGTAAATCTCTCTTCAGGTAAGGCTTTTGTAAATATATCTGCTAATTGATTTTGTGTATCTACAAATGAAATACTAATATTACCATTTGCTACATGATCTCTAATAAAATGATATATAACTTCAATATGCTTTGTCCTCGAGTGTTGCACTAGATTTTTTGTGAGATTTATAGCACTTGTGTTGTCACATAATAATGGAATGGGCTTGATGTGTAGTCCATAGTCTTCAAGCTGTTGTTTGATCTAAAGGAGTTGAGTGCAACAGCTCTCAGCGACTACATATTCAGCTTCAGCTGTTGATAGAGCTACTAAGTTTTGTTTCTTTGAAGACCATGAAATCAAGCATCCTGCAAGAAATTGACAACAACCACTGATGCTTTTTCTATCCACTTTATATCCAGAATAGTCAGCATTCGAATATCTAATTAAACTAGTTTCACAGGTTTTAGGATACCATAGACCTAAGTTATGAGTATGAGCTAGATATCTAAAGATTCTTTTTACTGATATTAGATGAGATTTCTTAGGATTAGTTGATATCTTGCACACATGCATACACTAAATAAAATATCAGGTCTACTTGCGGTTAAATAGAGCAGTGATCCGATCATACCTCTATAGAGTTTCTGATCTACCTTCTTACCTTCTGGATCACTATCCAACCTGGTTGATGTGCTTATAGGAGTGGACAGTGGTTTGGCATTCTCAAAATCCAAACTTCTTTAACAGTTCCTTGGTATATTTTACTTGATTGATATGAGTTTCTTCATTGCTTTTCTTGATTGTAGTCAAGGAAGTAGTTGAGTTTCTCCCATCATGCTCATTTCAACTTCTCCCTGCATTAGCTTTTCAAAATACTTGCAAAGAGATTCATCAGTAGATTCGAAGATAATGTCATCTACATAGATTTGTACAATTAAAATATTTTTGGCATTAGATTTAGAAAGAGAGTACTATCTACTTGACCTATAATAAAACCATGATTTAATAAAATACACTAAGTCTTTCATACCAGGCTTTAGGTGCTTGTTTTAAACCATATAAAGCTTTATGCAATTTGAAAACATGATTTGGAAAGTCTGAATCATCAAAACTAGGAGGCTGTTCTACATAAACTTCGTCCTTTATAAAACCATTCAAAAGAGCTAATTTCACATATATTTGAAAATGTTTTAAATCTAATGTAGATGCATAAGCAAGCAATATTCAAATAGCCTCTAGTCTAGAAACTAGTGCATAGATTTTATCGAAATCTATGTCTTCCTCTTGGGAATAGCTTTGAGCAACCAGTCTAGCCTTATTTCTAGTGATAACACCAGCTTCATCAAATTTGTTCTTGAACATCCATTTGGTGTCAATCACAGGATGATTTGATGGACTAGGAACAAGGGACCAGACCTAATTTCGCTTGAACTGATTTAGTTCATCTTGTATGGCTAAAATTCAAGATTCATCAGATAATGCTTCATTGACTGTCTTCGGCTCTATTTGAGAGACAAATGCTAAGTAATCTCTAGTTCTTAACCCAACTGATAGATCTCCAATGATTTTATCTTTTGGGTGATCCTTTTTGTATCTCCATTCCTTTGGAAGATCATCATGAATGATATTTTTTTTGTCGTAGTTCTTCCGAGGGTGGATCTTCATCATCTTTGATGGTTGCTTCCTTCAGTTTCTTGGAAAGATTTTCTGTATCTTCATCATCACTAACAATTTCCTTTCTCAAGGAAGGGTTAGATTCATAAAAAATAACATGTTCATTTTGTTCAATTAATAAACTTCTTTTGTTAAAAACTCTATATCCTTTGGGTTTAGAAGTATACCCCATAAAAATACCTTCATCTGATTTGGAATCCAACTTACCAATATATCTCTTACCATTGTTGTGAATGAAGCATGGGCATCCAAATGTTCTGAGATGGCTGATCTTGGGCTTATTTTGCTTGTATAGTTTGTATGCTGTCTTCTTCAGAATGGGTCTGATCATGGCTTTATTGATTATGTAGAAAGCTGTGTTGATTGCTTATGCCCAGAAATATCTTGGTAGATTATACTCAGATAATATTGTTCATGCCATATCTAGAAGTGTTCTATTCTTTCTCTCAGCTACTCTATTTGTTGTGGTGTTCTTAGTGCTGAGAAGTTGTGCTGTATCCCCAGATCATCACAGAATTATGCAAACTTGTCATTTTGAAACTCTCCTCCATGATCTGATCGAATGCTTATGATACTAAACTTCTTATATTTCTGAACTAACTTACTGAACTTCACAAAGCTATCAAGGTGTCATCTTTGTGCCCAAGAAATGATACTCATGTATTTCTGGAACATCAACTATAACAAATTCGAAATTCTTTCCTCCCAAGCTTGTAGTTCTCATTGGTCCAAACAAGTCCATATGAAGTAGTTCTAGTGGTTTGGAGGTGGTAACCATTGTCTTGGATTTGAAGGAGGACTTTGCATGCTTTCCTTTTGCACATGGTTCACAGATGTTATCTAATCTAGAACTCATCTTCGGTAGTCCTTCCACTAGATCATATTTGATGGGTTTTCTGATTCCATCCAAGCTGGCATGACCTAGTCTTCTGTGCCATAGTTCAACATTTTGCTCTTTGCAGGCTGCCAAATAGATGTCTTAACTCTTCAATTCTTCTACGTGTAACACATATAGATTTTTCTCTCTATAGGCCTCAAAAATTGTTGTTCCATCCTTGATGATTAGACATTTAGATTCCTGAAATTTGATCTGATGACCCTTGTCACATGGCTGACTGATGTTGATTAAGTTATGCTTGAGTCCTTCAACACAGAGAACATCTTGTATCAGGATCTTGTCTTTGCTTCCAATTGATCCACAGCCAATTACTGATCCTTTATCATTGTCTCCATAAGTAAGTGTTCCTTCTTCATTTTTGATAGATGAGAATAGCCTTTTGTTGCCGGTCATATGCCTTGAGCACTCGCTGTCCAGGTACCACTTTGATGCTTTAAGACTTACAATAAAACAATGAAATTTAGGTACCCAAGTTCTTTTGGGTCTTGGTTGGTTAGCTTCTACAGAGTTTCTTTTCGGAATCCATTTTAGATGTTTGGTTGTACATGTGCTTTTTGTATGACCTAATTTGTTACAATGAGTGCAACATGAAATATTATTTATTGTTTTGTTTAGCTTATTATTTTTATTAGTGTTTGATTTATAATTAGGATTTTGTTCAGCTACAAATTTTGGCATTGGATATATTTTAGGATGAATAACTATTTCTTCATTATCTGGTGGAGTATACCCGATTCCATACTTTTTCTTTCCCGATCTTCTTGCTCCTTTTAGTATTAACGAAGATCTCCATTTGTAAATTTTCAATTGTAGCTGTCAAATATTCATTATCTTTTGTTAGTATATTAATTTCACTTTTAAATTTACTTATGGTTTCATGACTTTCTAGATTTGATATCTTTTCATTTTTAATTTTTACATCTTCACATAGTAGTTCATTTCTTCTTTTCAGTTTAGAAATTTATTTTTCTAGTTGTTCAGTTTCTGATTTTAAATCTGAGTTGGTTATTTTAATGCATGCATAATTTTTCTTAATTGATTTTAATTGCTTAAAAATGTCTTTATATTTGTTGTATAATTCATTGAAAGCGTCTTCTAAGCTATCATAATCAAACTCATTGCATGAAGTAAAAGAAGAGTCTAAGGTTGCCTTGTCGTCGATATTTACCATAAAAGCCAAGTTGGCATTTTCTTCTTCTTTTTCGCTAGAGCTTGACTCACTGTCTGAGTCACTCTCGTTGTTCCAAGTAGCAGCCATAGCTTTCTTCTTGTATTTCTTGAATTTCTTCATGTTGTCCTTTTTCATGAATTCAACCTTCATCAGTTTTGGACACTCAACCTTGAGATGTCCAGACTTCTTACATTGTAACATATAGGTTCAATTCTTTTAATTTCTTTACCTTCAGGTCTCCTGAATTCTTGACTTTATTGAAGTATCTTCTTCTTGACTGATATTTCTTCTTGGCTAGAATGCGTTGTAGTCGTCTGTAGAGAAAGGCTTCTTCATCTTCACTATTCTCATCACTCCTTTCACTTTCTGATTCGCCCTCAGAAGTGTTTTCTGTAGCCTTAAGAGCATTGTTGTGCTTCTTTTTGTTAGAGGATTCTCCCAGCCTTTCCATGTTTATCTCATGAGCCATTAAAGACCCAATGAGTTTCTCGAGAGACATTTTCATGAGATCATTAGCTTCCTCTATGGCGGTTCCCTTTGGAGTCCATGAAATTGGCAAGGACCTTAATATTTTTCTCACCATATCTCCTGTCTCATATATTTTGCCTAGCCCAACCAGGCCATTTGTGATGTCCGTAAAACAACTGTACATCTGGGAGATGGATTCTCTAGAGTGCATTTGAAACCTTTCATATTAAGCTACCAATATATCGATCCTTATTTCTTTTACCTTATCAGTTCCTTCATGAGTGAGTTTTAGCTTATCTCACATCTCTTTGGCTAACTTACATGCTGATATTCTATTGAATTCTTTCTTGCTTAGAGAGCAGCATAGTATACTCTTGGCTTTGTTGTTTTGAGATAGTTTCTTTTTGTCATCGTCTATCCATTTGTCCTTGGTGTTGGTTACTTTTAGATCTCCATCTTTTATTATTGTCCATAATTGAAAATCCAGTTCTTGAAGGATGAACTCCATCCTCGTCTTCCAGTAGTTGTAGTCTTCACCATCGAATAGTGGAGGTCTGTTGACGGATTGTCCTTCTGCATGACCTTGAGCTGCCATTTATCTTTGCTTTTCAGATCGTGAGATCTACTTACCCGAAGAGACTTAGCTCTGATACCACTTGTTGACTAGGTTGCAAGCCCAGGGGGGGGGGGTTGAATGGATTGCTAAAATTTTCTTTTAGAATATTCCTGTAAATAAAATGGATTGACAGAAGACACTAAGTTCGATGGTTAGAGTTAGTATTAAACGAAGACACAATAAGATCAATCACATAGACAACAGGGATTTTATCCTGGTTCAGATCTCCTGTGACAAGGAGTCCTACGTCCAGTCCCCAAGCAACAACTTGAGATTTCACTAACTAAGGGTACAATCCCCCTTAAGGGCACTTACACATCCAGCCGTAGCTGGCCTTCTCTTCTGTATAGGAAGAGGCACAATACCACCTAATACAATAGATCTTCCTTCTTATCGAAGGGAACAACCACCCACCATATAGCAGGTCTTCTCTTCACAGATGAAGAGGAGCACTCAGTAAAAATAAAGGAGATGATGGCCCCTAGACCAAGCTTATAGAGATTGCTTGATCTAAGGTGGAATCTGAGAGACAAAAAGATTTACACACAAGGAAGGTCTCTCAGATCTACACAAGCTCGCAAAGACTAGAACATGTTGCTATGGAGAGCTAAGAGCAGAAGACTATTTTTGAATGATCGAATGAGTTCTTATTTCTTTTTCTTCAAGGTGACTAAGGTATTCAAGGTGTTCTTCATGGAGTCACCAGTCTTCTATTTATCTTCTCTTGAAAGAATTGACCGTTGAAGTATCTGTTGTCTGTCATCTTCATGCACGTTGGATGTGTCTGGTTCAATGTAGGAATTAAGAAAACCTACAACCATTAAATGCTGGGATAGGTACATACAGAGAGGAAGATTATCTAAATCTCGTCTTGCTTCTGTCAGAGTGACAGGTCCAACGTTGTAACGTGTGTGACCACCGAAAACCTGCACACCATAAATGTTGAAGTATACACAATTTAACTTTGTCTAAACTGTCAGTCAACATTAGTAGTCATGCTTTAGGAAAATATACCAAAGAGAAAATTCCATTCTGTCATCCTATAAAGTTTTACTTTATGTGTCATGCGTATGGTAAGCAAAAGATATGTCGTGCAGAGATATTGTACCACACACAATAAATGTTTGAGTATACAGATACAACAAGGTTCGCGAGAATATTTCAAATCCACAGTGATTTAAAAGATATATTTTATATCATGAAGGATAGAATATATTCAAGACTATCTAAAAAGATTATAATAATAATATCCATCAATGTCTGAAGCATAATCGTTGTAAAAGGGAAGTTGATGTTAGGAGACAGTCGATATTCAAACACAATTGATGTTTGAGAGAAGTCGTTGTGAGTGTAATCGTTGTTGGAATGAAATAGTTGTAAATATGAAATCAATGTTGAGATATAGCCATAATCTATGTGGAAATATAATCCATGTTAAAACGAAGTCGATGTGAACATAATCCATGTTTGGAGTTAAATCGATGTTCTGAATGAAATCGTTGTTGAACTGAAATCGATGTTTAACTGAAGTCGATGTTCAAGTGAAATCGATGTTCTAAGTGAAGTCGTTATTGTACTGAAATCGATGTTTAAATGAAATCGTTGTTGTTCTGAAATCAATGTTTGGGTGAAGTCGATGTTTAAGTGAAGTCGATGTTCCATATGAAATTGATGTTCTACTGAAATCAATGTTTAAGTGAAATCATTGTAAAAACGAAGTCGATGTTATGTGAAGTCGATGTTCTACCGAAATCGATGTTTAAATGAAATCGTTGTAGAAACGAAGTCGATGTAGAATCGAAATCGATGTTCTAATATGAAGTCGATGTTGAACCAAAATAGATGTTCTAATTTGAAGTCGATATAGAACCGAAATCGATGTTCTAATATGAAGTCGATACTTAAGTGAAGTCGATGTTCTTTCTGAAATCGATGTTTTAACATGGTAGTCGTTGTTTAAGTGAAATCGATGTAGTAGTAAAACAGTAATCGTTGTGAACTTTTAAGAGAAGTCGATGTATACTTAGACAAATTCATATGCAATGAACTTCAAAGAGCAGTGGGTGTAGATAACTTATTGAGTTTGTTTTATTTGAGACCTGTTGATAAACCTTAGAAAACAATGTTAGTCCATAATTTCTACAGTTTTGTTAATCACCAAAAATACATATAATAAATAACAAATTATATGGAGATGGATTGATCATCACATTGGTTAGCCCAAATGACATAACCACAAACTCATAGTGCCCATACCTTGTTCTAAAAGTTGTCTTGTCAATGTTTTCTTCTCGAATTCTCAATTGATGATAACCCGATCTCAAATCAATTTTGGAAAACACTTTTACCGACTATAACTGATCAAACAAATCATCAATTCGAGGAAGTGAATATCTATTCTTGATGGTTACTTGATTCGATTAATGATAATCTATGCACATTCGAAGGCTGCCATCTTTCTTTCTAATAAACAATACTGGAAAATGACTGGGCCGAATGAAACCTTTTTCTAGCAACTCTTGTAACTATTTTTTTAATTCCTTTAACTTTGCGGGTGACATCCTATAAGGTGCTTTTTAAATTGGCATGCTGCCTGGTTGCAATTCCACTGTAAAGTCTACCTCTCTATGCAGAGCCAATCTTGGTATCTCTTTCGAGAATACATCCACAAACTCTTTAACCACTGGTACCATCTCTTCAGACTTATCTATCTCAACCAAACTAACTGAAGCTAGATACACTACACATCCTGCACTAATCAACATTCTAGCCTTAAGTGCAAAAATGATAAACTTAGGAGTGTAAAATGGTATATCTTGGAATTCAAACATAATTCCTCTAGGATGGCTGAATCTGACTTTCTTCTTTCTGCAATCTACCACTACACCATATGCCTCTAGCCAGTCCATACCCAAAATCACATCATATTCTTTTAACTGTAATGCATATAACCTTGTTGGAAACTGATTTCCCTGTATCATTATCGGGACCTCATCTAGGTAACAAGAAGTAAGCATAAAATCACCTGAGGGAACCTCCACCACACTGCCTCTCCTCTAGAGGGTGAACCATACTATCCATGAAATCATCAGAAATGAAAGAATGTGATGCACCTGGATCAATTAATCTTCTAGCAAAAAATTCAAAGAGAGGTATTATACCTTCAATCAAGTTTGATCCCTCCGCTTGAGCTCTCCTGATAGCCATGACCTGTCCTCGTCCCCTCTGAAAAGGCGACCTTTAACTCACTCAGCTGATGGCTACTGGAATGGCTGCTGCTACTGTGGTGCTCCTCTGCCATAACTGTACCTTCTAGGATGTGGACAATTCTTGATTAAGTGCCCTGGTTGATCACAATTGTAACATCTATACTCTGGAGGAATTGTGGGCTGCCTGTCTTTACTTTGTTGTGACTCCTCCAACTCTGACCTAAAGCCTTGGCCCTGCTCAAAACCTTGCTACCTGCCACCTCCTTGGCTCCTGAATATCTTCTATAACTTGGAACCCAATTTACCAAATCCTGATGTAGATGCTCCTCCTGAAGGTGCCTTGCCCTTACTTATACCTGGGGAACGCTGCAAAAACTGGAAACTACCTAAGTCTCCTGACTATCTAGATTTTACAGTCCTCTCTAGAATCGATGCTCTCTACGCTGCCTCCTCCACCGTCCCGCACATAAGAGGAATTACTGCATCTTGCAACTTCGGTCGCAATCCTCAGATGAATTATTCCACCATCATAGTATTATCAGTGACTACATAAGGTGCATACCTGCTCAAAGCCATAAATCTCATGTGGTATTCCAATATTGACAACTTCCCCTACTGCAGTGTCTTGAATTATTCTCTCTTAGCTTGCAGAATTTGC
The DNA here is from genome assembly GCA_014218235.1 of Colocasia esculenta. Classification (NCBI taxonomy): domain Eukaryota; kingdom Viridiplantae; phylum Streptophyta; class Magnoliopsida; order Alismatales; family Araceae; genus Colocasia; species Colocasia esculenta. The sequence continues at coordinate 54,291,218 of CM024759.1, read as the reverse complement.
ACTAGAAAGAATGTATTATTAAACACTTCTAAAAATTCTGGCCAAGTAATAGTATCTTCTGCCCAGCTTGCAAACACGGTCTGCATCTTGAGCCTCCACCATTCCTATGCAAATCCCCGTAACTGATAGGTAGCCAATATCACCCTATCGGCCTGTAGATATCTCATAGTGACAAAAACTCTTTCAATTTCATGCACCCAATGCTCTGCCGTGTCCGGATTCGGTCCCCCTGCATACGTAGGTGGCTACAACCGCAAAAACCTCCCCACTAATGTTGTAGACTCCTCCTCACCGGCTAGTCGTACTGGCACAACTAGAGGTACGGGTACAACATGTGGTACCTCAACTCTAGGTGGTGGTAGGGGAAGTGCTAATGGTACCGATACTGCCTATTCCTCAACTGGTGGTGCTGCAATTGCTGGCTGATCCGGAGGCTGCTGATCTAACAGGGTCTGAATTTCTATGATGCTTTCCCATAACCTTTCTATCACCTGATGTGTAGATTCGTTGGGCTCTTCTCCACCAACTCCCCAATCCCTTCTATCAACCATTTTTGATCCTGCACATACGTCATTCCAACCACATAACACACAAACAAATCATTACAAAAATAGGGCCAACTACCAGCAGGAGACTAAAGTAGAAACCAGGCTATGTACATATCTTGTTCCTTCATATTACATGGACCTTGTCAGATACCAACTGTAACGGTCCTCCTCGTTCAAACCCATTAACCTAATAATGAGCCTGATTTGACTCCGTCTCCTGCGAACCAGCCGAAGCCTCGCAAGCGATATCAACACACGCATGTATATGAAAATATAAAAGAACGCATTGAACATACATGAGATCCCATATCTTACACATATTCACATGAAATGTAGATATCCAATTCTGAAATAAAGTCAATTACGAGGGACAACTGCTTCGGACAAACCCCCAAGGCAATAACAAAAAGGAAATTACTCTACTGGAGGTGTAGGCCCGACTCTGCTACGATGCGGTCCCGAACTAGAAGAGGGACGAGAACCCTCCTGCTCTCCTTTACCTGAAAGAGATAGGGGTGAGCCTCACAAGTCACTGGCTCAGTAGGGAAACTCCCTGAAAAGCCGAGATAACAGCAAACGTACAAAAGCAAGAGTAAAGTATGTATTCAAATAACAAGTAACATTACCTAGACATGGTACTACAACCGTAAATAAATAAATCATTCTAGGATATGTACATGGTACAACCTTTAATAAATAAACGACAATTCACGTTCAGGTGTACAAGCTAAAGAAGGGCACATGTGACGGCCCTGGATATTTATGCCCATTAAGGCTCCATATCCAGATCCGCCTCCCGCGAACGGACCGAAGTCTCGCAAGGGATATCTCACACAAGTGTCCAGTAAGAGTATAAAAGACAACTACACAGTATAAGACACAAGAAAGTACATGTGCTCATACCTGCATATAACAATTTACAACTGTCCCATTACATTATTACATGTCCAATTAAAAAGTACAACTACCTGGGGCATACCCGAGGGAGCAACAGCTCACACAACACTAACTAACTACAACTCAACTGCTGGTGGTACAAGTCTGACACAACGCCGCTGCAAGCCAAACACACGGCAAGCCCTAAAAAGAACTGTAGGGGAGTGAGCCTCAACAAGTCACAGGCTCAGTAGGGGCCACCCAAGAACAACAACTAGTAAACAGAAGAGACCTCAACCTCAAAGGGGTCTCACTGGCCACACATATAGCCAAACCAGTTCATGCTCACAACAATAAAATTTAAACTGTAATTAAATATAAATTCTTTAACTATTCACAGCCTCGGAAAGTAAGAGGAAACAACAGGACTAGCTTCACACCACTAGTCCGCTCAACAACAGTACGCCTAGGCCTCAAGCCTCACAGGCAAACCATAGTCACAACCAATCATTTAAGCTAGAAGCCGTACAGGCAAATCACTGCCTAGGCCATAAGCTTCACAGGCAAGTCTCAAATATGTGGGTAACAGGACTGCTAATCAAAAGCTGGCCCTTTATACCCGAACCACAATATATCGAAAGCCACACACAGAATGGCAGGGTTGGCTACAATGGCCAATCCTTCACACACGAGAACCATGTATGGAAGCTTACCCGAGGAAGGGTAAAGCACATTGAGTGGAAGGTCACAACACACGACCTCGACGAAACACAGTTCCACGTCAACACCAGAATAGATTGGTATATGACGTACCACCACAAACCATTACCCACACAGGGTACAGGTACCTATTACCACAAGGTACCAGCACGGAAACCACAAGTAAACCAGTGCCGTAACAGGGCACACCATAGCGAGCTAAACCACGTTTAGTGAGTCAACACTCACCAACCATAACCAAAACTGTGCCACCACTCGGGCACACCACAAGCCACAACTGCAGTCACAACTGTGCCAACACTAGGGCACACCTCAAACGGGTCAAACCTTGACTAGGAGTCACAAACTCACGAACCACAGCTAGTTGCAAAGCACGAGTCCGAAAGGAACGATGCCACCACACGAGAACGAACTACTGGTTGATCAGGCCAGTATCTAACCTGGACAACACAACACAAGAACAACCTCTCAGTCTCGCAGTCACGGACGTAAGGTCCAACTGCAGCTCCACAACACAAGTAAAGCCAAAGAACTGTGGAGACCAACAAAACCACCACAACCTACAGGTCACACACCCTGCAGGCCCATGCCTGGCACCTCTAGGGTCTCTGGCCGGAGCACCCTAAAGTGAGGCACTGGAAAACAGGACTAGCTGGGGACTAGTGTCGACTACTGGTGTCTGTACCCCCAACTACAAGCGTGCTACAAGCGACTGCACAGCCACAAACACAAGCAGCTGCCCTACTGTTGTCTTTCCCTCAGCCGGACGTACAACTCAGACACAAGAGTGAGGGTGTCCAGGAAGACGACACAGACCTCGACGGTACCACACTGTACCGGGACAAACCCAAGCACAACAAACACACGTGCCTGGCTCACAAAGAACCTGGGGTACCCGACTAGAGAGGCATTCCGGAATAGGCACCGGACCACCACACTCGGCTAGCACAAACCACAACACTTATACGTTTATTACAAACCACGATACACGTGTGAGGAGTAGCTTGTCCTGGTCACTCGTGACCTACAAGCTAGCCTACACAAACACATATATGAACAATATTAATAATAACACCACGACCTGTCATCGGTCACCTTGTGACAGTGAAGGTCACACTAAACACTGACCACGATAATCACATAATAATCATACTTACACTTTATTAATCATTCATCCAAAATAATTTACAAAAGATCCTAAAGGATCAAGGCTAGGTTCAGATATGAACCTCATCGTCATAACACCACGAACCAACACAATAATTAAGATACAATAAACACAATGACGTACGATGTGCCATGCACATACAAACCACATGCACGACATCCAAACCACGTAGACACCACGTGTGTAATACACCAGCCAGGTGCACCACACGTTATTTACATAAACAACATGTCCAACACATGGACAACACGCTCCAAGAGCGCTACAGGTGCCAACACACCACACATACTACGTAAACACCAAATCGATTACGCACATAACATATTAACCACGTAAAACATGCCCACATTGTGAGCAATACGCTCCATGAGCGTAACAAGTGCACTGTCTCCACCTGTCATTGCCATGCACGACAAATACCACTAACCGGATAATCAAAATACAGAAAACTTGCATAACTAGATGTAACGCCCCTCTTAGACCCAGTACAGTTACACCAACTCACATTGGATCTAATAGAGGTATTACAGTGGACTGAATCCAACAATTACAATACAGGTTTAAATATACACAAATAACTATTCAATTCCAATGATAATTGACAGAATATGGAATTAAACACTTGCAATCAGCATTTATTCAAAAGTAAAGTCTAATGCATAAAAGAAAAATATAACTGAGGTCCCAATTTATTTCAAATCATAGTCTAAAGCCTTAAATGAAAAATACATATAATCCTCACATACAATAGATCACTCTAGAAACTCTCAAGTAAAACTAAGTATCCACGTCCTCTCGCTCTGAGTCAGTGTGCACTAATTCCTGAGTGTCCTCTGGATCTCCTGAAATGTTAAGCAAGTATGAGTCTACAAGACTCAGCAAATCACATGAAAGACAGTTCACAATATTATAAATATAATAGATTTAAATCATGGTAACATATTATCACTCATATCATTAATATCGTATACTTTTCCTATTAACATGGTTCTAAGTCAATTTGCAATCATTCATTTCATAGCAATTTCAATTATTATGGAAATAAAACATATTATGTAATGCATAACTCCACATCTTATCTTCTAACCATTAAATCAACATGTTCTTACATATAGCATGTGATCTCTCTTATCATGGAATCTACTTTTTGTCATGTAACATATAAACCATCAAATAAAAGCCTTACGCTACCTTATGCAACATGCAGCAGTTATCATATAACAATTGATCATTTAAACATGTAACAATTCATTTACGTAACAATTTGTATGTAATTCATGTAACATTTAACACATCGACTTATAGCATGTAATCATGTAGACAATGTTCATGTAGGCATGTAGCATGTAGGTCATGTAGATATATAAACATGTAGCAAGTAGCATGTAGTCATTTTCATTTATTTGCTAAGACATAGTCCGCACTATAATAGAGATCAGTAGTCATTTAACATTCACTTATCACCTAGGTAATGCAGTGATGAAGTCATGGTATTTGCGCAAAACCGGGGAAAGTCCTTCCCACCTTAACTAGTAGAACTAGTCTACCTCCAGGATTTCAATCCGTTGCCCACGGATTCAATAGATCATTTACATGTAGGTGAACCATTACCATAGGGGTATCTACGGTGTAGTTCCTTGTAGGAATCTCTAAAATAGCAATGTCTTATTGGCATTCATTTCAATGCATGTTCTAACATATATGATGTCATAAATTTTATTTATGCAATCTTAACATATGACCATGCAATAGTCTATAGTATGTCTTTCAGTTCTGAAAATTCTACTTTTTACATGACAGACCCTAATCATGATACTAAATACAACACACTTAATCATGTACATAATTGTATTTTTATTTAAATTCTACATGCAGTTTACTATTCCGAAATCTATAACAAAATGTACAGATGTCTAAAAATTCCGAAATTTTAACAAAAATTCAGAATCAAGTTGCACTATGCACATGTCAAATTTCATATTTTTATGATCTCTGTAACTATTTCTCACAAATTACTTCTTCATAAATGTGAATTATTTAACATTATAAAATAGCAATAAAATACAAGCAAATTTACACAATAGTAATACACATAATAAATTTACAGTCCCAATTATCCATCATACAGTTCCTAACTTTATGGTTCAACAGAATTCATGTTTGCATCCCTTTTTACATTTTATTGCTAATTAAATCAAAATTTCAAGGAAACAATCATGCATGATATACATATGATTTATCCATTCATCATAACCTCCTGTTCATAATATAACAGTACTGAAATCCACAAAACGCCACCTGGCCGAAACCTCATACAATCAAGGATCACAGATAATTAATATCATCACTTTCTGTAAATACATGGTTCTGATAAACTTAACAGCAAGGTGTGTGGCGTTTACTGATGTAGACGTCCACCTACTATGTCGTTAAGCTTCACTAGACGGCGGCACATACCGCCGTTAACATATATTGACGGCAGCACATAGCGCCGTTTACATATAGTAAGGGTCGGAAAACGAATATTGTTCACATGAAGTAGACGACAGTTGTTTCTACCGTTAATAAGAAATAGGCGGCAAGTGATCTGGACGTCTAGTTCTTATGCGCAGAAAGCACAAAAAACCCTACATAGAATAACAAGTCTTCTACCCTTTCCCGTAAGTTATTTTCATGCTTTAAAAATACGAGAAATGGTAAGGCTATAGTGTATCATGTCCTAAACCGAACCCCCATGTAACTTGCCTCTTTCCCTCCTACTAGAGTGATGATTTGAAGCCCGAAGAAGCCCGCCTCGTCAGTGAGACAGTCCTCTCCTCCGTCTTCAAGCGCTCCGAATCCACCTCCGATGTAGTTCTCCCGCCAGGACGAGTTTCGGAACTCGTGGATGATCACTCCACCTTGGTCCAAGAGTCTCCAAGCCGCACGAACTAGCATCGGATCGCTATGCAAAGTCCTTTCCTCAGCCCTCTTTCTTTCCCTCAAAACCAGAGCGAAAACCCCTTTTTTGACTGCGAGATCTGGTCTTATAAAGACCTCCACGCCTTTGGCTAGCCCAAGTTCGATCCCTGGGATGCGTAACGCACCGATCTAGCCTCTTAATGGCACTTAAAATGGCAGATCCCACTCGCTCGGAACGGTAATATCAAAAACAGGCAAGTCAGGTTAACGTCAACATAGGTTGTCGTCAGAATCATTGTAAACGTCCATCGATAATGCCATTTACATTCTTGCCCAAAAAATAAAATAATTCAGAAACTATTAAACGACAATATATATACTGTCGTTAACAAGGTATAATCGGCAGACGATCTTGCCGCTGACAAGACTTAACGCCAAGGGATATTGACGCCAAGTTCACCATAGAACAACATTCAAAACATGCAGAAATAAACATACAATTTGCAAAATAAATTCAAAAATTCCTAGGGCACTACATCCTATCCCCCTTAAAATAATCTTCGTCCTCGAAGATTGAGTTAGAATACTCACCAAACAAGGACGGATAAAGCTTCTTCATTCTTTCTTCAAGCTCCCACGTTGCTTCTTCACGTGAGAAATTCCTCCATAGAACCTTCACAAAAGGTATGGATTTCGATCTTAATTCCTACACTTTCCTGTCTAGAATCTCCACAGGTTGCTCCGCATAAGACAAGTCTGGCTAAAACTGAACTGGCTCATAGCTGATCACATGGTCCAAATCTCTAGTATAACGCCTCAACATGGACACATGGAAAACCGGACGCACGGCTGCTAACGATGGTGGCAAAGCTAATTGGTATGCCACATTCCGATCTTTTTCAAAATCTCGAATGGGCCAATAAACCTCGGGTTCAGCTTACCCCTCTTTCCGAATCTTACTACACCTCTGGTTGGCGAAACCTTAAGGAAAACATGGTCTCCAACCTCGAATGCCAAATCCTTCCTTCTTGTATCTGCATAACTCTTCTGACGATCCTGAGCCGCTTTATTCTCTGCACAATCATCTGAATCTTTGCTGAAGTCTCTTGCACTACTTTAGGTCCAACCAGATGCCGATCTCTTGACTCCTCCCAACACAATAGGGATCTACAGGGTCTCCCGTACAAAGCTTCAAAAGGTGCCATACCTATGCTCGAATGGAAACTGTTATTATAAGTAGACACCACGTGTGTAATACACCATGCACGACATCCAAACCATGTAGACACCACGTGTGTAATACACCAGCCAGGTGCACCACACGTCATTTACATAAACAACATGTCCAACACATGGACAACACGCTCCAAGAGCGCTACAAGTGCCAACGCACCACACATACTACGTAAACACCAAATCGATTACGCACATAACATATTAACCACGTAAAACATGCCCACATTGTGAGCAATACGCTCCATGAGCGTAACAAGTGCACTGTCTCCACCTGTCATTGCCATGCACAACAAATACCACTAACCGGATAATCAAAATACAGAAAACATGTATAACTGGACCTCTCAGCTGAGGTCGCGACAAGGGGATGTGTCGCCTTCAGAACGCAACGCCCTGACATGCTGCGATCACGAACCTTAACGTGATGGATACACATGTCGCTACCTTGTCGCGACAGAGTCCTTGGTCGCCATCAGAACGCGACCCTTCGATATGGTGCGTTCAAGGTAAAACGCGACGCATCGAGCTGTCGCGTTAACAATGCGATGCCCAGGGTTGTCGCCTTCACCGGCGCAAAACCCAATCCGGGAGGAACTCCATGGATTACCACTCCAGACCATTCAAAACATGATTAATTCACGTTTTACATGCTTTAATGGATACCCTAGCTTGGTATCTACTATTCTTTAAGCTTTAAACGAATCAAATCTACACCACGAGCATTCCATGCAATCAAACGAGGTAGAAACACCCTACCTTCACGAAGAACGTGAAAACTGGAGATCCCTCGGCGTTTCCCCCGCTCCGCACAACGTCCTCACGGCGAGAGCGCGCCGAGAACTCCACCAGGACCTCGAATCACCAAGAAACCACACAGCAGCTCCCCCCCTGGTCGAGCAGAGCCTATGCAAGCTCTGTTCGGCCGGGGTTCTTAAAAACAGCACAACGGTTAAGAACACGACGTAGCCCTACGTCGCGACATGAACGCGACGTGGGAGGCCGTCGCCTTCACACTCCTGACATCAGCAGGCCACCCAACGCACGACACTTGGCATGCATGCAGACATCGACGCTCAACGGCGGCAACATGAACGCGACCACCAGGGCTGTCGCGTTCAGAACGCGACGCATACCCCTGTCGCATTCACAGGCAGAAAACCTATGAGCACTTTGGGCCCAATGACCGGCCCACCAAGTCTCACAATGCGCGCGCAACACCTGAAACACGTACTAATGGGCCACACACTGGCCACCAAACCCACTAAACACGGATCCACGATGATCCGAAAAACGCGCGGCGTTACAGCATGCCACACACAAGTCATGAAAACTAGTTCGTGACACCAGCCACTGACTCGGACAAACCACACAAGACTACCTCTCAGTCTCACAACCATGGACAAAAGGTCCAGCTGTCGCTCCACCTCAATAAGGTCAAGAAATTGTGGAGACAACCAACACCACACCTGCAGGCCACACGACTGTAGACCCATGCTGGGCACCTTTAAGAACTCCAACCCGAGCTCCCTAAAGTGAAGCACTAGAAATCTAGACTAGCTGGGGACCAATACGTCTACTAGTGTCTGTCCCGAACCACGAGCGCACTACAAGCGACCTTACACCCACAAACATGACTCGCTGCCCATTGTCGGCTTTCCCTCTGCTGGACGTACAACTCAAACACAGGAGTGAGGGTGTTCAGAAAGACGATACAGACCCTGACGATACACATCATACCGGGACAAACATTGAGACCACGTGCCTAGCTCACAATGAACCTAGGGTATCTGACTCGAGAGGTAACCATGGAAGGCATTAAACAACACAACTTGCTATGCACACACATCCATACAAACTCGACATTTCCAATCACGATATGTACCGATACACCATTTACATGCTTAAAATAACTTAAACATTACCGCACAAGCAATGTGTGTTGGGGATCGGATAGGTGACTTTGGTAAATAAACTAAGAAATTGTGTGTATAGCAGCGGAATTAAAGTAAGTAAAACACACAATTCCATCAGATCCAAGTGTGGTGTGTGAGTATAGTGAGTAAGAACAACAAACCACACAACAAACCACAGTGCACTGAAGATTTTAAGGTGGTTCAGAGAACACAACTTGTGTCTCCTACGTCCACCTCCTCACAACGGAGGAACCACTAGCACAAGTGCAGTACAATCTGAGCACAACGACTCCAACCTCTTTGAGTGCGACGACTTAAAGAAACCCAAGAGATAGGCACAACGACCTACTCCAAAGACCACTTGTGAATTCAGAAAATTCACAAGCCCTTGAGCACCACGGTTCAAGCACCAGAGCACAACAGCTCCAACCCAGAGCACTGGGGCTCCAAAACAGAGTACAAAGTACTCAAACCTCTCAACCATAATAGATGAAAGTTCTGCTAGAACAAGCACACTTAGAGAATAGATCCTCTAGCACGATCTATCTCAATACAATAGAAATGGTAGAGATAAATAGAATTGGGAGATCTGTGTAGAATACATACACAGATTCCCCAGAGAAATTGACACTGTGACTAGATACAAACTCGTCTGGATCTCCTTCTGGACAAGCACTGCTGCAATCACGAGCTCCTCCGCTTCTTCTCCTTCTTCTTCCCTTGGCGGCACTGCTCTGCTCCTCTGGATGTAGATGCCTTTTTCCTGCTCTTCTCCCCTTCTTCCAGAAAGCTCTTGGCTCTTGTCTTCGTGGGATCCTTTAGAGTACCAAAAGCATGGGTATTTATAGCCCCATATGTCCATAAGGAGCCTTAGGGTACGTGGGCACAAAAACCTAGGCAGATCCCCTTGAACCCTAAGCGGCCACGTGTCCAGATGAATTCACGATTTTGAGTTTCAGCCGGAGTGTGTCGACACCACCGGGGAGTGTGTCGACACACTGTCCCATTTGCGCAAAACTGGTCTTCTGGGAGCTGAGACTAGTGTCGACACTGCCACTGGCTATGTCGACACACTGTCCCAGTCTGGCAACTGGGTCTTTTGGAGACTGGGACTAGTGTCGACACTACTTGGGGCTGTGTCGACACACTTGACCCTGTCTTCATGAAAAAGCTTCAGGGACTCTGACCCAGTGTCGACACCATCAATGGGTGTGTCGACACTACCATGACAAAATCTGTATACACCTACAAATTTAACACATTAATCATTAGTACAAGATATTATCATTAAAATATGAGATATTAAACATTAAAAACATGTTGTTTAAGCATTATTGTGATATGCATAGAATGTATAACATGTTCAACATATCATCATCAAAATCATAATATGTCATCATTAAAATCACAATATGTCATCATCAAAATCAAAATATGAGTGATGTTCATTGGTCATCATTAAAATACAACTTTAGGAAATTCCAAAACACACTCAACCCAACAATCTCCCCCTTTTTGATGATGACAAAACATATGCACAATCTCCCAATAACTTGACTTCCTTAACTGCAACAACTCCCCTTGACCATATACACCCTATACACCTTTTGAACTTACTCCCCATAAAGACTTTCTCCCTCTAGAAACTTTTACTTTCTCCTCCTTTAAGGAACTTTCTCCCCCTTTTTGACAACATCAAAAAGATAGATAAGAGAGAGAGACAAAGATTGTAAGAGATCAAGAAATGAAATGTAGGAAATGAATGGTAAGAAATGATCAAAATAAATGAGCCAAAGTGATATTGACATATGAGAGAAGTTATTGTGTTCTTTGTATTATGCAATAAAGTTTAATCACAAAGACACACTCAACACAAAGTATAGCAAAGTATAATGATCTGAATGTGGTTAAAATAATGATGCAAATGTGAAATAAAGTGACTTATATGAGTGAGCAGAAATATTTAACAAGGATGTTAGAAGCTTTAAGTTTAACACAATGTAAAATAATAGGTCTAAACTCAGTATACATGAACTTTATGAAGGTCTTAAGTTTTTTTATCCTGTCAATTTGATTTTCTTTCATTTTTAACTGGAAAAGAATACAAGAATAAATTAGTTAAATCTCACTTTTTAGCGCAAGAGATCACATTGATTAGATGCAAGATCTCCTGATTACTCAGTGGTTTAACTTTCATTATCTTATATAGAGTTGATAACTTTGATTTCCACTTTTTGACGCGAAACAAATCACTTTTTAGGTGAAATGGCCCAGTTACTCAGTGATTCAAGAATTTGCATTGCTCTGTTTGTATCTTTCCAGATTGTTGATCATTTTCTTTTGATGTTCTGCATGAATATGTTTGCTTTGACCAGAAAAGTCATGACTACGAATTTAGAGAAATTATTCTTAACATGTGGTAAAAATGAAGCTTAAACATGCACATGTTAAATAGTAAAGCCACTCATGTGCCTACAAATGTTTTACAAATCATTTTAAAAACATTAGTATTAAGATTGCTTAACCTTGAAATGATAATGAATCTTTGAAATTAAACTAAGTGCACAATGAGTTTAGGTTTAATGTCTTAATTCTCTTATAAGAAAATAACATGACTTAAAAATTCTGATGATTGGGGCTCAATATAGACAAAAAATGTCAAGAAAAAATGAGTGAGAATAGACAATGACTCCCCTCAACAAATACTCCCCCTCAACAATAGCATAAAGGAATCTTGATACTTGCGGAGACATATACTCACGCATAGTGAAAGTGTCCAGACAAGCCTAACTTGCCTTTCTTCAAATCACTATTTGATATACCAAGAATTTCAATGCAACTGAGAAGTAGGAATTTATTTGCAAGAGAGAATGACTTTATTTTCACAAAGAATTGAGATGAAGATTTCAGACATGAGAAAACTTGCATAAACCAAGTTCCCTTCTAAGAGAAGTGAATCTAGGTTCTGCAAGAGGCTTAGTGAAAATGTCTGCAATTTATTTTCTGTGTCAATGAAGTGGAGTTCAAAAGAATTCTTTGAGACTTCATCTCGAAGGAAATGATGCCGAATGTCAATGTGTTTTGTGCGGGAATGCTGAATAGGATTTTTGGACAGATTTATAGCACTTGTGTTGTCACAAAGAATGAGGAATGCAACCTAATGTGTGATTATAATCTAGAAGTTGATGTTTGACCCAAAGGACTTGGGTACCACAGCTACCAGCGGCAACATACTCAGCTTCTGCAGTTGAAAGAGCTACAAATGTTGCTTTTTGGAAGCCCAAGAAATAAGACACCCTCCTAGATATAAACACAACCCACTAGTGTTTTTCTATCAAGTTTGCACCCGACATAATCAGCATCACTATATGCAATCAAGTCCAATTTACACCCAGCAGGATACCAAAGACCCAAATCACATGAAGAAAGAAGATATTTGAAAATTCTTTTAACAGCAGACATGTGACTGTCTTTAGGATTTGCTTGAAATCTGGCGCACATGCAGACACTGAATTGAATATCTGGCCTAGAGGTAGTTAGATAAAGAAGAGATCCAATCATACCTCTGTAAAGTTTAGCATTAACAGGCTTACCAGAAGCATCACTCTCAAGTCTTACACTTGTGGCCATTGGTGTGTTGGATGGCTTGATGTTTTGGAAGTCAAACCTCTTGAGCAACTCCTTGACATATTTTGTTTGACTCAGAAAAATTCTTCAGCAGTTTGATGTACTTGCAGACCTAAAAAGAATGTAAGTTCACCATTAGACTCATTTCAAATTCAGATTGCATAAGATGGGCAAACTCATTGCACAAATTATTATCTGTGGAGCCAAAAATGATATCATCAACATAAACCTGAACAGCAAAAAAATGATTTTTTGCAGTTTTTGTAAACAAAGTTTGATCAATTTTTCCTCTTATGTAACCTTTATTTACAAGAAAGGAGCTCAACCAGTCATACCAAGCTCTTGGAGCTTTCTTAAGACCATATAGAGCCTTATTGAGTTTAAAAACATGATTGGAAAATTTTTCATTTTCAAAACCAGGGGGTTGTTTGACAAATCCATTTTCTTTTATGTAACCATTCAAGAAAGCACTCTTGACATCCATTTGAAAGACTTTGAATTTCAAAGAAGCAACAAATGCAAGGAATATTCGAACAGCTTCAAGTCTTTCTACAGGGGCATAAGATTCTTCAAAATCAATACCAAGTTCTTGGTTATACCCTTGAGCAACAAGTCTAGCTTTATTTCTTACAATTTGACCAGATTCATTCAATTTATTTCTGAAAATCCATCTAGTTCTAATGACAGAAGTTAAATCTGAAGGTTTTGGTACTAAATCCCAAACATGATTTCTTTCAAATTGATGAAGCTCTTCATGCATAGCATTTATCCAGTTTTCACAAGATAAAGCTTCATCAACATTTTTGGGTTCAATTTGGGAAAGTAGTGCCAAAGAATCTTCAACTATGACAGAATGAAAAGATGATCTGGTTCTTATTCCATCTTGCAAATTCCAACAATGCTTTCAAGTGGATGATCTCTTAAAAATCTGGGTTCAAAAATTACCTCAGGGTTTGCATGATTTTCAGGAACATGTTACATGAATTACTTGAAGTTGGCATTTCAAGAACCTCATGTACATTTGGTACTTCTTGATCTTCAAGATTTGTAGATGGATGTTCAAGAAACTCATCTTCATCATCACATATTGAGTTCTGTACAAATCAGAAATGTCAATCTTTTGCAAATTTTCATCAAAAATGACATGTGGAGATTCTTCCACAGTCTTATTTTTCAAGATATAAACTCTGTAAGCTCTTGAAGTTTCAGAATAACCTAAGAAAATTGATTCAAAACTTTTTGCATCAAATTTATCAAGATTTTCTTGTTGTTATTGTGAACAAAATTTGCAACAAAAATTTTGAAATATGACACACTTGGCTTTTATTCTTGAACAACTCATAAGGGGTTTTTCTGATCTTTGGTCTTACTAATGCTCTATTCAAAATGAAATTAGTTGTATTTACAGCTTCTGCCCAAAAAGATTTAGACAGTTTACTTTCAATGAGCATAGTTCTGGCCATTTCCACAAGAGTTCTATTTTTCCTTTCTACAACTCCATTTTGTTCTGGAGTTCTAGGGAAGAAAACTTATGGAAAATTTTCAGTTCAGTACAAGATCAAAAATGATTTGTTTTCAAATTCACCCCCATGATCTGTCAAAATAAAATTCAGTTTGAAAGATAAACCCACTAAGACAGAATTGTAAAATCTCCTGAATTCTGAACATGCATCACTTTTATGGGATAAGAATAAGACCCAAGTATATCTTGTAAAGTCATCAATGATCACAAAGCCATATCTATTACCACTGAGACTTTGAGTTCTGGTTGGACCAAAAAGATCCATATGAAGCAACTCAAGTGGTTTAGATGTAAGTACTTCATTGAACACTTTAAAAGATTTTCTTATTTGTTTTCCTTGAGCACATATCCCACAAACAGGATTGTCAATGACTGGGAAAGATTCAGGAAGACCTTTTACAAGATTCATTCTTATGAGTTTACTAATGGTTGTGAAACTTGCATGACCCAACCTTTTGTGCCACAACCAAGCAGTGTCATTTTTATTTGCAATCAAGCAAACATTTGAAGAGGAAGTATCACACAAGTCAATCATGTAGACATTATTTTCTCTTTTTCCAATCAATTTAATTTTCTCAGAAGAGGAGTCAATTATTTTGCATGAATCATGTTAAAAAGAATCTTGTGACCATTGTCACACAATTGACTAATGCTAAGCAAGCTGTAATTAAACCCTCAACTAAACAAACATCATCACTTAAGGTAATGCAAGACTTACCAATTTTTCCTTTGCCAATTATTTTTCCTTTATTCTTACCTCCAAAGATGATTGATCCACCTTCCTTTTCAATCAAGCATGAAAATTTATCTCTGTCTCCTGTCATGTGCCGTGAGCATCCACTGTCAAGAATCCAATGTTGTTGGAATTGGATGCACAGCTTACCTGCACATAACAAATTAGACAAGAAAAGTTTTTGGTACCCACATGAGATTGGTACCAACATCCTGAGTAGAAGAGATAACAAATCCTTTCTAACCCAAATTTGTGTATTTTTCTTCACAGTGTTTTTTGAAATAGAAGATTCAACTTTTTGTTTTTTAATTTTCTGAACATTATACCTCTTAGTTGATTTGTTCCACTGTGAAAAACTTGGCATGTATTGTTGTTGATATGCAGGGAAAGATGAATGATAGAAACAAGGATTGAACCATTGGTTACCACTGTACCTTTGGTTCCAAGACTTATTCCATCTTGAATTGTAAGAGGAGAAAACATTCCAATTTCCATGAGAAAAATGATTATTGATTGGTTTGAAGTTTTTGTAATTTCCTTTGAAGTTTTTGTAATTTTTCCTTTGTTTTCATGAGCTTGCCTTGACAAATTTTATTAAAGGAGTTTTTGATGATTTTGTTTTCTTTGGAGATGATTCAATTTTCTTTGAATTTTGTGGTTCAAAACCTAAGCCATGCTTATTTGAATTCATCTTAACTCCAAGTAGAGCATTCAGATTGTCTTCCCTTGAGTGAAGTTCTTGATGATATCTTCCTTTTCATTAATACAAAGATTGAGTTTTTTAATTTGATTCAAATTTTCACGATTTTCCTTTTCTTTTTCTTCAATTTCTTGATAGAATTGATGAGTTCTTTATTCAATTTTTGAATTTTCAATTTGAGATTATCAACAAAAATCAACAGTTCATCATTTTCTTTGACTTGATCTGAAATTTGAGCTTCCAATTCAGAAATCTTTCCAGATGATGAAGTATCATGAAGAATGCTTTCAATTTTTCTTTTCAAATATTTATTTTCTTTTCTAACATCAGAAAGATTTTCAACTAAATTACCATATGCTTCTTGCCAATCTTCAATGGTAAATAGTTCAAAGGATATATCTACCTGTTCTTCACTGCTTCCTGCCATGAAGCAGATTTCATTTCCTTCTGAACTTGTGGATTCTTCATTGCAATCTGAGCTTTCATCATCTGACCATGTAGCAACTATGGCCTTGTTCTTCTTTTTGTGAAACTCCTTCTTGTGGGTTTTGTGCTTTTCCTTCTTACCTTCTGGACAATCAGCCTTCATATGTCCAGATTTATTGCACCTGTTACACACAGGAATTTCATCAGTTTTCTTATGATCAACATGAGAGAAATGTTTCTTTTTACTGGACATGGCATTTGGCTTATTATCAAAATTCTTCTTGTTTGATTTCAAAAATGCCTTAAATTGTCTAGTGATGAAAGCAAGATTATCATGATCAGATTCAGATATCTCAGACTCAGAATTTTCTTTAGATTTTCCTTTATTACTTGATGAAGCTTTGAGAGCAATGGTTTTTGTTTTTAGCATGTGTTCTTCTGATCTCTTAAGATTTAACTCATATGTCATTAATGATCCAATGAGTTCATCCAATGTGATTTTGGATAAATCCTTTGAATCTTCAATGACAGTTGCTTTAGTGTGCCATACAGGAGATAATGAACGCAAGATTTTTCTTACCAATTCTTCATTGAGTATTCTTACCCAAGCTCGAAGTCCATTTATAATAACCATAAACCTAGCAAACATCTCAGATATAGTTTCATTAGATTTCATGATAAACAACTCATAATTAGAAACTAACATGTTAGCCTTAGTCTCCCTAATTGAGATGTGCCCTCATAAAGCAATTCTAATTTATCCCACATCTCCTTGGCAGACTTACACATAGAGATTCTGGAATACTCCTTTGGATGGATGCCACATTGCAGCATGTTCATGGCGCTGTAGTTCAGGGTGACCCTTCTGATCTGCTCCCTGGTCCATTGATCTTCATCTCCAGTGACTTCATTTGGTCCTTTTTCAACAATTCTCCATACTTCATAGTTTTGTGCTCTAAGAAAAACCATCATCCTATTCTTCCAGTAGGGATAGTCAGTACCATCAAAAAATGGAGGCCTATTGATTGAATGACCTTCAGCAACAAAACCTCTAGAGTCCATGATATAAACAATCAAACCAAAGCACACAGCAATTTGAGCAAGTAATTGAGTGATTCAAAATCTGAAATATAGAAAATTCACCAAAGCACCTCAGAGTATAGATTTGACTCTGACCTTCTCTGATACCAGATGTTGGGGATCGGATAGGTGACTTTGGTAAATAAACTAAGAAATTATGTGTATAGCAGCGGAATTAAAATAAGTAAAACATACAATTCGATCAGATCCAAGTGTGGTGCGTGAGTATAGTGAGTAAGAACAACAAACCACACAACAAACCACAGTGCACTGAAGATTTTAAGGTGGTTCGGAGAACACAACTTGTGTCTCCTACGTCCACCTCCTCACAACGGAGGAACCACTAGCACAAGTGCAGTACAATCTGAGCACAACGACTCCAACCTCTTTGAGTGCGACGACTCAAAGAAACCCAGGAGATAGGCACAACGACCTACTCCAAAGACCACTTGTGAATTCAGAAAATTCACAAGCCCTTGAGCACCACGGCTCAAGCACCAGAGCACAACGGCTCCAACCCAGAGCACTAGGGCTCCAAAACAGAGTACAAAGTACTCAAACCTCTTGACCACAATAGATCCAAGTTCTGCTAGAACAAGCACACTTAGAGAATAGATCCTCTAGCACGATCTATCTCAATACAATAGAAATGGTAAAGACAAATAGAATTGGGAGATCTGTGTAGAACACATACACAGATTCCCCAGAGAAATTGACACTCTAACCAGATACAAACTCGGATGGATCTCCTTCTGGACCAGCACTGCTACAATCACGAGCTCCTCCTCTTCTTCTCCTTCTTCTTCCCTTGGCGGCGCTGTTCTGCTCCTCTGGATGCAGATGCCTTTTTCCTGCTCTTCTCCCCTTCTTCCAGAAAGCTCTTGGCTCTTGTCTTCGTGGGATCCTTTGGAGTACCAAAAGCATGGGTATTTATAGCCCCATATGTCCATAAGGAGCCTTAGGGTACGTGGGCACTGTTGCCCTATTGACGAGCCCAGAGGGGGGGTGAATGAGTCTTTTTAAAAATTAATCTAGAAGATACCTGTAACTAAAAACATTCACACAAACATTCTTCGAAGAAGGTTAGTGACAGTTAGTTTAAATAACAAACACACAAAGAAGACAATCACACAACAAAAGGTATATCCTGGTTCGGACCACCTTTCCTTAGGAGTCCTACGTCTAGTCCCTGAGCAACAACTCAGGATTTCACTAACTAGGGTACAGTCCCCCTAAGGACGCTACAACACCTAGCTCAGCTGGTCTTCCTTCACACCCGAAGGGAACAACACCCCAGATACCACACCAGGTCTTCATTCACAACCGAAGGGAACAACACCCTCGATACCACACTAGGTCTTCCTTCACAACCGAAGGGAACAACACCCTGAATACCACTAGGTCTTCCTTCACAACCGAAGGGAACAACACCCTGGATACCACCAGGTCTTCCTTCACAACCGAAGGGAACAACACAAAGAGAATGAATGAAATTCAAGCCCCTAGATCAAGCTTTTGATAAGCAAGGATCTGAAGCAACTAGAACTGAGAGCAAAGAGATTTAAACAAGGCACACTCTCAGATCTATAGAGGCTCTCTCAAGATTTTCACAAACTAGTGGAGAGCAAAAGAGCAAAAGCTAAGTGGAATGAAGGTTCTTGGCTCTGGACTTTCTTCAGAAGGATTTGAATGCTTTAATGCGCGATCTCTATCTTTCTTATGTTCTTCTGACTTGAATTTATATCTTCAATTTGAAATGTAGACGTTGAAGTGTCCGTTGTCTCTCTTTTGAGTAGTCGTTAGACTGAATGACATCTGGAGTCTTGGAAGCTTTCAGTCAACAGTCTTTTGATCACTTGAGCACGCAAAGGGATGAGATCTTCAGAAATATCCGTTGGCTTCTATTTTGTTTAATGTTGTACCATAAGCTAGTTCAGAGGTCTGCACAAATGTCAATCTCAAATAGCAGACAGCTAAGCTGTCTCTGATGTCAGTCAACGTCAGTAGCAATAGTCATGAAAATAGTAATGCCAAATAGCTTAAGTCTAAAAGACGTAATCAAGTAGGCACAATAAAGGATGATATAGTCTGCATGCATGCAGAGATATGTTCAGATCTCATAAATGCAAAAGCGTCAGAGAGATGTCTACGTGGACTTTGACTAGTCAACGCCTTTAAGATGATCAAGATATGAAATCGATGGCTATATAACTTATGAAGTTGTTATGAATACTAACAAGTCATTATAGAGAGCAAATCGTTATGAACACTTATCAAGTCATTATGAGCTCTAAAGAAATCGTTATGGTGACTTATGAAATCGTTATGAATAAGTCAGGTTTGACCAAGTCGTTATGAGACAAAACAAAATCGTTACGAGTTCTAAAGAAATCGTTATGAATACTTATAGAATCGTTACGGCTACCAAGTCGTTGCGAGTTCTAAAGAAATCGTTATGAATACTTATGGAATCGTTACGGCTAGCAAGTCGTTACGAGTTCTAAAGAAATCGTTATGAATACTTATGGAATCGTTACGGCTAGCAAGTCGTTGCGAGTTCCAAAGAAATCGTTATGAATACTTATGGAATCGTTACGGCTAGCAAGTCGTTGCGAGTTCTAAAGAAATCGTTATGATAATTTATGAAGTCGTTACAACAAGCAAGTCGTTGCGAGTTCTATAGAAATCGTTATGATAACTTATGAAGTCGTTACAACAAGCAAGTCGTTGCGAGTTCTAAAGAAATCATTGCGATAACTTATAGAGTCGTTATGACAGGCAAGTCGTTGCGCTTTCTAAAGAAATCGTTGCAATAACTTACAGAATCGTTATGGTAGGCAAGTCGTTGCGTTTTCTAAAGAAATCGTTGCGATAACTTACAAAATCGTTATGGCATCGACTTGTTTGAAACAACATGACTTTTCGGTGTTATAAGGAAATCGTTATGATCTTCAACAGAAATCGATATGAACTTAGAGAAATATCATGCTGAAAAGATTAAAGCTTCAGGGAAGTAATGCATACCTTTTGTTGGCTTGTTTGACCTTGGTATTTTTTCTGTACTTAAGACTTATGAAATATTCATTAGATATAATTGACAAACTCTTGTTTGGTTTGTTAATCATCAAAAAATATATATATATAAATGTAATTAATTAAAATTACATGGGGACAGACTGATCATCAATCTCCCCCTTTTTGGTGATGACAAAACTGAACAATAAGCATGGATAAAAAAATATCTGAAATCAGTCTGAAGGTATGACATGCTAATTTTCTTTTTAAAAAAAAATTGTATTTCAGACTTGCTAATTTTCTCCCCCTTTTTGTCATTGAGCAAAAAGACAATCTTCGACAAAGAAAGAAGAGAGAAAGAGAATAGGAGTACATAAAGAAGGGTATTTCATTAACTTTGAGATGGTACAGGTAAATAGAAGGCAAGAGACAAAAGAGAGGCAAAATAGGAAATAGTTTCCCATGCCTGTGCTTCCTGTTCTTCAAAATGAGTTTTAAAAACTCCAAAAGGCAAAGAGTAGGATGGTCCCATGGTGGAAGCCATCCTTTTGAGATGAAGATCTAGGTGCCGATAGAGAAGATCAGCATAAGCATTCTTGTCCATGTTCATCTTGAGAAATCGACGAGTCCCAAAGCTGGCACAGGTGGGGAATTGGTCCATGGTGACAGGATAGTGGTTGTGGTTATCTCTGAGAGCTTTGTGCATAGCCACATACACTTTGTATCTTTCCTCCCAGACCTTGAAGGGGTCATCAACAAGATGAATGGAGTTCATATCTAGGAAAGTAGCTGGAGAAAAGGCTGGTTTGCCTTCGCGAGCCTGAACTTCATTGATTTCAAATAGTTGTTGAGCGGACAGGGGGTAGAACTTGGACCATTCAGAAGATGTCAGCCTTTCATATTCAGACAGAATAGGGGCTAGAACTTCAGCACTTACATGCCCCTGGTGATATTCCCTAAATAGGAATCTAGGAAAAGCAACCAGGCAGGCTTTCTGAACTTTGATTCTGCCCATTACTCTGGCAAAACATTCAAAGATGATGGATCCTACAGAGGACTCCATGACTAAAAAGTGAATTTGAGGAAGGGCAATTTCTTCAGGCACTTGGAGGGTAGCAAAATCTACCTGAATATCTGAAGTTTGAGAGATATCCGGAGTCAGAGCTGAAATGGCCCTTTTAAACTGACTGAGCTGAACCTCTGGAAGTCTATGAATATATCTGTAGTTGTTGAATAGCATGAGGTGCCTGATCATTTTGATTTCCTTTGAATATAGGGTGCCCAAAGTTCCCTATGATAGATCCTGAACCACTCTGATAGGGTCAGGGAGTGGTCCCTTAGAGGGAATCTAGCAGGTTTGGCAAGAATGAATTTCTTTAAGAGATCCTTGTGACCTTTGCCCCACTGCTCTTCAGATTTGGAGTGGGCAAGAGAGAAGATTTTGGATTTTTCGGATTTGGAGAGAGAAGTGTAGGGTAGAATGGTGTGCAAATGATCTGTGAGATCAAGAAATGGAAGGTTAATGATGGTTGCAAAAACAACTTTGGAAAGGTATTCCCTATACAGTGGGTAGGGGTGTTCACTATTCGGTTCAAACCGAAAAACCAAACCGAACCGATCAATTTGGTTCGGTTTGAAAGTGAAAAAATTTGGTTTGGTTTCAAACCAAACCGAAATTGTAAATTCGGTTTGGTTCGGTTTATAGATCTTGTAAACCGAACCAAACCGATAAAACCGAATTTTAATAATATAATTTTAATTTATACATATGTATCAAGTATTCAGATTTGTTTAATATATACATACATGTATATATATATATGTAAATATACACATTGTGTAAAGTAATATGATCATCAAATTTTCACTTATAGATAATATTTCCTCATTATATAGGTTAATGGTTAAATTGAGTCAACATGTGAATATGTGATTAAAGCCTTACCTCCAAAAGAAATAGTAGGTTAAAGTCTTGTTTGTGAAAGGTCCACTTATTTTCGGGTTAAACCAAACCAAACCGAACCAAACCGAATTATATCGGTTCGGTTTGGTTTGGTTTGAAAAAATTATGGTTTGGTTTGGTTCGGGTTGGCTCTGGTGATGGTTTGGTTTGGTTTTAAAAAAATTCCCTCTAAACCAAACCAAACCAAACCATGAACACCCCTAACAGTGGGTTATGTTTGTTGTCCACTGTGAGAGAAAACCATAAAGGTGGGTATTTGGGTTCAGAGGAAAGGGAGGAAGTAGAAGTGAGTTTCCTCTTCTTGGGGGCAGGACTGGAAGGGTCTGCCCTGTGAATGTGCTCCCCAACCTTCAGCACAGACCTGAGAATGTCTTCCTCAAACTCATCCTTTATCTTTTCCATAAGGGGAGAGTTAAGTTGGGCTCTTTTAGGTATGATAGTGATGAAAGAGGGTGGAGGAGTAGGATGAAGAAAAGAGTGGGAGGTAGTAGGGAGGTCATCAACTGGTCCAAGGGAGGGACCAGAGGAGGAGGAGGATGCTCCAGCTGAGGATGCTGGAGGGGCCTCATGCATAGGAGAAGGAGAAGGAATGGAAGTAGAGGAGGCAGGAGATGAGGTGGACTGAAATGGTGTAGGAGAAGAAATTGGTCTAGATTGAGGCTTCTTGAATGTTTGAGGAGCAGGAGGTGCTGTAGGAGCTGAGGGTGGAGTTGGAGGAATAGGTGTGTGAGAGGGAGAAGAGGGAGCTGGGGGCTTGGGTGCCAAGAACTCTTCTGCCTCTATCTGTACAGACTCACTCTCCAATGGCCCTGATAGCCCTGACCCTTGCTCAGATGGCCCTATTGGCCCTTCAACCTGATCAGCTGGCCCTGTTGGCCCTACCTCTTTTGGTGCTGCTGCTGCTTCTGGTGCTGGTGCTGCTGCTGCTTCTGGAGCAGGAGGAGCTTGAACTCCAACTACCTTGATAATATCCGAGAGCATGTCTTTCATGCTGCTCATCTCCTTATTAAACCATTTCATAGCATTTCTGATTTGTCCCAATTCTTTGTTGGTTGAAGCTTGGCTTAGAAATATAGAATTTACATCTGACTGGAGAGTACATAATAGCTCACCTTGCACATTCAACCTTTCAATCACTGGTTTCAAATTTATGACAATTTTCTGCTTGACCTGCCTCTCAAAAGGTGTATCAGCTAGGAGAGGAACTTCAGAGGCAACTTATTTTCCTTTCTTCTTGCCTTCTTTTGCTGGAGGAGGTTGATCATCATATGAGCTCAAAAAGCTTGCAATCTCTCCTTCTCTGTCATCCAGATTTTGAGAATCTCTATGCCTTTCCTCCTGACTATCAACAACTGGAGTTGTTTCTGCTGAACCTTATTTTGATGGCTCCCCCTCAATAGGAGCATCTTCTTCATTTGATACTTGCTCCCCCTGAATGGGAGCATCTTCCATCACAGAGTCACCTTGAGTAGCTGGGTGCTCTACCTCTACTTGAACATCTTCCATTGGTTCATCAATGTGGCCTGATGCCACAGCCTCTTCTGCAACTCTGCCACTGGTTTCGGGAGCACTAGAGGTGAAAGAAATTGAATCAATAATGTCTGAAAGAATAGATGCAACGACAGTTGAGGGTAGAGGGTCCTCAACTGGAAAAATGTCCTCTGGGAGAATATCCTCAATTCTCCTTTCTGCAAAACTTACAGCTGATTCTTCTGGAAATTCTGAAGCTGGTGCTGATATCCTTTCTTCTTCCACTGCAATTTCAGACTGAGCTTCTGCTAAAGAGGGGCCTGATGATTCTGCTGCTCCAACTGCTGGAGCTGAAACTGACTCTAATGGCAATTCTGGAGTCATATCTGCTGATCTCATCTCTTGATGAACAACTGAGGTGTCGTCAATGATGGCTTCGCCTTCAGCAACTGAAGCCTTGAACCAGACACCATTTTCCACAGAGAAGCCACTCTTCTTCAGGTTCCTGGACCTGATTGCTTGGCCCATTTTCTCTACAACTGCCCCAGAAAGATCAACACCGAAGTGTTTGAAGATCGTGGTGAGTAGGTGGGCATAGGGCAGGGACACATTTAACTTGCTCTTGGTGTCCCAAATCTAATCTCTGGCAAATTTCATTCTTTCCATCATCACTGCGGCCATATTTATCTCCTTATTTTGAATGGCCCAATACATCATGTTTGAGTCGGCCTTTGTGCAAGATGAAAATGTTGCACTTATGGGAACTAAGATTTGACAAACAATAAAGTGAAGGAGGCGGTTGAAAGCAGTTAGTTGATTTATATCCAGCTTGTCATCCCTTAGCTTGAAGCCCGGCCCTACAATTCCCAAACCTTTCACTTGGGCGTCCACGGTGTGAACCCCACTAAATCCGGAAGTCTTCACATCAAACAGCATCTTCAGCAACTCAGGGTCTATTCTAATCAGGGTTCCCTTTACTGAAGAGACTAGGGACCCATCTTCCTCTATTCTCATACACACGAAGAAAGCTTTTACCAAGTCCGGATAACTGACCTCTGAAAAGGTGGAGACTCCTATCCACTGCATCTGATTGATCAAATCTACCACACTTCTCATTCCATTTTTCCTCAGATTAGAAACATCGACTTCTTTATTTCCACAGAGCTTCGTCTTCACAAAGGTAAACCTCTCCTGCTGCTCAGGAGTGAGAAACTCGGCGCTGTAGCCACCCAAACTGCCGGCGATGATTGGTGCGGCCATGGATTCAGGTGGGAAAGTCTCTGGAGGGTTGAAACGGAAGGGGAAGAGAAGGAATCCTCAAGAAATTTTGCGGGAAGGAGGAGGAAGGTTTAAATTTGCAGAGGGTTGAGATATGAGTTGTTAGGGCATCGGCTTATGCGACAGGATGAAAAGGGGAAAAGGTAGACGATGAGATACGAATCATTCTGCCATTGATTTTATGAATAAATTAATGCGATGTGGAAAGTGAGGCGCCAAAAGGCGGTGGAAAACGACAAAAATGTGTTGACTATTCAAACCGACTTCAATGAGAGAGCGGTTACAAAGAATAATTTGAATTTCTTTTGCTCAACGCCATGTTGGGAAAAAAATTACTTAATTCTGAAATTTAATGTGCCATTTATAAGCAAACTTTTATCACAAATTGCACATGCCTAATTCCCTTCTAAGAGATATGAATCTCTCTTCAGGTAAGGCTTTTGTGAAAATGTCTGCTAATTGACCATTTGTATCAATAAAAGATATTTCAATATTACCATTTGCAACATGATCACGAATAAAATGATATCTAACCTCAATATGTTTGGTCCTTGAGTGCTGAACTGGATTCTTGGTGAGATTAATGGCACTGGTGTTGTCACACAGCAGAGGGATGGATTTGATGTTTAATCTGAAATCTTCAAGTTGTTGCTTTATCCATAAGAGTTGTGTACAGCAATTTCCAGCAGCTACGTACTCAGCTTCAGCAGTGGATAGTGCTACTGAATTTTGTTTCTTTGAAGACCAAGATATTAAACATCCTGCAAGAAATTGACAACCACCACTGGTGCTTTTTCTATCTAATTTGCATCCAGCATAGTCAGCATCAGAGTAACCTACTAAGTTAATTTCACAATGTTTTGGATACCATAGACCTAAGTCATGAGATCTTGCTAAATATCTAAATATTCTTTTCACCGAAATTAAATGTGATTCTTTAGGATCAGCTTGATATCTAGCACACATGCATACACTAAATAGTATATCTGGTCTACTAGCTGTTAAATAAAGTAGTGAACCAATCATACCTCTGTAGATCTTTTGATCTACTTTCTTACCATCTTTGTCACTGTCCATCCTTGTTGATGTGCTCATCGGTGTTGACAGTGGCTTGGCATTTTCGAATCCAAATTTCTTTAAGAGTTCTTTTGTGTACTTTGCTTGACAGATGTGAGTTCCTTCCTTTCCTGGTTTGATTTGTAATCCAAGAAGTAATTAAGTTCTCCCATCATGCTCATTTCAAATTCTCACTGCATCAACTTTTCAAAGTACTTGCAAAGGAATTCATCAGTAGACCCAAAGATAATATCATCTACATAAATTTGGACTAATAGAATGTGTTTGACCTTTGACTTTATGAAAAGGTACTATCTACTTGACCTCTACTGAAACCATGGTTTAAAAGAAAAGAGCTAAGCCTTTCATACCAGGCTCTAGGTGCCTGTTTTAAACCATATAATGCCTTATAAAGTTTGAAAACATGATTGGAGAATTCTGTGTCATCAAAACCCAGAGGTTGTTCCACATAAACTTCCTCTTTTATAAAACCATTTAAAAATACGGATTTAACATCCATTTGAAATAATGTCAGGTTCAAAGCAGATGCATATGCAAGTAATATTCTAATGGCCTCAAGTCTAGCTACAGGTGCATAGGTTTCATCGAAATCTATGCTTTCCTCTTGAGAATAGCCTTGAGCTACCAATCTGGCCTTGTTTCTTAAGATTGCACTAGTTTCATCCAGTTTATTTCTGAACACCCATTTGGTGCCAATGACTGGATGGTCTGATGGTCTAGGAACAAGTGACTATACTTGGTTTCTCTTGAATTGATTCAATTCATCTTGCATGGCTACTATCCAAGATTCATCAGAAAGAGCTTCATTGACTGTCCTAGGCTCTATTTGAGAAACAAAAGCTAGGTAATCACAAGGAATAACATTACCTCTTGTTCTTACCCGTATGGATGGATCACCAATAATATTCTCAAGTGGGTGATCTTTCTTGTATCTCCACTCCTTTGGAAGGTTTTCATGAGTAACTTCTTCTTGTTGCAATTCTTTCAGAGGTGGATCATCCTTGTCCTCAATTGATGTATCTTTAGTTTCTTGGACAGTTCATCTGCATCATCATTGTCACTATCTACTTCCTTTCTCAAGGAAGGGTTAGTTTCATCAAAAATAATATGTGCAGACTGTTCGATCAATAAAGTACGTTTGTTAAATACTCTATAGCCTTTGGGTTTAGAGGTGTACCCCATAAAGATGTCTTCATCTGATTTGGCATCCAACTTACCAATGTCCCTTTTTTTATTGTTGTGAATGAAGCAAAGACATCTAAAAGTCCTGAAGTGGCTGATCTTTGGCTACTTCCCTTTGAACAGTTGATATGCAGTCTTCTTCAGGATTGGCTTGATCATTACTCGGTTGATAATGTAGCTTGCTGTGTTGACTGCTTCAGCCCAGAAGTATATTGGCAGATCATATTCTGAGAGCATAGTTCTTGCCATATCCAATAGGGTTCTATTCTTTCTGTCAGCGATATAGTTTTGCTGGGGTGTTCTTGGTGCTGAGAAATTATGCTCAATTCCCTGATCATCACAGAATCTAGCAAACTTTTCATTCTGAAATTCACCACCATGATCTGATCGGATAGACACAATGCTGAACTTCTGATCTTTCTGGACTTTCTTGCTGAAACTGACAAAATTTTTGAAAGTGTCATCTTTATGCTCTAGGAATGATACCCATGTGAATCTTGAGTAGTCATCAACTATGACAAATCCAAAATTCTTTCCTCCAAGACTGGTAGTCCTCATTGGCCCAAATAGATCCATATGAAGGAGCTTTAAGGGTTTTGAGGTGGTCACCACCGTTTTTGACTTGAAGGAGCCTTTGGTGTGCTTTCCCTTAGCACAAGGTTTACATACACCATCCGATTTTGTACTAACTTTAGGTAGACCTTCCACAAGATTCTTCTTCAGCAATTTTCTCATGCCATCTATGCTGCAATGTCCTAGTCATCTGTGCCATAATTCAGTGGATTTATCTTTATTTGCTGCCAGACAAACATTCTGAACCTTGAGTTCTTCAAGATAGAGCACATACAAATTCTTTTCTCTATTTGCTTCAAAGATGATTGCTCCATCCTTCAGTATGCTGCACTTTGACTCTTGAAACTTGATCTGATGGCCTCTGTCACACAGCTGGCTGATGCTAATGAGATTGTGCTTCAATCCCTTAACTAATAATACATCTTCTATGACTGTTTTTCCTTTGTTATTCACAGAGCCACTTCCTATCACTGATCCTTTCCCATTATCTCCATAAGTGACTGTTCCTTCTTCAGCTTGGAGATGAGAGAATAACTTCTGGTTTTCTGACATGTGCCTTGAGCACCCACTATCCAAATACCATTTGGATGCTCGAGGGATAACCTGAAATAAAAACATCAAGTTTTAAGTACCCAAGTTCTTTTGGGTCCTGATGGGTTAGTATCATTTATTTTACCTTTTATTATCCATTTCTTATGTTTTGTTGGGCATGTCATTATGATATGTCCTAACTTATTGCAGTGACTACCGCAGGATAATTTGGTTATTTTTTCTATATATTTGAAATCAGCTTTGTATGCTATATCTTGTTTAGGTACAAATTTTGGTGTTGGATATGTTTTAGGATAAACTATGGTTTCCTCATTATCTCGGGGTGTATATCCTAACCCATTTTTCTTCTTACCTGATCTTCTAGCACCTTTTAATATGAGGGAGTTTTTACCATTGGTGAATTTTTCTAATGTGCTAGATAACTGTATATTTTCTTCTGTTAGTATTTTGATTTCAGTTCTTAGTTCATCTACATTTTCCTATTTTTCAAGTTTAATTATCTGTTCATTCTTACCTTTTAGGTCTTCACATAACAGTTCATTTCTTCTTTTAAGTTCAGTTATTTGACTTTCTAATTGATCATTTTCTGATTTTAGATCTGAGTTTGTATTTTCTATACAAACTATGTTTTTCTTGCTTACTTTTAATAGTTTGGTTACTTCTTTATATTTTTCATATAGTTCGTTGAAAGCCTCTTCTAAATTATCTGAATCTGAACCATTGCAAGAGTCAAAAGAAGAGTCAGAGGTTACCTTTTCTTTAGTATTAGCCATGAAGGCCAAGTTGGCTTTTTCTTCATCACTGCAGGAGCTTGACTCACTGTCTGAGTCGCTACTGTTTTCCCATGCTGCTGCCATCGCCTTCTTCTTGTACTTTCTGAACTTCTTGGAACTATCCTTCTTCCTGAACTCCGGCTTCTTTAATTTTGGACACTCAGTTTTAATGTGTCCTGGCTTCTTACATTCATAGCAGATGGGTTCTCCTTTCTTCACTTCTTTTCCATCTGGCTTCTTGAATTCCTTGTTCCTTTTGAAGTGCCTTCTACCATATTGGAATTTTTTCTTCTTAGCCAAAATTCGCTGTAATTTTCTAGATAGCATTGCTTCCTCATTCTCACTGTCTGCATCACTTTCACTTTCAGCTAAACATGCTTCTAGTGAATCTTCTTCAGCGTTTAAGGCGTTGGAGTGCTTCTTTCTGCTAGAGGACTCTCCTAGCCTTTCCATATTGATCTCATAGGCCATGAGGGACCCAATGAGCTTTTCTACAGACATTCTCTTCAGGTCATTGGCTTCTTCTATTGCTGTGACCTTTGGGGTCCATGAGGATGGTAAGGATGTAAGTATTTTCCTCACCATGTCTCCCATCTCATAGGTTTTCCCCAGACTAACTAGTCCATTTGTGATGTCAGTGAACCGACTGAACATTTGAGTTATGGACTCACCTGACTGCATCTGAAATCTTTCATATTGAGTGACAAGAATGTCGATTCTTGTTTCCTTTACTTTGTCTGTGCCTTCATAAGTAATTCTGAGCTTTTCCCACATTTCCATTGAGGATTTGCAGGCTGAGACTCTGTTGAACTCCTTCTTACTTAGAGCACAGCATAAGATGCTCTTTGCTTTGCAATTGAAGGAGATCTTCTTTCTGTCATCATCTGTCCATTGAGCTTTCTCATTTGTGACTAACAGATCACCTTCTTCTACTATGGACCAAATTTGATAGTCGTGGCCTTGTAAAAAGTATTCCATTCTGGTCTTCCAGTAAGGATAATCTTCACCATCGAAGAGAGGGGGTCGGTTGACAGACTGACCTTCAAAGTTGCCTTGGGCTGCCATGGATCTTTACTCTTCAGATCGTTGGATCCTTTCTTTGTCGAAGAGACTCGCTCTGATACCACTTGTTGTCCTGTTGACGAGCCCAGAGGGGGGGTGAATGGGTCTTTTTAAAAATTAATCTAGAAGATACCTGTAACTAAAAACATTCACACAAACGTTCTTCGAAGAAGGTTAGTGACAGTTAGTTTAAATAACAAACACACAAAGAAGACAATCACACAACACAAGGTTTATCCTGGTTCGGACCACCATTCCTTAGGATTCCTATGTCCAGTCCCTGAGCAACAACTCATGATTTCACTAACTAGGGTACAGTCCCCCTAAGGACGCTACAACACCCAGCTCAGCTGGTCTTCCTTCACACCCGAAGGGAACAACAACCTGGATACCACACCAGGTCTTCCTTCACAACCGAAGGGAACAACACCCTGGATACCACACCAGGTCTTCCTTCACAACCGAAGGGAACAACACCCTGGATACCACCAGGTCTTCCTTCACAACCGAAGGGAACAACACAAAGAGAATGAATGAAATTCAAGCCCCTAGATCAAGCTTTTGATAAGCAAGGATCTGAAGCAACTAGAACTGAGAGCAAAGAGATTTAAACAAGGCACACTCTCAAAGTATGCAGGCTCTCTCAAGATTTTCATAAACTAGTGGAGAGCAAAAGAGCAAAAGCTAAGTGGAATGAAGGTTCTTGGCTCTGGATTTTCTTCAGAAGGATTTGAATGCTTTAATGCGCGATCTCTATCTTTGTTATGTTCTTCTGACTTGAATTTATATCTTCAATTTTAAATGTAGACGTTGAAGTGTCCGTTGTCTCTCTTTTGAGGAGTCATTATACTGAATGACATCTGGAGTCTTGGAAGCTTCCAGTCAACAGTCTTTTGATCACTTGAGCACGCAAAGGGATGAGATCTTCAGAAATATCCGTTGGCTTCTATTTTGTTTAATGTTGTACCATGAAGCTAGTTCAGAGGTCTGCACAAATGTCAATCTCAAATAGCAGACAGCTAAGCTATCTCTGATGTCAGTCAACGTCAGTAGCAATAGTCATGAAAATAGTAATGCCAAATAGCTTAAGTCTAAAAGACGTAATCAGAGTAGGCACAATAAAGGATGATATAGTCTGCATGCATGCAGAGATACGTTCAAATCTCATAAATGCAAAAGCGTCAGAGAGATGTCTACGTGGAGTTTGACTAGTCAACGCCTTTAAGATGATCAAGATATGAAATCGATGGCTATATGACTTATGAAGTCGTTATGAATACTAACAAGTCATTATAGAGAGCAAATCGTTATGAACACTTATCAAGTCGTTATGAGCTCTAAAGAAATCATTATGGTGACTTATGAAATCGTTATGAATAAGTCAGGTTTGACCAAGTCGTTATGAGACAAAACAAAATCGTTACGAGTTCTAAAGAAATCGTTATGAATACTTATAGAATCGTTACGGCTAGCAAGTCGTTGCAGTTCTAAAGAAATCGTTATGAATACTTATGGAATCGTTACGGCTAGCAAGTCGTTGTGAGTTCTAAAGAAATCGTTATGAATACTTATGGAATCGTTACGGCTAGAAAGTCGTTACGAGTTCTAAAGAAATCGTTATGAATACTTATGGAATCGTTACGGCTAGCAAGTCGTTGCGAGTTCTAAAGAAATTGTTATGAATACTTATGGAATCGTTACGGCTAGCAAGTCGTTGCGAGTTCTAAAGAAATCGTTATGATAACTTATGAAGTCGTTACAACAAGCAAGTCATTGCGAGTTCTAAAGAAATCGTTGCGATAACTTATAGAGTCGTTATGACAGGCAAGTCGTTGCGCTTTCTAAAGAAATCGTTGCGATAACTTACAGAATCGTTATGGCAGGCAAGTCGTTGCGCTTTCTAAAGAAATCGTTGTGATAACTTACAGAATCATTATGACATCGACTTGTTTGAAACAACATGACTTTTCGGTGTTATAAGGAAATCGTTATGATCTTCAACAGAAATCGATATGAACTTAGAGAAATATTATGTTGAAAAGATTAAAGCTTCAGAGAAGTAATGCATACCTTTTGTTGGCTTGTTTGACCTTGATATTTTTCCTGTACTTAAGACTTATGAAATATTTATTAGATATAATTGATAAACTCTTGTTTGGTTTTGTTAATCATCAAAAATATATATGTATATATAAATGTAATTAATTAAAAATACATGGGGACATACTGATCATCAGGCACAAAAACCTAGGCAGATCCCCTTGAAACCCAAGCGGCCACATGTCCAGATGAATTCACAATTTTGAGTTTCAACTGGAGTGTGTCGACACCACCAAGGAGTGTGTCGACACACTGTCCCATTTGCGCAAAACTGGTCTTCTGGGAGCTGAGACTAGTGTCGACACTGCCACTGGCTGTGTCGACACACTGTCCCAGTCAGGCACTGGGTCTTCTGGAGACTAGGACTAGTGTCGACACTACCTGGGGCTGTGTCGACACACTTGACCCTGTCTTCATGAAAAAGCTTCAGGGACTCTGACCCAGTGTCGACACCATCAATGGGTGTGTCGACACTACCATGACAAAATCTGTATACACCTGCAAATTTAACACATAAATCATTAGTACAAGATATTATCATTAAAATATGAGATATTAAACATTAAAAACATGTTGTTTAAGCATTATTGTGATATGCATAGAATGTATAACATGTTCAACATATCATCATCAAAATCACAATATGTCATCATTAAAATCACAATATGTCATCATCAAAATCAAAGAATGAGTTATGTTCATTGGTCATCATTAAAATACAACTTTAGGAAATTCCAAAACATACTCAACCCAACAATGTGCAACTGGGAAGAGATAGACTGGCCACAGAACCCAACAGCTCGGGTGGCCACATCTGAAAACACAACGAACACAGTGGCCGTAATTAAGAATTGTAATCGCGACGGACTAACTTGTCGCCTTTAAAAGATGAATAGCGACCAGACAAGTCGTCGCATTCAAAATACAATGTCTAGGTCCGTCGCCTTTCAAACTGAAGAACGAAAGCCTACTTCTTCTCCTCTGAAAATCACAACAAACACCCACTACATGATGTAAAAGCTATAAATAACCATCCACACAATAACTTAAGCCTGCTTACTACTGAATGTAAGCAATTCTAAATTCCAAACACTTGAAACCTAATCCACACAATCAAAACAATGAGAAAGTCCCCTACCAACGCGAAGAACATGAAAATAATGTTGCATGGGCATTTCCCGCGCTCCGAAGCACCTCCTTGTGCAGGAAACACACCGAATTACGCACCAAGAACCCTAAATCGCCGGACAATTCCCCTTAAAGCTCTTCCTTCATTTGAATAGTACCTCTGCACTGTTTGGCCAAGGCTCGGAGCCAAAACACAACACAGGCTAAATTGCGACGTATTGGGCCGTTGCGTTTAAAATTCGACGTACCTTGTCGTCGCAATTAAGCCGCGACGCCTCTGCATGCACCATGCGGCGCGCATGCAGCCGTGCCCATGGAAAGCAGTAATTGAATCGCGATGTAGCACGTGGTCATGTTCATTCAGAATCGCGATGCCTGTGTTGGTCGTGTTCTTAAAGGACGCGCCAGAGGTCTGTTGGGCTGTGGTTTTCCAACCTCCCAGCCTCACACACACGCTACACACACAACCAAACACAACTAAACACAAACAATGGCACACATTGGCCACCAAACCTATTAAGTTATAATCCAAAAGGGCAGGCTATTACACAATCCCCCCAAGATTATACAAACCCCCAGCTCCCCGCTAGTTCTCTTCCTTTCTGAGTAGGAAGGAAACTCACTTCTATTATAGGTCAAGAAGCCACCCTCCTGGAATAAACCCCTGTGCGGTTCTGCTAGACTTAAACCCCCAGCTAGGTTCTGCTGACACCAACCCCAGCTCGGTTCTTCCCTTAGCCCAACGGGAACACTGTGGATAGTCCCACAACCGGATACAATTCACCAGCACCCCGTTGGCCTTCTCTTCACACAGGAAGAGGAACACTGTATACAGTCCTATAGCTGGACACAAGTCTTTCTTAGAAAAGAAAGAACAAACTGAGAGCTATATAAGATGAACACTAAGGAACTCAAACTCTCAGCTCACAGACTCTCCCCCAGATTTATAGTGATGGACAGAGAGAGTGAAGAGAGAAAAACTTGAATGCTTGAAGACTTTAGATAAATGCTTGCGTGCACACTTCTTCTTTGGCTCTAGCTCTTTCTCTCTTGCTTTGAGTGTATTTTGCGTTGAGGCTTCTCACTGGATGTACATTCTTTCAGAAGGATTTTCAGAAAAGGCTCTCTTATTCTTCTGCTTCAAACACTTCATTCTCTATAAAGCAGAAAGATAGATCCATTCAGGTATAGCTATTGGAGTTCTTAGATCCGTTGAGACTCTTCATCATTTGTTCTTCTTCTCCTTCTTCTGCTATCATTGTGTCTTACAGATGCTTACTTGAGTCTTAACAGATTCCTCATGTAAAAACTAGACTCTTGTAGACATTTAATGCATGGAAGACAATTTTAGACTTCAGAAGTATTGTGTCAGATAGCCCATACCTTCTTATGTGTAGAGGTCCATGATTTTCGTTGACATCTAGATAAGTTAGATAAGGCCTTTGCTTTTTAGCATAAGGAAAGAGTCCTTATTTTCTGCTGACTCTTTTTCTTGCCTACCCTAATAAGATAGAAAGTACACAATAGATAGATCTTAAGTCAGATAGAGAAATAATAAGTTTTCCCCTGACATCTTCTGGTTTTGCAGGCCTTTGTCTGCACCGACGACAGTTCGTCATCAATCTTCAAGTGGGAACCTATTCGGCCCATTACCGAATAGAAAAAGACTCGTACAGGTGCCAAAGACATTTTGAAACATTTGAAATGGAGAGGCGATCGACGTTTATTTAAAGGTAATGGATATTTTAGAGGTAATCAATATTTCATAAAGGTAATCAATATTTTATAAGGGTAATCGATGTTTAAGGCAATTGATGTTGCTCAAAGGCAATCGATGTTTGAAGGCAATCGATATTTAATTTATAACAATAATCGATGGTTAAGTGAAGCAATCTATGTTTGAAGGTAATCAATATAAGCAATCGATGTGAAAGCAATAGATGTTTTAAGATAATCGATATAAGCCAAGATCCGACACATGATGCAGAAGATAAAAATCGTCCTGCACGAATTTAGCGTCAACTGGATGGGGGCGACCTCTAGCACCGGCAGCCGAAATCCCGCCTCTAAAAGATCTAGGGAGAGCACAAAGCATCCTGGCTTGTCTATCAGGTAGGTCTGATCCTCGCGCATCAAGATGTTCTCATACTTCTCTCCGATCCAGAATCGCTCGTGAAGGCCCTCAAAGCACCGATACTTCATGCCCTTTGTCTTCGTCAACAATCGTCCACTCGCCTCCACACCAGCAACGACCTTTCCCTCTCTCTGTGCCATTGGTGCCAGAGTCGGAGATGAAGAGAGCAAACAGAGCAAGCGAAGAAGATGAAGGGAGCAAGAAGGCTAGCAGCGAAGAATCTCGAAGTAAGAGAGCATGAGGCATTCCCACCTCTTTCCTTCCTTATAAGGAAGAAGAGGAGTGGAATTCAAAGGTCGAAACGGTGGTTTGCCCACTCAAACAACCCGCTCGAACGGCTCTTTTTGAGTACCCTAGTCACTTCATGTCTCTTCCATCATCATGAAATGGGAACCCCAACTGGCGTCACCAAAAATCGTACATCCCGTCGTGCGTTACATTTAATGCGAAGATGGCAACACCAGACAGTCATCTCCCCTCTCAAGTGCTCAAGGTCACATCCGAGTAGACTTGAGAGGGTGGGGGGCAAGTGTAGAGGCCATTTCTGGCTTCCTGGGCCCATAGTACCATCATAATCCAGTAAGGAAGTAGAGCGATGGCTATTCAGCCACGTGTCCTCGAAGAAAACTAAAATTCCTAAACATGCCTCGATTGCCACGCGCCCAAGGACATCACGAAACTTGGCTTCCGAACATCTCCGAATAGGGTAAAGCCACTGAACACCGGATAGCCTCACCAAACTTGGCCTCCCAACAACATTCAATGGGACGACGCAACACGCCTCCCTACTGACTAAAGTAGCACTGGCGCGAAGTCCTAAGGAACGTCTCGAACAGACATCTCCTGTCTTGGGAACTCAACTGTCGCATCCTTTCAAGCATCGTTGGAGAAGGGACGTGTTCGGATCCTTCAGGTCCCACATCTATATAATGAACAGGTGACCTTCATGCAAAGGTACGAGAAATCATCCCCTCACAATCACCCATGCGAGAGCACACACACCGAAAGAACTCTTTCCTTCTTGCCCCTCTGACAGTCATCCCTGACTTAGGCATGAGAGGGTTCTCCTTGTTCTTCAACTGGGTTCCCCTGACATTTTCTAGTTTTGCAGGCCTTAGTCCGCACCGACGACAGTTCGTCCTCAATCTTCAAGTGGGAACCTATTCGACCCATTACTGAATGGAAAAAGACTCCTACAAGTGCCAAAGACATTTTGAAACATTTGAAATGTAGAGGCAATCAATGTTTATTTAAAGGTAATCGATATTTCAGAGGCAATCAATGTTTCATAAAGGTAATCGATGTTTTATAAGGGTAATCGATGTTTAAGGCAATCGATGTTGTTAAAAGGAAATCGATGTTGCTCAAAGACAATCGGTGTTTGAAGGCAATCAATGTTCTAATTCAAATGATATTTAATTTATAACAGTAATCGATATTTAAGTGAAGCAATCGATGTTTGAAGGTAATCAACATAAGCAGTCGATGTGAAAGTAATCAATGTTTTAAAATAATTAATATAAGTAATCAATTGTGAAAGCAATCGATGTAAAATGTTTAGTAATCGATGTCTCACTTCGACTGTCCCAAAGTCGGAGTTTGAACCACTTCGACTTTTCAGGAGTTGGAGTCTACTAGTTGTGGACTTAGGAAATTTTGAGCAAACAGAAGAACATATGCGCCATCCAAACATAGTGTTTATAAAATATATTTTTCTGTGATATTATTATAGTGTATTTGAAGATTATTAATGCAGATGGATATGCACTCATTAATTAAGCAATTATATTAATCAACACAACACAGTCAGTCGAAGTGAAACTTTAGATATGACGAAGTGAAACTCATTGTAAATCTGTAATGATAAAAATATATTATATTCATGGGAGAAACATGATATAAAATATATTAATGATATTTTAAGTTCAACATGAGTTTTGTTATCACCAAAATAGGAAGATAAAAATATACGAATGATTCAACAATTGAACTACTCCTTCCGTATTTGTACTTAATGGACTGACGAAACCCAATGGATCAGGGATGAATTGGGCCAAGATTGCGAATGGACTTGGCTGAGCTAAGCTGAGATCATTAACGGGCCGTCGGATTTAATTAGGACACTGTGATCTATCACCAGCCCATGGAGGGAAAAAACCGTGATCTTACTTTGGTTGTTTGAGTATCATTTGTGGATTATTCCCATAAACTCGATGTCTCAAATATTGATGAGCTAGTAAGCGGATGATTTTCATGAAGCAAGGTTGTAACATTATTCTCAAAGTTTTGAGGAGTATACAGATAATTTGTCATTGATAATATGTCTTTTATAGTAAATTCAGACCTTACAAATCTGATAGGTCGTAAAGTTGCTTAAATCCGCTTTCGTCGTTGCGTCTCATACATTGTGATAAATCTGCGCCATTTTGAAAACTTGTCACATATCAGATTTTTGTAAAAGAAAACATCCACTAATGGTTTCCAAACGTTGCAACAATGAAAGTTGGTAGCCCAGTAATTCTCTGGAACACTATCCAGGGTCAGGGTTTTAAAAACCGGGGTGTAGGTTGTACTTTTAAACTTACGAGCAAGATTAGTCGTGCCGTGTTAGATTTTTATTAATATGAGTCAGATTGAAACATAATGTATCGATATATTTTGATTTAGATGATTTATTTAAATAATAATAATAATAAATAAATAAATAAAAGATAAGAAAAATATGAAATAATATTAAAATAATATGTTATCCTATATTGTATCGACCATGCCACAACTCGCGATGGCCGTGCCTCCGAGAGAGTTGAGGAAAATTTTGAACAAGCAAGTCTTCCCAAAGTCGTGTGTAGAAGCTGGCCTTTCAGTCGTTCTCATGGAGGATTTTTCCAGATGTTGCCTGTCTGGCGGTCCCAAGCTTTATTCCAACTGTGTGACAGATGCAGGAAACGGGGATGGGATCCGATCCTGTGCTCGTTCTTGGCTACAGACAGATATGGATATGGGAGAACTGCTGCTGTTGCTTACCCTCTAAGAGCTACTGGAAAAGGAGAAAGCCGATGCGGAAAACTCCGCAGGTAAAGTTGGAATCTTTTTTCTTCTTTAATTATGTGCTCGGTCATGGCCGCAACCTGACTTTGAACAAAGTGCGCAGTAGCGGCCAACAAGATGTCGGGACGGAAGTCTAGATGATCAAGAGGCCACTTAGGAATGCAGGAATATATTGGTCTGAAAGATGCGCGCTACATGAACTGGGATCCTGTAATCGATTAAGTTAACAAGTGCGAAAGTCATACGCGATCAAAGGTTTCGAAGTTCCCCACCATCTAGCTATTATTCGCGAAATGGGCGAAAAAAATTTTTTAATAAGGTGAAGTGGACGTGCTGCATGCCCTTAATTGGTTTGACTCGAACGCAATTATTGAGAAGCCAGAGCTCCAAGTTTGATAGCGCAGGTCGTTACGTTCATGTCGATCGATAATCTAATGTATATGTGAAAAACGTGAAAATTTTTATTTATAAAATAACATATTAAGCTGACTCGCATTAAACCATGGACCCAGCAAGTTCCGTGGCCTGGGCATTTGATAAGCGGGCTGCGCAAGATGGGCCCTGGACCTCCTTCGCCTCTTCGTCACGTCCCCTCTGCTGTGGGCCTCACGTCGATTTCTTCTCCATATCTCCGCAGCCCTACTTTTGTTCCACCGGCCCCATCGGAGACAGATTGTTTTTTGGATGTGGCCTCCTTTTTTAAAATATTTCTAGCCACTTTAAACATAGGGAGCTGACTGGAGAAACTCCACAAAACAGGAATATGCGATAAAAAATATTATCTTTGGTAATTGCATGGGACGATCACTTCGGTTATGATAAGGTCAGATGGGATACTCCAAGATTTTCTCTTCTTATTCTACTACAAAATTTCTTATTCTGGTGGGACACAGTTAAGCTCAGTCGAATAGGTTATGAGAGTTTAATCTCAGAATTTAACAGGTTTTATCTGTCCGAAAGATTTGAATAAGTATTCCCTTCTTATAATTTCCACCATCCGATAGCTCCTCGTCTGAGGTTATCCTTCAATGTACACCTTCTGTTCACAAAAAAGAAGGCTTTGGAAATTAAACAAGGTGGGAGCAAGAATTCAATTGAGTATGCAAACCCTTGGGATTTTCTTCCAGATGCACCGTCTGCTGAATCTTTTTTTTTTGTTTATTGTTTCATCGGCCTCCTCGCAGTACTGTTCGTGCAATATACGACCCACGACACACATCTTCGAGAGAAAGAGAAGAAACAACAGAAAAAAAATGAAAAATTAGTGAGGACGTATGTTACATGTTAGAACTTTAATGCTCTTGTTTCTTTCGTGCCTGTTGAACAGAAGTTGGTGAATCAAAATTCACTGTAGATCGTAGATGTGACGGTCTACATGAACCAACTTGTGTGTGATCAGAGGTTTGAAACCCGGGCACCAAAGATTTGAGAAATGGGGAGAAAGAGAAGATAGCTCATTTGACTTGTGGCGTCAAACCATCTTCTTAGCTTTTCTTTCAAACAGTCCCAAGACATTTAAGTGACAGATTTTTGTCTGGTTGGCCGGAGGGACAACGCAACGCAGGGTCAAGAACGCACTACATCCCTCCCAATGTAGCTCCCCATTTGGATTGTTCATCTCACCGAGTAGAAAAAAAAAGATGAGCAGAGCAGGTAGTGGGGTTGTGCAGGGTGGGGAGGGGGGGGGGGGGGGTGGGGGGATGCCGCGTGCAGAGGCCTTGCCGATGATGTTGTTTCTGTGGCCAAGTTGAACGACGAAAAGTGCATCCAGCGTGCGCTATCATGGCGGGCCTCTGCGCGTTTGATCCGCCTGCAACTTCTGCCTGAGGAGCCTTAGGGTCTCAACACACTGTTGCGAGTCCAAGCGTGCGGGCCGCCGGCATTGCAGACCATAATCAGGTCGTGAAGGCCCACCTCCAGCCCAATGACCTTATGATTTGTGCCACTTCTCAAGTGGACATCATTCCTTAGTCCATACGCGGTAGCCCGTCAAAATCTTTTCTTTGGTATCTTTAGCAGTTCTCAAACTACAAATTCTAGGAAAATTCAGAATTCGGAAATATTCGTGCCAGTGATTCATTTTTTAAATTTTATAGAATTTAATGGTTTTTTATCAATTTTAATTGAAAAGAACATAGTAGTGCGATAGACAAAAGGCAAGTCTCTCTCTCTCTCACTCTCTCTATGCTTTCTCTTTCTCTCTCCAATAAGTGTTTCAAATGTGTAAGGGTTAAAACAAAAGGAGTTATTTACAAGACCCCATGTGATTCTTTACGAGGATGGCATAGAAGTCCAAAAAGGAGCAATTTTATGACATGAGGCAAGAATTTTGGGGTTCCCCAAATTTTAATACTAAATTTTTATTTAAGAACTCTAGTTAAATTTTTTTGCCACAAAATCTAAGCTCCTTGAATTTAGATGGAAATCTTTCCCGAATAATACCTCTAAAGTACAATGCATGATAACGAAGATATATGAGAAAAATATATAAAGAGTGGTTCAGTGGTCAATATCTTTCATTGTACATCTTAATTGCCAAGTTTAAATCTCCATCTCTTATATTTACCTACATAACAGAGAGAGAGAGAGAACTTGTAGGGTGGCTTAGGAATGCAACTTTAAGACATAAATTAACGAAGACTGATGGAGATGTCGAGCCGGTGAAATGGGCGAAGCGACTTCAGGGAATGATGGGGAGTGTAGACCCAGGTCGGTTGCAATCATGTTGCCATTTGTTATGATGCTTAAATACACGTAAAAATAGCTCCGGAATCGTGAAATATTGACCGGTCTTCTTGGAGACCACAGCGTTTGGCGACACGCATGAGAGAAACGTTGGTTTGCCTCCGACCACATCGCCGCCCACCGTCACCCATACGGCGTTGTACAGTGCCGTTCAATCTATCGTGATCCACCCACGCACGCAATGAGACCACCATTTATGCATCTGTTTCAAGCATTACAACTTCGTAAAGGCAAGGAGGGGAGAAGGAAGAACACGGGGGCTCGATCCTGCAAAGAGAGGAGAAGTCATGCGTACGTGCGCTTCCCCGGCAGTGCAATGGAAAATATGGACGCCCTCTGAAATAATGGTACATTAATCTGTCTCGAGAACTAACAATATACAGCTCGCGTTTAGTCCATCCCAAAAATGACTAAAACATGTTGGGGGAATTAAGCAATGGAGATGACCAATGCCAAGGTATACACCGTGAAAGAAACTTTCTAGAGAAGTTTTTTTATTACTAGACTTGCACCTTTGTTTTCTTGGCTCCTGGAAAGTCCACATTTTATACTGTGAGCCACACCTTCACTTTACAACAACTTTGTGGAAGAAAACATCTAATTACTACGTAGTTGTTAGCTAGTGACGAAGGTTCAAATCTCCACCCTACCTATCGGAAAAGATAAACATGGGATTTAATACACAACAAAAGTCTCTAGCTTTATTACTTATAAGGACTTCTCCAGCCATTCATCCGAATCTATCGGGACTCCAAATAAGTAGAATCACAGTCCAACCCTCAGTTACATCACAGCGTTTGGATTATGGGAAAAGGAGGAAGTTTCTTGCATCAAGGATTCATCCCTAGGATCAGAGGTTACGGAAACTATCTAACCGCATGGTGGGAAGTTTTGAAAACTTCTTAAAATCTTGAGAGAATTATCGATCAGTTTTTATTTTTGGGAGATTAATTTTTAAATTTTTTACTCTTTTAAAAAATTATATAATTGTATATTTATTTCTTTAAAAAATTATGTAAGTCAAAAATTTAAAAATATTTTTTTTAAAATAGAGATTGATCGATAATTCTCCCTAAAATCTTTCCATACGTATCTATTGTGATTAGAACTGATAATATAATAAGATATCATTAAGCATCCGGAGATACAATTGTTAGGATATGCTGTGGGATCTCGTGGTGGTCCCAATATATAGGAAGTTCCTTAGAAGAAGACAAAGCAAAATTGGCTACTGTGTTAGTTGCCAGGTTTAAACTTCCCGGAACAAAAGATAATTTAAAGTTCCTAGTTTTAGCAGAGCCCGACATTCTTGAATGGTAGTCTCTGATCTACAAAGAGATTGAGACTCCTGATGAGTGGCGTCAATAATAAGCTTGGCATCCCTTTCAATACAGATTGGAAGAGAGAAGGAGAGGACGACCGTTAAGCTGCAAAGGTGGGCCCATGCATGCTTCACTGGCATACACTACAAGGAAAACCCACATTTGTCGGTGGCTGGGAGCCACTACCAAAAAATTAAAGACTATTGAAAAAATATTATGTCAGCTATTAGAGAGGCACTGACACAACCGTTGTTAAAAAATTCATGGATAGATCTTATGTCAGCGGTTATAGAAGGTTGTGAACATATACAGGATCTGTCCATGGCTGTCAGAGTTCGCCAACACAAAGTAGTCCCAATCAGAATAGCTGATGCCATATCTGCCTTTTGTTGACAGCTAAATCTATAGACGTATAGTCTATGACAGCGAACAACAGTCACGGCCATTAGTGATTTATGGCCGCAGATACAAGCTGCTGATATATCGTGCTTTTGTCAACAACTAAAAGCACTGCCTTAAAATATTTTTGTCAATGAATAAAAGTCGCGACCATATGCCCTATTTTTGTGAGTGGTTAACAGCCGCTGGCATATGTCCTTTTGGCATTGCTTGCCCAGTCGCTGACATGTTCTTACATAAAAAAAAAGGAACTTCTTTATATGATTTTTGTCATCACACTATGTGCATACATAATATGCCACATATGAGCCACCACAAACACATATGAACCACCACCTAGGCTCGCTGGATCATTCAATCACACACATAATTTATCAAATATACATAAAAAGTAATGCAGAAGTAATATTATACAAATATCTAGAGAGTCAGAAAATGGCAAAGTGCAATAAAATAAGAGGAAAATTAAGAGGCAACATCACGATCGGAATAATCATCTGTCTCCTCATCTGGCTGGCTCTCGATCTGACCTACAGGAGCTATATACAGGAGTGTGCTCATCTCGTCCACCATCATAGCCATATGCTCCAATTGAGTAACCTTTTCTTGCATTTGAGTCATCTCCTCTGCCTATGTTTTGAGCTGTTCTTTTTGTGCTTTTAATT
Organism: Colocasia esculenta; assembly: GCA_014218235.1. Taxonomy (NCBI): domain Eukaryota; kingdom Viridiplantae; phylum Streptophyta; class Magnoliopsida; order Alismatales; family Araceae; genus Colocasia; species Colocasia esculenta. The sequence continues at coordinate 54,247,282 of CM024759.1, read as the reverse complement.
GTTCTTGCATTATTTTTTTTTCACTTTGAATTTCCAGACACTGTTGTAGATCTATACGATGTGCTCAAGGTCTCTCCACTACCCGCACAATCAATACGGCAAGGTCGGTCTTTTCCCATGACTGAAATGAAGTCTTCCTCAAGAGTCGCTAGGGTGCGGCTCTCGGCATCGGCATCTGAGGAAGGAGCCATCAACTGGGTCATAGTCTCCTACAACAAAATGTAGAGAAAAAAATATTAACGATACAATTATTGTAAAGAAAAAATACTCACGTAAAAATGAAATAAGGAAATAAAGTTACATACATATCGTCTCCTGCTCTCCTCATCTACCCAGCTCTCACTGCCATCTGCTAGGCCTTTGCATCGACCCATCTTGACAACCTCAAGCTGATGCGAATTACGTCCATGCATATTAGACTATTTAAATTATGTCTAAATGAGAAAGAGTAAAATATATAACTAAGTGAAATGGAAAATATTATTCATAATTAAAACTAATTACAAAATCATTCAACAATTGATAATGACAAATCTTGCCCCGTCTATATGTCATTACACTGAGTAGAACAGTTCTGCTTATTCTGCTTATCAATCGTCTGAGAAGATAAGAATAAATAGTTATTGTTTAATTTATATAAAGAAAATAATCATAAATAATTATAATCTAACAATTTTAAATATTACCCGCTCATCCGCACTAGTCCACTTCTCGCATATTGGCTGCCAATCAGACGAATCAACACCTACTAGGACAGAGGCAATCACATCATCTAAAGACTTGCCATTAAAATGTCGACATCAGATACAATTTTTTGTCAATATAAAAACATAATAAAAAAATAAACTGCATATGAAAATGAACTAGTATATTAGCTTACTCTTTTTTTTTGCTTGCTACACCAACTGCGATGTATGGCGCTCATAAGACCAAGCATCTCTCTATCTATTTTTTCTGTCTGCTCCCATTGGTACTTCAACTGGATATCATCATTATATTAAAAGCAATATGCACATATATATCATTCACTTTAAATATTATTACCTGAAGATCTTTGAATATCAACTCCTTAGTCGATGCAATAAGCTTGGAAATTTATTTTTGTCAAATATTACAATATAATTTTGAAACAACACCCATATAACTTGTAAATATATATGTAGGAGGCCCCACGCCATATCCTCCGATGAGGGAGACATTCCATTACTGTCCATCACCCAACCTCCTCTTTGTAACTCCCCTAGTGGGCCCTCGACAGCCAGTGCCCCAGCCCCAAGTTGGTGTCGATGATAGGCCTATTCAAATATAAACGATGAACAACATCAGAGGTTATCTATTAAAATATTATATAAATAAACACATGAAACTAAAATACAAACCTACTACAGAAGATGTAGATGCCATCGAAGAGCCCTTAGGGCTAGAAGAGGGATGTACCGCTTGAAAAGTGGGAGGAAGAGGAAGTGCCTAAGAGGTGGGAGTGGGAGGGAGTGTCTAAGATGTGGGAGGGGGAGGGACGGCTTGAGAGGTGGTAGGGGGAGGGACCTCCTAAGAGGTGGCAAGGGAAGGGATCGTCTGAGGGGTGGGAGGAAGAGGGACCATAAGAGTCTAATGCCTCTATAGGCTTGAGCCATCACGAGAGTGGGAGCGCTCACTACTAGAAACTATTTGTTAAAAAAAAATGTTAGAATATATGTAAGCATTATAAGTTAAAAATTTTGATCTTGAACATCTATGTAAATTTATGTTATAAATGAAATGTAAGCATTAACAAAAATAATTCACCTAGATATCAATATACTCTTCCACTCTTATGCTACTTTTTTGACATAAATTCGCATCTTGAATTTCTCCTCTAATCGAAACATCAATCAAGGTGTCCTGAAATGCTTCATCACTTGGCTCTATATCATTCTCAAGAGGCTCATCCTGCATGTTATAGTAATCATACGGACGTGCTTTAACAGGAATGATGCATTCTTGTGCCATGTTATCATTTACATAGAACACCTGTTCTACTTGACTTGCTAGGGCAAATGGTTCATCTATGTTGAGCCTTTGACAAGTGTTCAGACTGATAGTTTTATATTTATCTATTTTGAATCCTCTATCTGTTCGATAAACATCCCACCAGTCACACTAAAAAAACAACATGTCTTTGATTATCAAAGCATATTTGTAGTACATCATTTAGACATCCATAATATCCATCACACCCAGATTCAAGTTCTACATTAACAATAACTCCAGACAACTGAGTGACCTTTGTAGCATCAATAGCTATTGTACGAAACCTGAATCCATTGACAATGTAGCTTGAGTGTATGCGTGCAAACCTTGAAGGTGTTCGTGCCAGACAGTAAATATTAGGAATACACCGAGGATCATTTGCATCCTTCAAGTTTTTAACATAACTCTGGAACCATTTCAAGAAATTATTTTATGTACGGATTGAATTGTCAACACATCGTTCATAAAAATATTCATCTATGTCTTCAATTTATTTAAGAATGTACAGATGTGCCTTATCAAATTCTTCTTCAGATGGTATATGACTACTAACAATTCTTTCTAAGAAATGTCTTGAATTTGAATGCCAAACAACATCCTTCATTATTGTCTTCAGAGGAGCCATCATGATTCCTTTCCCTTCGATTAAAGTGAGTGTCAATACCATCCATATACATTGAAAAAAATGAGTTTGTTTCCTCCATAAGGAAGCCTATAACAATTGACCTTTTGTATGTGCCCTATTTAAAATATAGTCTTTCAATTTCTTAAAAAAACTCTCTATAGGTTGCATCCATCAGTATTGAACTGAACCGTCAATTCTCGCTTTATATGCAAGATGTACATTTAAATGAACCATAACATAAACAAAAGACGGTGGAAAATTTTGTTCCAACTTACATAATATTACTGCAATATCACCTTCCAATCCAAGCAGACGATCAGATTGAAGAACTTTGAAACAAACATCTCTGAAATATATACTTATCTCTATAATTGGGTCTATCACATCTTGATTGACGATACCACGAATTGCCAAAGACAATAATACTTGCATGTATACATGGCAATCATGACTCTTCAGCCCTATCAGTTTTCGACTGGTAATATCTACACATTTCATCAAATTGGAGGAATATCCATCTGGAACTATTATATTATGCAGAATGTTGCACACAACCATTGTCTGCAACCTGTTCAATGTATATACTGTCGTTGGCAAACTAGTCTTCGTCACGTCCAGAGAATTACGTAGCGGATAATTAATTCGAGTAATTCGAGTCGATATCCCGAGATGTGAATAGTCGGCAAATAAGCCTCTAGCTTGCACGCACTAAGTGTATAACAACACAACATCATCATTAGGCCCAAATATTGAACTCAATGGAAATTGTATTCAAATCTCATCTCATTGTATCAAAGTGAACTAATACAACTCCTAAACATTGTATAACAGGACTAAGACTCAATAAAAGGAAAAGTACATTTATTCCTCACAACCTACTACATGAATCTAACACTCAAAGCAAACTAACTAAAGATAGACACATGGTTGGAACGCTCATCACTCGGACGCATTCCCATCCTCGACTTGCTCTTCCTCTTCTTGTATTTCGTAGTCACCTAGAATGGTTAAAAGTAGGGAATGAGCAAACTAGCCCAGTAGGATTTATATCTCAATGTGCGGGCAATGATATAAGTGATTAGCAATTTAGAACTAAGTAAGCACGATTGTCAAGATATGCATGTGCAAATAAAACTCATTAAAACATGATACATGAACAAGCTAGATAGAGTGATCATGATAGAGCAAGATCTAGGACGATATAACGAGCAAGAAATCATCAATAGTGTGACATGTAACAATCACGCAAGATATCACTTTAAATTGCAATAATTGCAGGATGGCCATATCACGCAAGCAAGCAAGCACGAACTTTTAACACGATTCACTTAATCAGGCATGAAGACACTAATGTACACCAAGGAAAGATCCACCTTGAAATGCACACTAGGACACGTGTATTTGGTTATTGTATCTAGCATTCAACACGCACGACTCCCAGTGCAGATGCAATGCCAGTAATCATTATACCCCATGGTTAACAGTATATTTATGACTCTCCATCATTGGGCTAGACTGGAGACCTTGGACACTCTCCGTGCCCGGTCAGCATCTCACTTTAATTTTAAATGTAGATACCCACAGTCATTAATGGCCAATAACAAGAGATTCAATATGTAAGCAATGGTAATGTCATGTTCAAGATGATGATGAGAACAAGTAGCAAGTATGGTGAACATGATCGCATGATAACAATAGTCGAGAGACAATTTTGGCAGCATAACAGTGCAATTTATACTTTAGTTCACTCTTTACATTAATGGCTTAAGTCTAGATTATAAATCACACTCACGAGAACAAGAGAAGAAAGGAAGTGCACGCTATCTCCAGGGGACTTCAATGGTACAACCAACTCGGTCTCCATGAGGAAATCCACAAAGTACGAAGAATTACGGAGGTCTTAAGAGAAAAGTCACTAGACTGCCGATACGGAATGACCGGCCGTGAGTTTCCAATCCCCCAAGAAAGGCTGCCTAGATGTGTAAGTGTGTAGTGAGTACGTATCTCAATCCATAATCCATCGGTTCCAAACTTACGGAAAATAAGTAACATGATAGAATGAGATGGAACTATGCAATTAACTAAACATGGTTTGCGATATTTTAAAATAGCAATTAATCACTTTAACAATGTAGAACAATGGATGATTCAATCAATAGTTTGCAAGAATAGATCATAGCATTAATGAACAATTAGAATAGTCTTCACATCGTTACGTATTTAACATGGGTTGCTGGCTTTTAGGTCATTAGACAGACTACACAATGCACCTTAAGAACATATCATGCAAGACTAACATTAAATACTATAAAACAGGTCTCGGGTAGGCCTTTAAATCGCATCCTACACAGTAGATGCTTTTCATAACACAGTGTACGGTCAAACATGGCTAACTGTGAAGAATATAAATCGCGTCCACCTATGTGGTCGCCTTTAACATTGAATCGCGATGGGCTATCCCATCACATTCATGAAATTCATTTAATAAAACAATATAAAAAATCATCAAAATCCTTGGGCGGGAAAAACATCTGAATCGCGGTGGCCTTAGCAGTCGCGTTTCAGAGGTCTTCTGACCAGTCCACGACACACAGTTTGAGGCATATAACATGCCTAAATCACATCGCCCTTGGCAGATGCTTTTACGGTAATCACGGCGGCAAAATCCGACGTGATACCAGCCACCTGAATCGCATCGCTTGGACAGGACACGATTCAACATTCAAACCGAAAACACAGGAAATCACACGAACATGTAGCGAACATCATGAAACACTTATATCTTCTGCTCTTGGGACAAAAGTGTCAACATGAAACTTGTTGGGAACATGGAATAGGAGAGATCTATGATTTTGGAATCATTAAAAATGGCCTCCGGATGCGTGATAAATCTACATGAACATAAAAAGTCCCTAGCATGCGCGACTTTGGCGAAATGCTTATAACTCAATATGTAATCAAAAAAATTCGATGAAACCACTTGGACATGAAAGTAGACTCGATGCGCTACACATTGGTATAAGATTTATTAATATTTGGCCCGAGATCACCTACCTTTTGGGTTGAAGAAGTCACATTTGTTCAGAAAACCCGCGTTCAGACCACTTGGAAGAGAATGCTTACTGCACCCGATCTACTGAATGAAAAATAGGCAAACCAGTGGGATTAGGAACTAGACTCAACCCTCCTTCCTGGGGTACAAGTCTTGCATGTTTTGGTGAAGGATTGGCCTACCTTAGGTCGACTCCAAGAAGAGCTATCTGCACAGGGTGATGCAGAATGCAGTAGAGAAGAAGCTTTGAGTTGGGGCGGTTTCCTCCTCTTTTGGTTGCTCAAGAACTGCCTCCCACGACCCCAACAATGTGTATTTTCACCCCCTAGGGTTTCATGGCATGTATATATACATCTAGGGTGTTTTAGAAGTACCATTGGGTGAAGGAAAGGCAAGGTGCGGTTTTGGCCTTCCACCTTCCTTATTTTGATGATTTCTCACCCCAATGGAGTGCGTGAGGCTTTAGGAAACCTCCTACAATGGTTAGCCATGAAATTGGGTTGCCACGAAAGCCTAATTGCCTTGGGATTTGCCCTAATTACCCCTTCCTATTTTCAGCTCAATTAAGGTTATGAATTTCTGGGTATTTTTCTTGCTCATTTTTATTCTTGGGCCAAATGTGATCCATTGGCCCAATTTCGATAATGGGTCATCACTATATGATGTTGGAAGCCTCTCCAACATGTTTATTTAATTTATGATCGGGTTATATTTCCGTGTTAATGGTTTTCCGACTTAGTTTTCTAATTTGGATAATCAGTCACATTGTGACGTACACAAGGCCAATCGTATTTTTTGTTGCACGAATTTTATCGTGAAATATTTAAGAGTAATGTTTGGGGTTGATTTATAATTTTTACGGAATTTTCCGATGTGTTCTTGTACATACAATAGTGGTACGTATGTTCCACCATTCTGATAATTACAGAAATTATTTATTTTCATTTATTTAAAATTTTAAATTATTGAATTTTCTGGGGTGCTACATCCTCCCCCACTTAAGAGAATTTGGTCCCCAAATTCATAGATCATTAATTGGCTCTTGATAATTGTGATCCTTGAGGTTGTTTCAAATTTAATTCCTCTAACTTGTTCCAACATTCTAGCTCCTGGATACTAGTTCATCATCTACACCTATGGCCACCAGTAATATTCTTTTGATTCCTTCTGCTCCTATTTTCTTCCATGGTTGTTATAACTCCATCTTAATCCACCAGATGAACTTGGGTATAACTACTAAATTATTCCTTTCCAATTTCTCCTTAATGATCTCCCCCACTTAGAAATGTACTAATACGAAAAGCATCATAAGATCAATCTAAAGGTTTAATGATCATACCTCCATCCGGGAGTTCTGCTCGGATCACAGTATTGAAATGCCCTTGCTGTCTAGGCACAACTTGATTCCTCCCAGCCTGATCCTTCAGCATGGGACAGTTGGGTATACGATGTTCTTGACTCCCACATCGCAGGCAAGCCCCGGCCTTCTTCCAGCACTTGTCTGCTTGGTGCCCAGGCTTGTCGCAAAATTTGCAATATTCCACTATCATTTTTTCTTCTACTTTGATCTTTTTCTCCATACCATAGTCCTTCCCAATGGTTGGCCTTTTGTTGTGGTTGTATTGGTTGTTGTTGTTACAGAAAGTTGGAGCAGTATTAGGTGCTCCCTTCTTGACAAAGACCGGCTTTGAGTTATCTTTGCCCCTCATGCCTTCCACTTTAGCCATGGTGTCTTCTACCAGTTGAGCTATTTGGACCATCTCAGTGTAGGTTTAGATGTTGTGAGGTCCGAGCTTCTTGATAAATATGGGCCTGAGCCCATCCATGAACCTGTTGGCCTTCAGTCTCTCAGTGCCCACCAAATGTGGAGCATACACCGCTAGGCGAACGAACTGAGCTTCATACTCAGCAACAAACATGCTCTTTTGTTTCAATGCAATAAACTCCACTGCCTTCTTTTCTTTAACCCTCTCAGAGAAATACTTTCCCCAAAATATCTCTAGGAATCCAGCCCACTCCAGTTCAGCTACATTAGGCAGATGGGCCGATGTGGCCTTCCACCATGCTCGGGCATCCTTAGTGAATTGGAAAGTGGCCAGTACCACCTTCTCCTTATTGGTGCATTGCATAACTTGGAAAATCCTTTCTATCTCCTCCTGCCAGTTCTCCGCTTCGTCCAGATCAGGGGATCTAGAGAAACGAGGAGGGTTCAAACTCCTAAAACCGCGGTGCAGATCACCAGCTCAGTTCCTAGCAGCAGCAACAGTTTGATTTCCAGCCTGAACAACATTTTGTAACGCTTGGGTCAATCCAGGTACTGTTTCTTGCATAGCTTGCCACTGATTGCGAGCCATTGCCGTTGAATGAGAAAGTTATGAGGGTTCTTGAGAAAAGGATAGAAACCAATTAATGTCTCTAGATACATTAAAAGGGCTAATGGGTAGGAGTGTTTTGTTTATTCTAACATATTCCCAGTCTCTACCCATTCTCACCAGGTACTATATCTAATTTCCATGACTTAGGTTGCATAGATATCTCTTATTCCTGAGGCATATATCCTATTTGGTTTTCCTAGGCTCTGATACCACTAAACTGTCACGTCTCGAGAATTACGCAGCAGATAATTAATTCGGATAATTCAAGTCGATATCCTAAGACGTGAACAGTCGGCAAATAAGCCTCTAGTTAGCACGCACTAAGTGTATAACAACACAACATCATCATATGGCCCAAATATTGAACTCAATGGAAATTGTATTCAAATCTCATCTCATTGTATCAAAGTGAACTAACACTCAATAAAAGAAAAAGTACATTTATTTATCACTACCTACTACATGAATCTAACACTCAAAGCAAACTAACTAAGGATAGACACATGGTTGGAACGCTCATCACTCGGACGCATTCCCATCCTCGACTTGCTCTTCCTCTTCTTGTATTTCATAGTCACCTAAAATGGTTAAAAGTAGGGAATGAGCAAACTAGCCCAGTAAGATTTATATCTCAATGTGCGGGCAATGATATAAGTGATTAGCAATTTAGAACTAGGTAAGCACGATTGTCAAGATATGCATGTGTAAATAAAACTCATTAAAACATGATAAATGAACAAGCTAGATAGAGTGATCATAATAGAGCAAGATCTAGGACAATATAACGAGCAAGAGATCATCAATAATGTGGCATGTAACAAGCACGCAAGATATCACTTTAAATTGCAATAATTGCAGGATGGCCATATCACCCAAGCAAGCAAGCACGAACTTTTAACACGATTCACTTAATCAGGCACGAAGACACTAATGTACACCAAGGAAAGATCCACCTTGAAATACACACTAGGACACATGTATGTGGTTATTGTATCTAGCATTCAACACGCACGACTTCCAGAACAGATGCAATGCCAATAATCATTATACCCCATGGTTAACAGTATATTTATAACTCTCAATCATTGGGGCTAGACTGGAGCCCTTGGACACTCTCCGTGCCCGGTCAGCATCTCACTTTAATTTTAAATGTAGATACCCACAGTCATTAATGGCCAATAACAAGAGTTTCAATATGTAAGTAATGGTAATGTCATGTTCAAGATGATGATGAGAACAAGTAGCAAGTATGGTGAACATGATCGCATGATAACAATAGTCAAGAGACAATTTCGGCAGCATAACGGCGCAATTTGTACTTTAGTTCACTCTTTACATTAATGGCTTAAGTCTAGATTATAAATCACACTCACAAGAATAAGAGAAGAAAGGAAGTGCACGCTATCTCCAGGGGACTTCAATGGTACAACCAACTTGGTCTCCATGAGGGAATCTACGGAGTACGGAGAATTACAGAGGTCTTAAGAGAAAGGTCACTAGACTGCCGATACGGAATGACCAGCCGTGAGTTTCCAATCCCCCATGAAAGGCTGCCTAGATGTGCAAGTGTGTAGTGAGTACGTGTCTCAATCCATAATTCATCGGTTTCAAACTTGCGGAAAACAATTAACATGATATAATGAGATGGAACTATGCAATTAACTAAACATGGTTTGTGATATTTTAAAATAGCAATTAATCACTTTAACAAGGTAGAACAATGGATGATTCAATCAATAGTCTGCAAGAATAGATCATAGCATTAATGAACAATTAGAATAGTCTTCACATAGTTACGTATTTAACATGGGTTGCTGGCTTTTAGGTCATTAGACATACTACACAATGCACCTTAAGAACATATCATGCAAGACTAACATTAAATACTGTAAAACAGGTCTTAGGTAGGCCTTTAAATTGCGTCCTACAGAGTAGACACTTTTCATAACACAGTGTACGGTGAAACATGGCTAACTGTGAAGAATATAAATTGCGTCCACCTATGTGGTCGCCTTTAACATTGAATCACGACGGGGTATCCCATCGCGTTCATGAAATTCATTCAATAAAACAATATAAAAAAATCACCAAAATCCTTGGGTGGGAAAACGTCTGAATCACGGTGGCCTTAGCGGTCACGTTTGAGAGGTCTTTTGACCGGTCCACGACACACTGTTTGAGGCACGAAACATGCCTAAATCATGTCGCCCTTGGCGGACACCTTTAAGGTAATCGCGGTGGCAAAAGTCAACGTGATACCAGTCATCTGAATCGCATTGCCTGGACAGAACATGATTCAACATTCAAACCAAAAACACAGGAAATTACAGGAACATGTAGCGAACATCATGCAACGCTTATATGTTATAATCTAGGGCTCTTGGGACAAAAGTGTCAACATGAAACTTGTTGGAAACACGGAATAGGAGAGAACTTGGAATAATTAAAAATAGCCTCAGGGTGCGTGAGAAATTGACATGAACATAAAAAGTCCCTAACATGCACGACTTTGGCAAAATGATTATAACTCAATATGTACTCAACGAAATTCGATGAAACCACTTGGACATGAAAGTAGACTCGATGCTCTACACATTGGTCTATGATTTATTATGATTTGGCCGAGATCGACTACCTTTTGGGTTGAACAAGTCACATTTTTTCGGAAAACCCACATTCAGATCACTTGGAGGAGAACGCTTACTGCACCCCATCTACTGAATGCAAAATAGGCAAACTAGTGAGATTAGGAACTAGACTTGACCCTCTTTCCAGGGGTATAAGTATTGCATGGTTTGGTGAAGGATTGGCCTACCTTAGGTCGACTCCAAGAAGAGCTATCTGCATAGGGTGATGCAGAACGGACCAGAAAAGAAGCTCTGAGTTGGGGCGATTTCCACCTCCTTTGGGTGCTCAAGAACTGCCTCCCACGACCCCAACAATGTGTATTTTCACCCCCTAGGGTTTCATGGCATGTATATATACATCTAGGGTGTTTTAGAAGTCCCATTGGGTGAAGGAAATGCAATGTGCGGTTTTGGCCTTCCACCTTCCTTATTTTGATGATTTCTCACCCCAATAGAGTGTGTGAGGCTTTAGGAAACCTCCCACCATGGTTAGCCACGAAATTTGGTTGCCAAGAAAGCCTAATTGCCTTGGGATTTGTCCTAATTACCCTTTTCTATTTTCAGCTCAATTAAGGTTACGAATTTCTGGGTATTTTTCTTGCTTATTTTTATTCTTGGGCCAAATGTGGTCCATTGGCCCAATTCCGATAATGGCTCATCACTATATGATGTTGGAAGACTCTCCAACATGTTTATTTAATTTATGATCGGGTTATATTTATGTGTTAACGGTTTTCCAACTTATAAGTTTCCTAATTTGGATAATCAGTCACATTGTGATGTACACAAGGCCAATCAGATTTTTTGTTGCACGAATTTTATCGTGGAATATTTAAGAGTAATGTTTGGGGTTGATTTATAATTTTTATGGAATTTTTTGATGTGTTCTTGTACGTACAATAGTGGTTCGTATGTTCCACCATTCCGATATTTATGAAAATTATTTATTTCTATTTATTTAAAATTTTAAATTACTTAACTTTCCAGGGTGCTACAGACTTGCTATGACTGTTTGTCGGTGGATGAAATCCTAGTCTTATTCCCTACATTTTCATATCTAATTGTGCATTTAGACTGTCTTTGCTCTTTTCCTCACCAAGAAGGTTCAAAGTTACCAACAAATTGTCACATACATTCTTCTCAATGTGCATTACATTCAGATTAAGCCGAATGAGTAGATTTGACCAATACGACAGCCCTCTAAAAAAATACTTTGTTTCTTCCAACCTTCTAAATTATTGATATCCTTTTTAAAATTATTTCCAAATATGATATGAGGAATATGAAGTTGTTGATTCCACACTTCAGCACCCGTTAAGACTTCTGGACACATATGACATTTAGCCACACCATCAAATTTGTGTTGGTACTCATGCTTTCTCGATCTATGACTGATTGGCAAAAAATGTCAGTGTCCTAGATAAAAGAATTTTCGACAATCCTTTAGCCATCTTGAGTTTGTATTATAATGATAGGATGGACATGCGTATTTTCTTTTGGTACTCCATCAAGAAAAATTAGCATATGCTGAAAAGTCATTGATTGTCCAAAGGAGGGTAGCTCTCATCTGAAAATTCTGTTTCTTTGAAGCATTATATGTTTCAACACTGTTGACCCACAAATCTTTCAGTTCTTCTACCAATGATTGTAAGTAGGCATCTATGTCATTTCCAAGACTTTTGGAACTTGGAATAAGTAATGACATCATCATAAATGTCGCTTCATGCACATCCATGGCGGCAGATTATATACTACTATCATCACAGACCATACATTGTATCTAATGCTCATGATTCCAAATGGATTGAACCCATCAGTTGCTAAGCCGAGTCTAGGCCTTAGAGTCAGCAGGATGTCGCATCTTTCCATTTTTCGAGAGACTTCGGCCATCTTTGTGCCATGTCATCCACTTAGCTATCTTAGAAGACATGAACATTCTTTGAAATCTATCTTTCAATGAAAAATAATGCAATATTTTGTATGGCACCTGTTTGCGAGGTCTCTTCCTTAAGTTGCCTTCTTGCATACTTTCTTTGTACCTGGGTGCATTACACGTTGGACATCGATCATTATGTTCCTATTCATTTCAAAACAAGACACAGTCATTCTAACAAGCATCTATTTTCTCATGGCTTAACCCCAATTCTTTAATAGTCTTCTTCACTTCATACCATGTTCGAGGTAAAGTAGCTCCTTCTGCTAATACTTCTCTTTGTTCATCAAAAGCAAAATCTAAAAAATCATCTACTCCTTTCTCATATCTAGGATCCCAACAATCCCTAAGATGTATCCAGCTCTTATCAAGTGTCGTCATTTTAGGATAATCCAAAATAAATTTTTTTTTTTACAGTACCTCCCTTATATACGGAGCATTTCCACATATACATTCCACAAACATAAATGTCTTCATACATTCCTACAAAAAAAAGGGGGTGCCTACATGAATTCGTGCCCATCCATGGATATTTGATTCATCTGTTGTTCTTTATTCTATATGCTTTGGGATTGTCTTAAAATTTCAACAGCATCTCCCCACACTTCGTTAGTATACCACAAATATTTACTAATTTTAACTATGCTCATAAAGTCACTCATATTAAATAAAAGTAAGAAGAAGAGCAGTTAAAATTAGTTGGTATATTAGAGAAGAGTGAAGAAACGCTACTGAAATTTTAAGACAATCACAAAACACATATAATAAAGAACAATAGATGAATTAAACATCCATAGATTGTCCAACCTGAACAATTCATAACTTTATGCTCGATATATGTCATTACTATCAAAAGACAGTAAAAACATATATCCTAACACAAGTCTTGAACAGACAAAATTGAAAAAAGGTCCACTCATCTCACTCATTGACGTCCATGCTTTCTCCGTCTTCTCATTCATACATCCTGCAAAATGGTTACTCTACATTCACATTCACACATACAATCATATCATGCAAAAAAGATGAGCCACCACCCATACTTGTGAGTTGAGCTTGCTTAAGGGCTTGGCTTAGAAACGAAATCCTGTCTCTCTTATTTTATTTCATTTCTAGTTTCATTCCATCAACCCAATTTAGGAATTACTGATATGCGAGGGATAAATTCAATAATTCTCTTTTGAGGAGTCAATAAAAAATTATACTTTTAGCCTGGGCCTGGATTTAATAAATATTGTTTATCCTCTCACTGTGGATCAGTTCTTAAATCATGTTATTTTGGAAGTCTTCGGTTCTATAGACTATCTCTCAGTAATACAGAGTATCACTAATGTCTTCAGACACATCGTCAGCTTCATATCCAGAAATTCAGAGTAGCTATGGGGCCCTCTTATTCTATTAGCTGAGAATTGTTCAAAAACTGTTTTGAAGAGTAGGAAGTCAAAGCCTGGCCGCTCATTGATCATTTTGCATCCTTGTTGTCGTCAGCCTTCTAGATTTAACTTTCCCCTGTTTAATACAATATCATTCCATTAGCCTCCATTTTCTTTGGCTATCTATCTTTCTCTAATCTTTTTGGTAAATGACAAAAAGGGGGAGAATATATTGTGGAGTACATACTCTTAAATACATATTTAGAGCATCTATTGTTTCAATTTTTGTTAAGAGCACTCATTGTTTTGGTATCACCAAAAAAAGGGAGATAGGTGAATAATTCATCCCCATGTATTTATTTTGGTGATAACAAAACCATGAAATATATCAAATAATTATTTTTTCATGAAGTCTGTCAACATGACAAAATTGAAATTTCCTCCATTAAGGGACACTCGAGTAAGTCTTCAATAAAATTATGTAAGTCAAAATTGATTTGTATGAATAGTCCTAAGTCCATATCGATTGGTGTTTTTAACATAACGATTGCTGATCACTTTTTATCGATTGTGCATCACACATCATTTATAGTTAAGTCACAGATCAATTGTCTTTACATATTGATTCTACTTCACAAATCGATTCTAGTTAAGTCACAGATCGATTGCCTTTACATATCGATTGCCTTCAGACATCGATTACAATTAAGTGGCACATCGATTGTCTTCACATATCGATTACAATTAAGTTGTACATCGATTACAGTTAAGTTTCATATCGATTGTCTTTATCATATCGATTGTCCCTAACATATCGACCGTTGTCTCAGATCGATTATCTTTAATATTTCGACTACTCTTATTTACGATCGATTGATCAAGAAATACTATGGATAAACTTTGTTGTTATGAATGTGGCTTACGTTGAGCAACTATTCCTTAAAATATTGTTAAATATTTTAAGCACTGTGTTTTTGCTATGACAAAATCTTTTATGACTTTCTATAAACAAATCTATTGTTATATACCACAAGTTATTTTATACAAAAAATTATGACATGCAAAGGCATACTTGAATAACACTGTATATTACTTGTCAAAAGTCATACCACAAAAAAATCTAAGTATCAACACTGAATACAAAATTTTCTCTAAGTCCACAACGTATACCAAGTACCATACTAACTCCGAGTATGGACTCTGACTCCAAGAAAGTCGAAGTGTTGCAACATTTGATGAACAAACTAGTACTCCGACTTTGGAAAAGTCGAAGTCTAGCAGTACTCCGACTTCGGAGAAGTCGAAGTCTGATAGGTCTCCGACTCTTGAAAAGCTGAAGTCTAGCTAGACTCTGACTTCTTAAAAGTCGAAGTCTGTCTGGACTCCGACTCTTGGAAAGTCAAAGTATGACTTGTATTACTCTCACTCCAACTTCCAAAAAGTCAAATTATGTTTATGATGTACCTTACTCCGACTCCTCAGAAGTCAAAGTCTCTGTATGTTACTCAAACTCTTTGGAAGTCGAAGTCTATCTCACTGTGACTTCTGTATGGTTGAAGTTCTATATGTATCTAGTCTTTGACTCCGACTCCTTTAAGTCGAAGTATCATATATCAACTTCTGTGTATTTGAACTTAAATAATATTTGTATTAACTTGTCATTCCACAGAATCCATGAAATATTAATCTTGTTTATTTCTATGTTTTGTTAATCACAAAGGGATCCTTCACTAAATGAATAACACTTGTAAGTCTTACAGAATAATGTTCTTCTTGCTGTCACCATTTAAATATTCTTTTAGACAAGAAAAAGTAAATTCAATATATTCATATAAAAATATTCTTGCAAAGATTTGAAAGAATTATACAAATTGGTCTCTTGCTTTCTGTCAGAACTTTAGTTCTTTTCTATTTGACAGATGATATGCATTGGTAGGTATAAGTAGCATGGGCTATCTGTTAGAACCCACCTACCATATCTGCTTTTGGGAGAACATTCCCTATTTTCAGGATACGACTGTCTGTCTAACTTTAAATGCTCTGAACTTCTATCTATCTGTACTCCTTCCTGCTTTATATATTTTTATCTCACCTACCTCCAAAATTATGGAGGTATCCTTGTCTATCCTGTTCTTCCAGGCTTGCAGAACATTAATGAAGCATGCTTAGCTTTTAGTCTTGAGCATGAAATTTTATAGAACATTAATGAAGTTGTCTATCGATCCATAAAGCAACCTACATAGCCTGAAGCCGTTGGGACTCTAAGAGCTGAAGATCTGATGGACAACATAGAAAGCTCACAGTCTCATTGCCCAAGATTCAAACGGATATTCTTCAACGGCTAGTTCTCCAACGGTCAGTTTCAAACGGGAAGATCAAGCAACTAAAGCTCATATATAGAGGCTGAAGTCTGAGCCAGATTACACAAGGAGAAAAACCAGAACACTGAACTCCAAATCTGCAATTGCGAGAATTACCAAATGTAACGACCCTGAGAACTTGACCCTCAGCCCAAGCGAGGACCCGATTTTCGCGGTCGCTGCCCACGGATCTGGGGACCCGGAAGGGCTATAAAACAAGTCTAACAGAATATGTAAGGGAAATAAACTTCAACTACTAAACTAGAAGCACACACGCGGAAGCAGAAAGAAGAGCGAGACCGCAGCGTATCGCTCTAGGTACAGTCCCAACACACGCACAACTAGTACAAGTAAAAAGGAAAGGACATAGCCCTTAGAGGCATACCCCGAGGGTGACGTACAACTGAAAGGGGGAAACCACTGCTAGCTGTGGGGACGATGACTATTGCCCCGCCTACTCTGCCCGACGAGTGCCCTGCCGCTGCTGAGAAGTCTCATCTGGAAAAAGAAGGGATGAGCTTCACAACAGAAGCTCAGTAGGGACTACCAATCTCCTACTGGCTCTAATAGGCAGAAGAATATACAAATAAATAACAGTAGTTATATCTTCTACTCTACAAGGGAAAGTGCAGAAGCAAAGCTACTAACTAGCAACAATACGGAAGGACAACACAGTCAGAAACTCCGTAGAACCTGTACGTCGTGACCACCACACGGATGGAAACGCAGATAGAGAGAACCCTGCCTGGACAAGAGACACTAGCTACGAAAAATGCTACCACTAGTCAACCGGTCAGGTGCGTCCACTGACGTCTTATCCTCGACCCAGGTCCAAATCTCCACGTCTCGTCAGAGTGGAGGCAAGAGCACAAAGTACACAACAGTAACTGTGGTAGTCTGGCTAGACTACGGTCCCACGGTTGGCCTCTCTAGGTGGTTTCGGGGCCACAAAGAGTGAGGCAGTGAGAAAAAGGACTGGCTAGCCTACACCGAGTAGTAGTCTGATCGTCCTCGGTGTCTCAGACTAACCAAGAGAGCTCTGGAAACGACTCGACGCCACTGTCCTAACCACCATTTTCCCCTCAACTCTAGAGTTCGTGACTCGAGCACGCTCGTCCCCCGAACGATCCCTCTAAGGTGCACGAGGATGGAGGTCCCAAGCAAATGGTAACAACCTCTCTCATGGGACATGCCCTTAGGTGCCGAGCACCAGGCGAACGACTAGTGTACGTGTCACATCCCAAAGCATGGCAGCGGAAGAATTTCATTTGAGCGTTGAGACGTGAATAGTCGACAAATAAGCCTCTAGAGAGCAATCACATATACACAACTATTTGTGATCATAATAAAACTCAAACTCTTTATTTCATTTCAAAATGAGAACTAGTACATATTTCAACTCAATTCGAGCTACAAGACTAAGACTCAAATAAAAAGAAAAATTACATACTATTCTCACTATTCTCACACCTACTACATTATTCAATTTTTCTCAAACTACATTACTATGATAACAAGACTTCAATACTAAGGCTAGAGAGCACTCTTCACTCTTGTTCATCCCCAGTATAGTCTTGGTTGTCTACGTTGTCAGTATCTTGTTCGCCTGAAAGGTTGGAAAGTAGGTAATGAGCGCACTCGCCCAGTAGGATTTACATCTTTCAACAATGATATAAGTATTTCACAGTTTAAAAGGTAGAGGGTATGGACATGATATGCAATTAAAACGGCGGTAGTAACACGTGTGCAATGTATCGTGCAAGATTGTGAGATAAAGAGATGTAAAGATCAATCTAGCAAGAAGGTTGTATTCAATATCTCAAGATAGAGTGAACAATGATCTAGCAAGATGGTAATGAGCAAGAACAAGATATCATGCAACAAGATTGGCCATTTCACTAGCAAGCAAGCAAGCACGCACGAGCAAGAACTTTTAACATGTAATAGTAATAAGGCACAAAGACACTAATGTGCACCAAGGAAAGATCCACCTTGAAATGCACAATAGGACTCGTGTATGTAGTTATTGTATCTAGCATTCAACACGCAAGTACTCCCAGCGCAGATGCAACACCAGTAATCATTATACCCTATGCTTAACAGTATATTTATGACTCTCCGTCATTAGGGCTAGACTGGAGCCCTTGGACACTCGCCGTGCCCGATTCGCATCTCACTTAATTTCAAATGTAGATACCCATAGTCATTCATGGCCAGTAACAAGAGTTCAATAATGTCATGATATTCGAGGTGATAGTTCAAGAGTTCAATCCGGCAGCATAACGACGTATTTTCAATTTAGTCCAAACACTTAATAATATTTTGGTCTTATGTTCAATAAAGGTGTACTCCAGAGTTAAGATGAGAAGATAAATATCTCGTCAAGAATATCAAGAGAAGAGAGGTACGTGCACACTAGCTTCTGGGTACTTCATTGGTACAATCTGCTCGTCGACTATGTGGGAATCCATGGATAGAGGAGACTTACGGAGGCCTTGGTCAAGGGGTCACTAGTCCAACAGAAGGAATATCTGACGGAGAGTTCACCACAAGCCAAGAAGGGGCTTTTGTTGAACCACTCTATGGTTATCTGTGATCTTGGTATTTTGGTGATAACAAAATTTATGATGCATTTAGATGATAACAAAATATATATTGCGGAGATAACAAAATATAGATATTCATAAATATTTTTGCTTCATCTGTGTTGCATCAATCCCTTTAACAGATGATAAGTCTCATTGAATATTTTGTTTCATCTGTGTCGCATCAATCTCATAGCAAAATGCTAAGTCTCACATTGATGCAATATTGGCGCACTAAAATGATAAAGTTGATGTCTAACTCATATACATCGATTTTTGTTTAAAGTGCCAAAGTAACAAGCGCTACAACGATTTGTTAAGAAATCAATGCCATAACGATTTCATTAAGTGTTCGCAACGATTTATTTAGAACGTAACGATTTCTTAAGTAAGCACAACAATTTCGCTCTCATAACGATTTGATAAGTGAGTGCAACGATTTGCCCTCACATCGATTTGCCTTCGCAAGGATTTGATAAGAATTTGATCTCAGAACGATTTCATAAGTGATCACATCGATTTCTTTACTGATCACAACGATTTCTTCATAAGATCATAACGATTTGCTTGCATAACGATTTCATAAATGATCACATCGATTTGTTTATAAATGAGCAACGACTCTTCACATAACGATTTCATAAGTCATGCTCATAACGATTTCTTCATGGATTCTGATTAAACTCAGATTGCCTTTATATTTCAAATATGCTTGGCGCTTAAATGAAAAGTCAAATATCTTCTGACAAAAAGCTGCATGCATAATCTTGTCAGAAAAAGATATGACCTACTATTTTTAGTATGATTAGCTGAAGCACAGTACTATACATCGTTTATCATAAAACACTCTTTTATGCTAACACCTTCTTCTATGTGTACAGACCTCGAAGACCGTCAAAGTCTGATTAAGACAAATGAAGAGGAGATGAGCAACGGCTAGAAATCCAACGGATCTCTTCAACGGATCCATTCAAATTGCTCATATAAAAGAAGAAGCTTAGCTGAAGAAAAGTAGAGCCTTTTCCTGAATATCTTTGAAGGAGTGTACAACTGTGAGAAGAACCTCAACGACACATACACTCAAAGAAAGAGAGAAAGAGCCTGAGCCCAGCAGAAGCACTCAAGCTTTCAAGCATTCAAGCACTATTGCTTTCTTTTCTCTCTTCTGTTTCTCTCCGAGCTCATTGTATATCTGGGGAGAGTCTGGGACTGTGAGCCTTTACACAAGTGTTTATCTTGTAAAGCCTCTCAGTCTGATCTTTCTAAGAAAGATCTGTGTCTGACTGTAGGACTGTATACAGTAGACAACCTAGCTAGGGGTTAGTGTCTAGCAGAACCGCACTGGGGTTTGTACCAGGAGGTTGGCTTCTTTACCTGTAAGAGAAGTGGGTTGCCTTCTGTTGGCCCTTTTGGTACGGCAGCAAGCTAACCTAGAGGGGGGGTGAATAGGTTTTTCTGAAATCTGAAATAGAAACTTAAACACAGAAATCAACACTTGAAGGTTTGGTTAGTTTAGTGTGATAAAGAGAGTAGTGCGGAAGCAAATAAACAATCAGACAAAAGACACAAGGAATTTATCCTGGTTCGGCCCTTCCCACATGGAAGTCCTACGTCAAGTCCCCAAGCAACCTCTTGGGATTTCACTAACCAAGGGTACAGTCCCCCTTAAGGACACTACAACACCCAGCACCCCAGCTGGTCTTCTTCTCTTTCCCGGGCAAGAAGGCAGCCCACTTCTCTTACAGGTAAAGAAGCCAACCTCCTGGTACAAACCCCAGTGCGGTTCTGCTAGACACAAACCCCTAGCTGGGTTACACACTGTATACAGTCCTACAGCTGGACAGAAGTCTTTCTTAGAAAAGAAAGAACAAAGCTGAGAGTTGGAACAAATAAAAACCAACTACAAGAACTCTCAGCAAAAGACTCTCTCCCCAGATTTACAAGATGCACAGAGAGAGAGAGAGAAGAGAGGAGAAGGAGCTTGAATGCTTCAGTGCTTCAGATGCTTGAACACTTCTTCTTGGGCTCAGGCTCTTTCTCTCTTTTTCTTTGAGTGTATTTGGAGTTCAGGTTCCTCACTGGTTATACACTCATTCAAAAGATCTTCAGGAAAAGCTCTCAGTTCTTCTTCAGTCTTTCTTCATCTTTTATATGAGCAATTTGAATAAATCCGTTGGAGTTCTAGCCGTTGCTCATCTTCTCTTTCTTCTGATAATTTGTGGTCTACGAGGTCTGCAAGCATAGAAGAAAGTGTTTAGATAAAAGAGTGTTTCTGTCAAAAAGGCTCATACATCTATGTTTCCTGTTGCCACCCAGAAGTGGTAAGTAATCTCTCTTTTGTTGGCAGGAGAGAAGAGATCTAGAAAGTTAAGCAAAAAGATCTCATGTCAGAAAGATAAAGGATTACGCAAATCAAGAATATTTGACTTTTTCACTAGATGCCAAAAAATATTTTGAAATATAAAATAAATCTATGTTTAAGTGAAATCCATATTTTACAAAGGAATCGATGTGAGAGCAAATCCTTATGAGAGTTACAAAGGAATCCTTATGAGAGTTACAAAGGAATCCATGTGAGAGTTAAAAGGAATCCTTATGAGAGTTACAAAGGAATCTATGTGAGAGTTACAAAGGAATCCTTATGAGAGTTACAAAGGAATCCATGTGAGAGTTACAAAGGAATCCTTATGAGAGTTACAAAGGAATCCATGTGAGAGTTACAAATGAATCCATGTGAGAGTTACAAAGGAATCCATGTGAGAGTTACAAAGGAATCCTTATGAGATCGATTCCTTAAGAGAGCGAATCCTTATGAGATCGATTCCTTAAGAGAGCGAATCCTTGAGAGCGAATCCTTATGAGATCGATTCCTTAAGAGAGCGAATCCTTGAGAGCGAATCCTTATGAGATCGATTCCTTAACAGAGCGAATCCTTGAGAGAGAATCCTTATGAGATCGATTCCTTAAGAGAGCGAATCCTTGAGAGCGAATCCTTATGAGATCGATTCCTTAAGAGAGCGAATCCTTGAGAGCGAATCCTTATGAGATCGATTCCTTAAGAGAGCGAATCCTTGAGAGCGAATCCTTGAGAGCGAATCCTTATGAGATCGATTCCTTAAGAGAGTGAATCCTTATGAGTTACAAAGGAGTCTGTGTGAGTTACAAAGGAATCCTTATGAGTTTCAAAGGAGTCTGTGTGAGTACAAAGGAATCCTTATGAGTTACAAAGGAGTCTGTGTGAGTTACAAAGGAATCCTTATGAGTTTCAAAGGAGTCTGTGTGAGTACAAAGGAATCCTTATGAGTTACAAAGGAGTCTGTGTGAGTACAAAGGAATCCTTATGAGTTACAAAGGAGTCTGTGTGAGTATAAAGGAATCCTTATGAGTTACTTATCAAATCGTTATGAGACCAAATCGATGTGGCACTTTGAACTGAAATCCATATATATATTGAATGGAATCCATTTATCTGTTTAGTGCAAATCATTATAGAATAATGTCATAAAATTATATTTATTAGAAAATCATGATATTTAATTTATTATTAGAAAAATCATGCTAATAAATACATTTAATATTCAATTAATCATGTAAAATTATATTTATTAAGAAAAAATAATATTAAATATTTTTAATAATAATTAATTAAACATAAATTTTATTATCACCAAAATAAAAGGGTA
The DNA here is from genome assembly GCA_014218235.1 of Colocasia esculenta. NCBI lineage: Eukaryota > Viridiplantae > Streptophyta > Magnoliopsida > Alismatales > Araceae > Colocasia > Colocasia esculenta. Next base: position 54,224,659 of record CM024759.1, on the reverse strand, counting down.
AAATATAGGAGTGGTTCAACACCTTCTTGCCCGGGAAAGAGAAGAAGACCAGCTGGGGTGCTGGGTGTTGTAGTGTCCTTAAGGGGGACTGTACCCTTGGTTAGTGAAATCCCAAGAGGTTGCTTGGGGACTGGACGTAGGACTTCCATGTGGGAAGGGCCGAACCAGGATAAATTCCTTGTGTCATTTGTGTGATTGTTTATTTGCTTCCGCACTGCTACTCTTTATCACACTAAACTAACCAAACCTTCAAGTGTTGATTTCTGTGTTTAAGTTTATATTTCAGATTTCAGAAAAACCTATTCACCCCCCCCCCCTCTAGGTTAGCTTGCTGTCGTACCAAAAGGGCCAACAGCTTTCCTATCGTGCTAGAGTGTATGCGCATGCCACGCGTAAGAATCGCTCAAGTGCGTGTGTGAATCCGATTATGGAAACTCCAATTATAGAAATTTCGTTTATGGAAACCTCATTTTAGAAACTCTATATATGGCAAGTATCATGAGTACTAAAACATGCATGACCAATTTTAGCAAGTAACTATGCATTTTTAGCAAGTTTGATAACAAGGTAAGAAGTAGATAATCGGCAAGCAGAGATATGATCATGAACTTAAGATCAATTAAAATTCATGTAAACATGTTTTAAATCTTTATATGGGCTGATATATGCATGATATCAGTAACTAACTTCATACAGGAGAGGACGGGGCATGAAAACGACGTCAAACAGGCTAAATAGGGCTGATCTGCCCAGGGGTGCTTTATAAGGGGTTTTTCCTAGTCCGATTCAAACTAAGTTTGACATCTGTGGGTTTGAAAAATCAAAACAAATGCTAGGGTGATATAAATTGGGTGAAACAAACTCTGTTAGTTATACTACTTTTTATACATTGTACAGTAACAAATAATCGAGAAAGAAAGGTCGTTTACCTGAGTAATTAGATGTATTGTGACTGTCTACATGAATCTGACACAGTGCTCATGTTCGGATAATACTCCCAGTGCGGTCAAAAGAAATTGGGGAAACCAATGCCAAATTAAATTAGACTTATAAGGTACAAGTTCTATGTTGAACACTTGGTCTAAAATCGACTCCACAGAGAGGTATGGAACTCGTAAGACAAGTCAAGGTTAAATTGCGATAGTACAACGTCAAGATCACGAAAGATTTAATTCGTGAAACTCTCATGAGAAAAATTGGGGAAAATAGTAAGAAAATTATCTATACATATGGATGCAAGCATGGACGAGTTTAATTAGAGTTTGGCATGGAGATGATCTACCGTTGGAGTTGAATAAGATTCGCTCTCTAGAAAGCTCTAGTTCTAACCGCCTGGAGGAAAATGCTTAATACTCCATATCCTATGCATGAAAATTGGGCAAACCAGTGCGATTAGGAACTAGACTTGACCCTCTTTCCAGTGGTATAAGTCTTGCACGGTTTGGTTAAGGTTTGGCTTACCTTTGGTCGACTCCAAGATGAGCTCTCTACACAGATCGATGCAGACGCAGCTGGGAAGAAGAGCTTCGTTTTGGGGCATTTTCCTCCACCTCTGGTGCTCAAGAGCTGCTACCCACGACCCCAACAATAGGTGAACTCGTCCCCAAGGGTTTCTTGACAAGTATATATGCATCTAGGGTTTTAAGGGTCCCATTGGGTGTAGGAAGGAAGGGTTGCAGTTTTGGGTTACCACCTTCCCATTTTTATGATTTCTCACCCCATTAGAGAGTGTGAGGCTTTAGGCAACCCCATACCATGGCTAGGCATGAATAATTGGGTTGTCATGAAAGGCTAATTGCGTTAGGATTTGCCCTAATTACCTCTTTCTATTTTTTGCTCAATTTGGGTTACGAATTTCCATGGTATTTTCTTACTTGATTTTATTTATGAGCCAAAAATTGCCCATTAATCCAAATCCGATAATGGGCTATCAATCTATGTTGTTTAAAGTCTACCCATCATTTTTAATTCAGTTTATGATCACATTTTATGCACATTGTAATGGATTTCCGACTTATTTCCTAATTATGATAATTAGTCACATTAACTCTTAAACCTAGCCTAAATGATTTTTATTGACCCAAATTTCTTGATGGGTCATTAGAGGATATTATTTGAAGTCCATCTATGATTTTTATTTACTTTTATGACTCATCTAACTACGTGTAATAATAATTTTTTGACTTATTTATGAATTACGATAATAAGTCTCAAAACGCTTTAAACTTTGCTAATTAGGTTTTGCTTCACCCGAATCTCTTCGTGTGTCATTTAAAAGTATTATTTAGAGTTGAACTATGTTTTTTATGAAATTTTCCCATGTGATTTCGTCTCCGTTATGTTGGTACGTATGTTTTCACTAATTTGGGAATACTAAATTATTATTTTCAAATTATTTCTGATTTTTTCAATTAATGAAAATTTTGGGGTGCTACAGTAGGACCATACTAGGAACTAGCACTGCTGCTATAGGTACAGAAAGAACCGAAAACGGCGAAGTCCCCACGAGAAACAGTACTCCGCAATAACTTACATGTCTCTGGTGCTGTCGCGACTCCCAGGGCCATCGTGACATTGTCACGACGCCACACAGGCTGTCGCGACACTATCGTGACGTCTCAAGCTATTGCGATGCCTTAGAGCGTTGCGATGATGTCGTGGCAGCCGCGCCGGTCGCGACAGTATCGCGACCTCTATACTGGTCGCGATCTCAGCCGAGGGGCGTCTCGGTACAGTCCTCCCAAGGACCGCCCTAAAATCGGTACAAACACATCCATATGGGGGAGGGGAGCATGGGAAATGCATGAGAAAGCTTATAAACAACCAAACCACCCTCAAAACCTCATAAAACATGGATTACAAGGAAATCTACGCTCGAGGGAAACCTCACTCACCATGAGCATGATCCTCACACCCCACAACCCAAAACCACGGAGAAACAAGCACTCAAGGGGAAGGGAGCATGCTAGAACGAGAGGAGAACAAGGGGTCCCTACCTCCAAGAGTAGAGCCGACCCGTTGGGGCCTTCATGTTGGAATGGCCACCTCCTCCTCGCTCCAAGCACCACGAGCACGTCGCCTACACCAAGGGGACGTCACCTCCTCGCCACGAGCACCCAAGAATCGCCAGAGAACAGAAGAGAGCTCGGGAGAGGATGAAGGAAGAAGAAGAAGAAAGAAAAGGGTGGAAGGGGAAATGGGAGCCTGTCTCGGTTTTGAATCGACGGCCCCAGAGAGGCGATGGGTTGAGCCGGTGCGACAACAATCATGTCGCGACGCCTCAGGCATCGCGACCATGTCGCGACCGCTGAGCCCGGCGCGACACCAAAAGGCGGTCAAACCTCGAGGACCGGGAAACCAGAACATTACGGTCTGCCAGGTCGTGTCAACGCTGTAGGCACCTGACACCCGAGAAGGCCATTATGACAAAAAGGACAGCAGTCAGATCGGTCAGAAAAGCAGTCGCGTCGCCTCCGAGCATCACAATAAGAACGCGACGCCCACCCCCGTCGCGACCATGTCGTGACGGCCAGGTGTGCCGCGACCAAAACCCTGTCGTGACAGGCTCCCCTGGTGCGACCATATCGCGGCTAGGGTGTCCATCACAACCCTGAGGACAGGGCCAAGGGCCCAAGAGGGTCGGGTCTTACACCACAAACCTTCTACTGAAAAGAGAAAGAGAGCTGCTTTAACCCTCGACTTCCAAGCTCTCCTTTTTAGAAGTCTTTTTCTTTTGGGTAGAATTTTGTGGTTGTAGTTCCTTTCAGTCCACCCTCTTAGATTCAGAAAGAGTTAGAGCTTCAATTCTTACTTGTATCTCTTTCTGATTCTCTGTGTGTACTCATTCTTCTGAGCAGACACACAAGCGTTTTCTTATTTATGTGGTAGATAACCCGCAGGGGGTTTGTTCCCTGCAATGCCCTCTTGTGAAGGGAAGACCTACTGGTGTAGGTAGTCTTTGTACCCCTTGTTAAAGAGAAGACTTTCTTGGGCGCAAGTGGGTTTGTAATACCTCTCAGGTTGAGAGAAGGCCAAGTTCTCTTGGCAGTTAGTGAAATCCCAAGAGGTTACTTGGGGATTGGATGTAGGACTTCCATGTGGGAAGGGCTGAACTATGATAAAATACCTTGTGCAATTGTGTGATTGTTTTTGCCAAGTTTTTCACTTGTTTCACACACACCACACTAAATACTAACAACTTTATTTAGTGTCATCTATTTTCAGACAATTTTTAAAAGCGCAAGTAGTCCTATTCACCCTCCTCTAGGACATCTTTAGTGCCATCTCGATCCAACAAGTGGTATCAATGCGAGGTCTTCTCAGAAGAATCACAAGATTTGAGAAGAGATGGCATCTGAAGCTCACAACTACAAAGGTCAGTCAGTCACCATACCACCATTCTTCGATGGTGAGGATTACCAGTAATGGAAGATGATAATGGAATGCTTCATCAGAGGCACAAACTTTGATCTGTGGCAGGTAATAGAACAAGGTGATTTTACTATACTTACTGATGGAACTTCTGGATTATCTATAACTGACAAAAGAAACATGCCCCTAAATTATAAAGCTAAGAATTATATATGTTGTGCTCTATCCAAAAAGGAGTTTAACAGATTATCCACTTGTAGAATTGCTAAAAAGATGTGGGATAAACTACAAGTAACTTATGAAGGAACTGATTGATTCCTAATGAAAACATAACCTAAATGTATAATAGATTCTCAAATATAATAGTAGGTCTGAGTTCATTAGGTAAAATACTTACTAATGAAGAAAAAGTAAGAAAAATTCTAAGATCATTAACTCATGTCTAGACCCCTAAGGTCATTGCTATTGAAGAGGCACATGATCTAAAGAACTTTCTATTGATAAATTGATTGGTTCTTTAATGGCTCACAAAATTAATATGGAAAGATTTTCTAAAAGCTCTTCGAAAAAGAAAATACCAAATACTTTGAAAGCTGCAAATTCTTCTTCCTTTGAGGATTCAAAAGAGAAATCAGATGACAGTGATGACGAAGCTATGCTGTCAAGAAAACTGCAAAGGATTCTTACCAAGAAGAAGAAATTCGGGTTGAGGAGATACTTCAAAAAGGAAAAGAAGAAAGAACCAACTTTCTATGAATGCAATTAGCCAGAACATTACAAATCAGAATGTCTTAAGCTCAAGAAGAAAGATGCAGTTGAAAAATATGAGAAAAAGAAAGGTAAAGAAAGAAAGTTTAGAAAGTACAAAAAGAAGGCAATGGCAGCAACATGGGATAATGAAGAAGCCACAAGTTCAGACACTTCAATCTCAAAATCAGAAGAAGAAGAAAAAGCTAATCTAGCCCTCATGGTAGGACTGGATTAGGTAAACTCGGAAACCTCCTTTACATCATGTTCTGAATCTCATTCTGATAGTCTAGAAGATGCATTAATGTATTATATGAAAATTATAAAATAGTAGTTAAAGAGATGAAAATAGTTAAGTTAAATTTGCTAAATCAAGAAAAGGCTAACACTTTTCTAAAAAATAAAGTAGAAAGATTAAGATAAAATTTAACTGAAACAAAAACATCAAATGAACTACTGTGTGAAGATTTGAAAGTTAAAAACAGTAAAATCATGGAAATTGAATCAAATCTAAAAGAATTGAAAGATGAAGAAAAATTAAGAGAAGAAAATAACTATCTAAGAGCTACCATAGATAGGATCACAAATTGTAAAACATCCTTAGTTGTAAAACTAAAAGGTGCTGGAATAGGTAAAAAGAAATATGGAGTAGGATATACACCTCCTGACAATGTAGAAGAAATTATGTATCTTGAAAAATACAGAACTCCAAAATTTGTGAAAGAAATGGGAATTAAAAATCCTAGAAAAGTTAATCAATATGTCTACAAACAAAAACAGAAATATAACAACACTACATATGCAAAAAATACATATGATTTATGTTGCAGTCACTGTCATCAACTAGGACACACAATTAGCACCTGCACAACTAGGCACTTGCGTTGGATTCTGAAAACTAACCATCAAGGACCTAAGAAAATTTGGGTACCAAAAGTTACAAATTAAATTTGTTTGCAAGGTCGCCTGAGAGCATATAAATGGTATTTGGATAGTGGATACTCAAGGCATATGACAGGTGATAGAAAGCTATTGACAAGTTTTAGAGATGAGGTTGGTCAAGTCACTTATGGAGACAATGGAAAAGGCAAAGTGTTAGGATGTGGAACAATAGGAATAGAAGAAAAGGATTTAATAGAGAATGTTATGTATGTAGAAGGATTAAAGCATAATCTTATTAGCATCAGTTAGTTGTGTGACAAAGGTCACTTGGTAAAGTTTCAGAATGATAAGTGCATTATTCAAAAGGATGGAAAAACAATGTTTGAAGCACTAAGAGTGAAAAATCTGTACACTCTACAACTGGCAAAATTGAAAGTAGTTAACTTATGTCTTGCAACTACTAAGAGTGAAGAGACTGATTTATGGCACAGAAGACTAGGACATGCAAGCACATGAGTGATCAAGAAATTAATCAAGCATGATCTACTTGAAGGTCTTCCAAAGCTTAAACTGAAGAAATCTGGAATTGTACAGCATGTGCAAAAGGAAAGCAAACCAAAACATCATTTCAGTCCAAAATAGTGGTAACAACTTCCAAGCCATTGGAACTCATTCACATGGATTTGTTTGGACCTATAAGAACAGTAAGTCTTGGAGGAAAAGTTTATGGCTATATAATTGTGGATGATTGTTCAAGGTACTCTTGGGTATCATTTTTGGAAGCCAAATCACAAACATTTTCAGCTTCTCTAAAGTTTAGTAAATTAGTACAGAAGAACCAGAAATTTTAGATAATCAGTATTAGATCTGATCATGGTGAAGAATTCAAGAATGATGAATTTGTCAGATTCTGTGAAAAAAATGGCATAGAACACAATTTCTCTACACCAATAACACCTCAACAAAATAGAGTAGCGGAAAGGAAGAACATAACACTGCTGGATATGGCCAGAACAATGCTTACATAATACAATCTACCAAGATACTTCTGGGCAGAGGCAATCAACATAGCCTACTACATTATCAATAGGTGTATGATCAGACCAATTTTGAAGAAGAAACCATATGAGCTATACAAGGAGAAGAAGCCAAACATCAGTCACCTTCGACCCTTTGGTTGTACGTGTTTCATCTTGAATAATGGTAAAGATAACTTAGGAAAATTAGATGCTAAAAGTGATGAAGGTTTTCTACTAGGATATATCTCAAAACCTAGAGGATATAAAGTGTTTAATAGAAGAACTTTAACTATAGAACAATCAGTTCATATTTTATTTGATGAAACTAACCTTTCTATTAAGAAAATAGAAGAAGAAGAAGAAGTTGAAGATTTGAGCAGGGAACTGGAGCAGACATCTCTTGAAGAAAAAGAAGAAGAGAAAGAAGATTCACCATTAGAAGAGCTTCAACAACAAGAAGAACCATAAGAGGACTACCTAGAGAATTGAGGTATCACAGAGATTATCCAAGAGAAAATATTATAGGTGATCCTCAAGACAGGGTAAGAACAAGAGGTATGAACATTCCCTGTGATTTTTCTGCATTTGTTTCTCAGATTGAGCCTAGGACAATCAATGATGTACTGACAGATGAATCTTGGATCCTAGCTATGTAAGAGGAATGTAACCAGTTCCAACACAGCCAGGTTTGGACTCTTGTCCCTAGACCTTCTGACCATCCAGTTATTGGGACCAGATGGGTCTTCAAAAACAAAATGGATGAATCAGGAGTAATCACCGGGAACAAGGCCAGACTGGTAGCACAAGGATATTCCCAAGAGAAAGGCATTGATTTTGATGAAACATATGCTTCAGTTGCTAGATTAGAGGCTATTATAATCTTGTTAGCATATACATGCTCTTAATATCAACTTATTTCAAATAGATGTTAAAAGTGCTTTTCTGAGTGGTTTCATAAAAGAAGATGTTTTTGTTGAGCAACCACCTGGTTTTGAAGATACTAAGTATCCAAATCATGTTTTTCGTTTAAAGAAAGTATTATATGGTTTGAAACAAGCTCCAAGAGCTTGGTATGAAAGACTAAGTGCATATCTTATATCACATGATTTTATAAGAGGTAAAGTAGATAGCACCCTATTTATTAAGAAGTTTTCAGAAGGAATCTTGATTGTACAAATATATGTTGATGATATTATTTTTGGTTCCACTAATAAATCACTTTGCAAATTCTTTGAAAACCTTATGCAAAGTGAGTTTGAGATGAGCACGATGGGTGAGCTCAATTATTTTCTTGGGTTGCAAATCAAGCAGACCAAGGAAGGTATTCACATTTGTCAAACCAAATACATTTTAGATTTGCTATCTAAATGTGGTTTTGATAAGTGTAAGCCCTTAGGAACACCCATTGTGATGACTCGATCTTTTCATATTCGTTTTTACTGGTTTTGGAGTGGTGCTCAAGACAAAGAGGTGGTCATTGGGCCTCGTGTATGGTTTCTATGCGTGGTGTGGGCGTTTTGGGCCGGACATTCTAGCCTGAACGGCCTGCTGGTTCACTATTTGTGAACGCGTCGGAGCTAGACGACGCGATTTAAACGCGTCGGTCTCTTCTGTCGCGATTCAGAGAATCGACTCTGTGACGTGTGGCGCGCGGTTTCTGATTGGCGTCGGACAGGGTGGACGCGTTTAAAAGAGTTAAACGTGGCATCTGGACACGACGCGATTTTGATTACAGTTTTAAGTGCTTCGTTTCGCCCAGATAGAGCAGAAGGGGCTCTGTCTAGATGAAGGACCAATGCTATGGAGGATTTTCCAGCGATTCCATCTCTTGAAGGCTCGTGCGGCACGGAAACCACGCGAGGATGGTGTCCGGAGCATGGGCGTGCCGGCGACGAGGAGGTTTTGACGTTCTTCGCATTCTTCCAACTGGTAGTGAGACTTCCTACCCTTTTTATGGTATTTTGGAAGGATTCAAATGGTATTTAAGGGGTGGTGCATGTGTGGGTGGTTTGCCATATTGTGGATTTCCTGTTAATGCTATAATTTGGAAGTGGAACCATGCATGTATGTGTCCTTCAGTGGAGAAGGTGGGTTCGGCTTGTGAGCTGAACTCATAGTCGTGTGAGAAATGCGACGGGGTGAGCCGACGCATTCATGACATGAACACGTCGCTCTCCATCAACACATTTTGGTTTTCTCTGTTGTGCTGTGGCAGTTGTTTAGACGCGCCTGTTTGACCTAACACGTTCTTGTTGAACGGGTCAGTAATGTCCGACGTGATTTGGTGTTGACTGTGATGTTGACAAGTTTGGCTTGAAAGCGATGGATCGGGCCGTCACAACATGGTCACGACACAGGGTCCTGTCGCATTAAGGTTTGGAATGGCGTCTGGATAGGTCGACGTGATTTGAGAGGCATCGCCTGTGTCCGTCGCCTTTTAACTTCCGAGGTTGGTTTTTGGTGGTTAGGCAGTGAGGTTCTAGTGTGGACCTAACCCTTGTCTTTTACTATCTTTTACAGAGTACTTAAAGTGTTTAATGTTAGTAAGGCATGTGTAGGGTTAAGAGTTCTTATGTGATTAGTTAGTGAATCATGTGTTTCATGATAAATGTGTTATTATGGATTCGTATTGCCATTGAGGTCATGAGATGACCAATGATAGGCAAGGTTATTACGCATTATAGTGGTTCATGTAAGTATTGGTGTAGGTTGGCTTGAGGGTCACATGGTGACCGGTGTTAAGCTAATCCTAACACTCGTATACTGTGATTTATAAATAAAGGATTGTACAAGTATGTATGTCGTGATTTGTGTGCTTTCCGAGTCTAGTGGTCTGGCGCCTATTCTGGAATACATCTTCAGTTGGGTACCCCATGTTCCTAGGAGAGCCGGGCATGTGTGTTGTGCTCAGTCGTGTCCCGGTACGGTGTGTACTGCTGAGGTCTGAGTCATCTTCCTGGACACCCTCACTCCTGTGTTTGAGTTGTACGTCCGGCTGAGGAAAAGACGACTGTGGGCAGCGACTTGTGTTTGTGGGTGTGCAGTCGCTTGTAGCGCGCTCGTGGCTGAGGGACGGACACCAGTAGACGTCACTGGTCCCCAGCTAGTCCTATGTTTCCAGTGACTCACTTTAGGGAGCTCGGGACGGAGTCCCTAAAGGTGCCAGGCTTGGACCTGCAGCTGTGTAGTCTGCAGGCGTGGTGTTGATTAGACTCCACTGTTCTTGCTGTGGAGCGATAGTTGGACCTTCTATCTGTGACTGCGAGGCTGAGAGGTAGTTCTTGTGCTCTGTTGTCTGGGTTGGATACTGGCGTCATGAACCAGTAGTCCGTTCCCATGTGGTGGCGTCATTCCGTTCCGACTCGTGCTTTCCCACTGGTCGTGGTTTGTGTGTTGTGATTCGTTGGTTAATGTTTTACCCATTGAGGTGTGCCATGGCAGTGGCACAGTCGTGGTGGTGGTACCTTGTGGTAGTAGGTACCTGTTAACCTACGTGGGTAGGTTGCCTGTGAGGCTTGTAGCTTAGGCGACCAGTTGTTGTAGTGGTTTGTCTGTGAGACTTGTGGCCTAGGCATTACAATGATTGGGTGGACTAGTGGTGCCGAGCTAGTCCTGTTGTTTCCCCTTACCTTCCGAGGTTTGTATTAAACAGTAGGCTTATGGTTAATTATTGTTAATTATACTTCGTGTGAGCATGTCGTGGTTTGGCTACCGGTGTTGCCAGTGAGACCCTTTGGGGTTGAGGTCTCTTTAATGTTTAGTTGTTGTTTTTGGGAGGTCCCTACTGAGTCTGTGACTTGTTGAGGCTCACTCCCTTACAGCTCTTTTCAGGTGATAGCTGGCTTTGTATGGCTCGAGGTGGCGTTGTGATGGACTTGTACCACCAGCAGTAGAGTTAGCAGTGTTGTGTGAGGTTGTGCTCCCTCGAGGTATGCCCCAGGTAGTTGCACTCGTTAATTGGATATGTAATATTGTATTGGGACAGTTGTACATTGTTGTATATAGATATGAGCACATGTACTCTCTTGTGTCTTATACTGTTGTTGTTGTCTTTTATATTCTTACTAGACACTTGTACGGGCTATCCCTTGCGAGATTTCTGTCCGATCACGGGAGACAGACTTGGATATGGAATCTTATTGGGTATAAATATCCAGGGTCGTTACAGTTTGTATCAGAGCAATGGTCCAGTTAGAATATGAAAAGACATTGCAGTTACAATGTCCCAAAACATGGTTTAATGTCCATTGCTGGTAGTAAGTCTACGGTTTTATGTGGTTTAAAGTGATTTTCACATGAGTTTTTGGCATGTGAATTGTGTGTCCTTGCATGATAAAATGGCAATTGTTAGCAGTTGCAAAGAAATGAGGAAGCTAGTGGTATAATGTGAGTGGTTACACTAGTATGCCAGTTTGCAATTAAGGTGTAGTTGTTTAAAGGTTTTTGGTTACAGAAATTGGAGGGATTAGTGAATTCAGTTATGGAATTCAGTGAAGGTGTTTTAGTGAGGAACAGAGTTGGCAGAGATAGGTATAAGGTAATGATGTGATGGAATAGCAGAGGGAACAACGTTATAATGAGGAATAGAGCAGTGTGATAAGGATTATTAAGTGTGTGAATAGTGATTGAAAACCTTAGCAGAGGTAACAGTTGTGTTTTAGATCTGTGTTAATAAGTGTTAAGGAGTAGTTTGGATAATAATATGATTAGTGATATGGAAAGATTTGGAATAATTAAGAGAGGTAGATTAGCTCCAGATAAGGTATTGGTAAATAAAGGAACAGTGAATTGTGAAAGTCAGATTAAGAGTGTTTTATGATTAGAGACGGTTGCAGTAAAGAGTTTGAGAATAGTGCTATTGTGAGTAATGTTGATAATGGAAATTTCATATAAGAAATTCGTGTAAGAAGGTGTCGAGGTGATCACTTGAGTAAACAGAAAGTAAAGAAGAATCAGTGTACAGTTAGATTTTTCCTGTGAATTTCACAAGAGAAAGTAAAGGAAGATTTGTGTGCAGTTAGCTTTTCTGAGAATTTTAAAAGAAAAATATTCACTTGGCAAGTGGCAGTTGCAAGGATTCTATAGAATGTTTGTTAAAGATTGCTGAATTAAAGATAAGAATAGTGATGTTTAGCAGTTGGGTGCAGTCTGTGAGGAAAGAAAGGGAAAGGATGTGTCCGATAAAGATTGAGGGTGAGGTTAAGAATGATGCGAATGAGTTAGAGTTATGCGAGTTAGAATAGAAGGAAATGAATCAGTTGAGAAGCAGTTAAAGAACATCAAGCTAAGTGGAATAGTAAGGCAGATTGTGAAAAGAATTCAAGTAAAGGTTTGAATGGAAAGGATATTAGTGAATATGTTGTAATAGTGGTACTTCAACATTCAAAGAATAAAGCAGCAACGCGAATTAGAGCAATCAGGCAGAGCAAGTTATTGTAATAAAAGAAATCAGTTTCAGGTTCTGGCTATGGTAATGTTTTAAAGAAGGATGATTGTACATTAGCTGGAGCTATAGTAGTAATGGTACAAGGAGATTAACCAGATAGCAGAATAATGAAGAGAAATGTTTTGCAGAAATGATATTGTGGTTAGTGCAGTTGGCAGTATAGATTAGGTTGAGTGTTAATAACTAGAGAAAGAAAGAGTATAGTGGATTATAAAAGAAGTATAATCAGATGGTTCGGAAAATGTTCAGCAAAGGTTTGCAAGTCAGTGCACAGAAAGCGATTCCGTTAAGCAGAAGTGTACTTTAATAAAGGTATCCCTAAATTTGATGTAAGAGCAAAACCAGATCAGTTAAAGAATATTTTGAAAGGTTGTGAATACAATGTGATTAACCAGCCAGAGAAAATGTTATTTGAAGCCAGGAAAGTATATGAAGAGTAAGGTATGTCAGCAACAATATGGTAGAATTTGAAATTGAAGTTTGTGGCACAACCAGAGTTGAAATATAAAGAAAGCAGATCAGAAATTCAGGTGTTTTCTTCCAGTGTCAAATGATTAAGCAAGATAAATTGAGAAGTGAATAAAGTTAGAATTGAGCCTAGCTAGAAATAGAATAATAGTGAAAGGGGAAAGTAATTGAAGGCAATAGAGAGGGCAGAATTTATAGAATATTTTGTCAAGTACCCAGTGTAATCAGAGTAGCGCAACGGAAGTATGGAAGATCTAATATTCACAGGTTATCTAAAGTTTACTTGATTAAAGAAAAGTTTAAAGTTTTTGCACAATTGAGCAAAGAGATAGAGGTTCTTGACCAGATATGGGTTGAGGCAGCTTAAGCAGAATGGTATAAAGAAGCAGGAAATTGAAGGATAGTAATTGGTTCTCTTTGAGAAAGCTGGTAGTTGAAAATATGAATACAGATGAGGCAGAGTGTCAGTTGGCAGTGATAAGCAGATAAAGGAATGGCACCGAGACATTTGATAATTTCAAGATAGTTTTACATGGCAGAACACCTAAAGGTGGCAGCTTATGATGCACAAATTCAAGCAAGAGAAGCGGCCTAAAAAGAAATGTTGCAAACACAGTTAGGAAAATATGGAAGAAGGTTGAGTCCAAGGAGATAAAGTGCCAACAGCAAGGTAGAATTGCTTATAGCTGAGAGGTACAGAAAGAGCAGATTGCAGCAATTGGGCAGAGCAGTTATGAAAGGAATTAAAGAGAAAGGAAAAGCAGAATGACCACGAAAATGAGCAATTTGAAAAGGTATGATAGGCAAGTGTAGAGAAAGTGTATCCTACTTGTTCTGTACAGGGCTTTATTTCTTTTTAGGTGTTAGTCTGGCTTGCCGTGGTTTCACCCTAAATGTCAAGGATGACATTTCTTTTTAGGTGTTAGTAATGTGATGACTCGATCTTTTCGCATCCGTGTTTACTGGTTTTGGAATGGTGCTCAAGACCAAGAGGTGGTCATTAGGCCTAGTGTGTGGTTTCTATGCATGGTGTGGGCGTTTTGGGCCGAACATTCTAGCCTGAATGGCCTGCTGGTTCACTGTTTGTGAACGCGTCGGAGCTAGACGACGCGATTTAAACGCGTCGGTCTCTTTCATCGCGATTCAGAGAACCGACTCTGTGACGTGTGGCACGCGATTTCTGATTGGTGTCGGACAGGGTGAACGCATTTAAAAGAGTTCAACGTGGCGTCTGTACACGACACGATTTTGATAAGAGTTTTAAGTGCTTCATTTCGCCCAGACAGAGCAGAAAGGGCTCTATCCAGGTGAAGGAGCAATGCTGTGGAGGATTTTCCGACGATTCTGACTCCTGGAGGCTCGTGCGGCGCGGGAACCACGCGAGGATGGCGTCCGAAGCGTGGGCATGGCAACGACGAGGAGGTTTTGACGTTCTTCGGGTTCTTCCAACCGGTAGGGAGACTTCCTACCCTTTTTATGGTATTTTGGAAGGATTCAAATGGGATTTAAGGGGTGGTGCATGTGTGGGTGGTTTGCCATATTGTGGATTTTCTGTTAATGCTATAATTTGGAAGTGGAACCATGCATGTATGGTTCCTTCTGTGAAGAAGGTGGGTTCGGCCTGTGAGCTGAACTCACAATCGTGTGAGAAACGCGACGGGGTGAGCCGACACATTCATGACATGAACACGTCGCTCTGCATCGATGCATTTTGGTTTTGTCTGTTGTGCTGTGGCGGTTGCTTGGATGCGCCTGTTTGACCTGATGCGTTCTTGTTGAACACGTCGGTAATGTTCGATGTGATTTTGTGTTTACTGTGGTGTTGACAAGTTTGGCTTGAAAGCGACGGATTGGGCCGTCGCGGCATGGTTGCGACATAGGGCTCTGTCACGTTAAGGTTTGGAATGGCGTCCGGATAGGTCGACGTGATTTGAGACGCGTCGCCTGTGTCCGTCGCCTTTTAACTTCCGAGGTTGGTTTGTGGTGGTTGGGAAGTGAGGTTCTAGTGTGGACCTAGCCCTGTTCTTTTACTGTCTTTTACAGAGTACTTAAAGTGGTTAATGTTAGTAAAGCATGTGTAGGGTTAAGAGTTCTTATGTGATTAGTTAGTGAATCATGTGTTTCATGATAAATGTGTTATTATGGATTCGTATTGCCATGGAGGTCATGAGATGACCAATGACAGGCAAGGCTATTACGCGTTATAGAGGTGCATGTAAGTATCAATGTAGGTTGGCATGAGGGTCACATGGTGACCGGTGTTAAGCTAATCCTAACACTCGTATACCGTGATTTATAAATAAAGGATTGTATAAGTATGTATGTCATGGTTTGTGTGCTTGCCGAGTCTGGTGGTCCGACGCCTATTCCGCAATACCTCTTCAGTCAGGTACCCCAGGTTCCTAGGGGAGCCAGGCACGTGTGTTGTGCTTGGGGCGTGTCTCGGTACGGTGTGTACCGCTGAGGTCTGAGTCGTCTTCATGGAAAACCTCACTCCTGTGTTTGAGTTGTATGTCCGGCTGAGGGAAAGAAGACTATGGGCAGAGACTTGTGTTTGTTGGTGTGCAGTCGCTTGTAGCGCGCTCGTGGCTGGGGGACGGACACCAGTAGACGTCACTGGTCCCCAGCGAGTCCTGTGTTTCCAGTGCCTCACTTTAGGGAGCTCGGGCCGAAGTCCCTAAAGGTGCCAGGCTTGGACCTGCCGCTGTGTAGTCTGCAGGCATGGTGTTGGTTAGACTCCACTGTTCTTTGGTTTGGTTTGTGGAGCGACAGTTGGACCTTCAATCCGTGACTGCGAGGCTAAGAGGTAGTTCTTGTGCTGTGTTGTCTGGGTTGGATACTGGCGTCATGAACCAATAGTCTGTTCCCGTTTGGTGGCATCGTTTCGTTCCGACTCGTGCTTTGCCCCTGGTCGTGGCTTGTGTGTTGTGATTCGTTGGTTAATGTTTTACCTGTTGAGGTGTGCGATGGTGGTGGCACAGTCATGGTGGTGGTGCCTTGTGGTAGTAGGTACCTGTTACCCTACGTGGGTAGGTTGCCTATGAGGCTTGTAGCTTAGGCGACCAGTTTTTTTTTTTTTTTTGAATCTAGCCGAACCAAAAGGAGAGGGTAGGGGCGCCCTCACTACTGAGGGTGCCACTACCTTCACCAGATGGCTAAGGATATTTTCATTAAATGTGTGGTGAAAGGAGGGATGGGGAAGAGTACAAAATGGACTCGGGGCTCCTGGGCGGACACCCTGCCTTATCATGGCGGCAGGAGTCCATTACATTGCAAGGGAGGTCACCCCAACGGTCCAAGAGAGTGAAACAAGCACAAGAAAAAGCAAAATTTGCTAGGCAGTCCGCCACCCTGTTGCCTTCCCTCGGGATATGAGTGATTTTTGCCTTGACCTTAGCAGCGATAACAACTATCTCATGCAAAATGAAGGAGAGATCCCACGGCCTTGGGATTTGCTTAGTGACAATGTGTACAAGATTTAAGGAGTCAGTCTCATCCTGCACTTTGTTGGCACCCATTTTGTAGCACATCTGCAGACTATCCTTTAGTGCGAGGGCCTCAGCAGCTAGACTATTTTTTAGTGCATATCACCATTGTGGTCCCTGAGGATACCACCTCCTCCAGCCTCGCCCGACTGCATGTTGAATGCAGCGTCAACGTTTAGCTTTAATCTCCCCCCACCGGGGGGGGGGGGGGGGTGAGCCATCTAACAGTCTTGGGTTCCTTGATCTTCAGGTTTCCATTTCCACTTGGGGTCTGGCAGAAAGCAGCTGACCAGGATTGGGGGATCTTTTGGAAGTTGGCAGAAGTACATATGGCTCTGACAAACATCAAACTTCTGTTGGTTATGTGCTTGGTTGACATGGTCGTGCCTTGAAATCTTGCCTTGTTCCTGCTACACCAAGTCTCCCACAAGACTGCCATGAATGTGCATCTTTTTAGCCACCCATTAGCCGTGGAGATGTCCGGCTATGTGAGGTAAGCGATCACGCCATCATCCACATCAGTGATTTCCATGTTCTTAAAGTGCAGGAGATTATGCAGATCTATCCACACTTGATTTGCTGTGCTACTATGAAAAAATAGGTGTATCAAGCTTTCAGGTTGGCTGTTGCCACAGCAGGAGCATTTAGAGCACAGCGGTATGCCTTTTTCTTGGACTGTCCCATCAACCAGGATTATGTTCTGAACCATTCTCCACAGAAAGATGGACCATTTGAGGGGTATATAAGGAGACAACAAGGCTTTCCATTTCTGGGTGATTTCAGGTTGGAGGAGTAGCCGGACTGATTTTGTGGTGAATTTGCCATTGGAGTTCAAACACCAGATCCATGTGTCATTGGAATTGCTTGTGGTCAAAAACTGTTCCAGCAGATAAGTGGGGCAGTGCATGAGGGCGATCTGCAGGTGGGTGTTATCGGGACTGCTAAGGCCCTGCTGAATGGTGCACAGTTTATCGGGCATCTCCTGCCATTTGTCTTCAGGAACATATGATCTGAGAGGAACATCTCCTGTCCAAGTGTCAAAGCAGAAATAGCCATCTGAGTTAGCATCCCTGGATATAATCCTGTGATTGGTTTGGATCAGCTAGGCTGCCTGCTTCCAAAGTTTTCTATCAGCTGCAAGCATGAATGGAAATTGAGCTTCTGAGTAGTGGCAGTTAAATAAGTGCTCCCCGTGAAAAATTTAGCCCATAAGGAGTTGGTGGATAATGCCTGCCAAAGCATTTTGGTTCTGAAAGCTATCTGCATGTTGTTCAGGTTCAATACTCCGAGGCCCCCACATTCCTTTGGTTGAGCGATGTCCTTCCAACTTTTCCAATGTCTTTTCGGAGAACCTTCATAGGAACCCCAGAAGAAATTCGCAAGGATTCGGTGAAAGGCCCTCACAACGGTGACCGGGATGGGCATAGCATTCACAGTGTATATTGGGAGGGCAGACATGATATGTTTTATGAGAACTAGCCTTCCTCCCGTGGATAAAAACTCTGTTTTCCACCCTTGAAGCTTACTGACGGTCTTGGAGATGATGTTGGCAAAGTGAGTAGGTTTTTGGCGGCCTGTGTAGATGGAAACACCCAGATATTTTAGAGTAAGTTTGGTTCTTACGAACCACGTCGTCTTGCTGATTTTCTAAATGAGACTGTCGTTGGCACTGGCTGGCACATAGAAGGAGCTTTTGTTCTTATTGATGAGTTGGCCCGAGGCTTCTTCATAAGTCTTAAGGAAGTTCATTAATCTCCTCAGATGCCTCACAGAAGCATTAGAAAATATGAGAGTATCATCTGCAAATAAGAGGTGAGATATCGCTGGACATCGGGCATTGGATTGATACCATGCACCACTGCTATGCTGGAATAAATTTCTGAGCCCTCTGCTAAGAGCCTCCTCCATGAGGATAAAAAGAGCAGGTGTCACCGGGTCTCCTTGCCTCAACCCTCTCGAAGATTTGAAGAATCCATGGGTCTTTCTGTTGTAAAGAATGGAGAACCAGCAGTTGGATATGAGGGGTTCGATTATGGAGATAACTTTAATGGAAAAATTGAACCTTCGGAGGACTACATATAGGAAATCCCATTCCATTCTGTCATAGGGTTTGGCCATGTCAAGCTTTATGATCATATTGCCCCCTCTACACTTTCTTCCAAGGGTCTGGAGGAGCTCCTTGGTGAGAAGGATGTTTTCAGCTATGTTCCTCCCCTTGGTAAAGGCTCCCTGCTCTTCAGAAATTAAGGATGGCAACAGGCTACCCAGTCTGTCAGAAATTATTCTAGATATGATTTTGTATAGGAAGTTGGATAGACTTATCGGTCTGAAATCCGAACAAGTTTTGGGATTATCAACCTTGGGTATGAGGGTAATCAAGGATGAGGTCAGAGCAGTGGGGAGATTATGACCACAAAAGTAAGACTGGACTGCATTGATGATATCCGTCTGAATAAAATTCCAGCAGGCCTGGAAGAAATGTCCAGAAAACCCATCGGGCCCCGGGGCACTTTCGGGGTCCATGCTAAACACCACCTCCTTTATCTCATCCGGCGTAGGCACAATGCGCATCCTATTGTTGTCTTCTTCCTTCAACAAATCCGGTATGTGTTGCAGCTTTTTTGCGCTCACATGGTGGGGGGAAGATGCGAAGGCTTCAGAAAAATGATCCACAAACAAAGCAGCGATTCTATCATCTCCCTCCACAAGAGTTCCTTCCCAGTTATAAAGCTTGGAAATCAGTGACTTTCTCCTTTGAATGAGAGCATAAGCATGAAAGAATTTAGTGTTGTTATCCCCTTCCTTGAGCCATTTGATTCTGGATTTCTGACGCCAAAGTTTTTCCTCCTGGGATAGAACATGATCCAACTTGTCTTTAGCTAGCAGAAAATTGGCATGATTATCTTGAGACGGGTCCTCATCAAGGTTCTTTTGTGCAGTAGTATATTCGGTTTCAGCTTGTTGAATGTTGAGAGAGACGTTGCCGAAAGTTTCAGCTTGAGGGTGATGTTAAGCATGGGAAAGGTGGACACCGGAGCCATCCTCCAAGCAGCAGCGGAGTCCTCCATGAAGGTTTCGTGGGAGCACCACATGTAATGGAAGGTGAACCTGGAGGGCCCCTTCCTAGTTTCAGAAGTACTGGAGATAAGGAGAGGACTGTGGTCACTACATGCTCTATCCAAGTGTTGGACATGAACTACAGGACAGGATATAGCCCACTCAGCGTTGAAGAAAAGCCTATCAATTATGACCCAAA
Source organism: Colocasia esculenta (assembly GCA_014218235.1). Classification (NCBI taxonomy): domain Eukaryota; kingdom Viridiplantae; phylum Streptophyta; class Magnoliopsida; order Alismatales; family Araceae; genus Colocasia; species Colocasia esculenta. The sequence goes on along the minus strand of CM024759.1, from coordinate 54,204,985 downwards.
TACCATTGTGATCCTGCTCATTGAACCATGTAAACTTACTCCCAATGAAGCCCGCAACCTCAATCTCCACGGCAGAAACACAAGCTTGAAAGTCCATGATTGATCTAGACAGATTCCTCTTGCCACCCCTTTTCTCATGCAGACCCAGGTAGGAGTTGAAGTCACCGCCAATTAGCCACGGCTCAGAATAGGCAGCAGAAAAATCTATCATGTAATCCCACAACTTCCTCCTCTCATACACATTGCAACTAGCATGAACCACAGTTAGATAGAAGGTTTTGCAGAAATCAGAAGCAACAGAGATGGTGATGAACTGGTCACTGGAATGGGTTCTCAAAATGTTAATGTTCTCCTCCCAAAAAATCCACATACGAGCATGATCATCTACATTTGCAAGTGAGTGAGCCATATGGAGTTTATTTTTGTACATATCTATCCAAGAAGTCTTTTTCTTGGGTTCAATAACAGCTATTATGGACAGATTGTACCTACGTTTCAGAATCTTGAGCCTCCTGATAGATTGGTCGTTGTCGATGCCCCTAATGTTCCAAATTAGGATCTTTTGATTCATTGGGTTTGGGGTTTGAGGGGTTACCACGCAGCCCACCACGGGTTCGCACACCTTCTTCTCTTGTTGACTGTTGTGTCTTCAGTCTCCCAGCAAAGGCAACATGTAGGGTATTTAAATTGTCTTCCTCAGGTGGAGCCAATCCAGGTGCAGATCTGATGTTGTGTATAGCAGGCCGGGAGATTATGGTTCCCTTGATGTTGGTGTTTTGTGTTGCTCTGCTTCCGTCTTCCTGTGTTTTTTCCTTCCCACTATCTACTCTTTTGGTTTCTGGAGGGCCGTCATTTACTTCACCAGCGGGGGGTGGTTTCTCAGATTCTGCAGTGTGTGTGCTAGCAGGGCTGTCACCTTGAAGGTCACCTTTCTTGTGTTTTCTGCTACTGTCTTCTTCCTGTAAGTTGCAGGGGAGGGGGGGCTGTGGTTCCTTCAGGTCAGTGCCTTTGCCCGCAGGGAAGCTCTCATCAGTTCCATGACTGTCCTGAGGTGTTATAAAATCATCAAACACCTTGTGGGCATTTCTACCTATGTTGGTAGATGTTGTCTTGGGCTTGATGGGCGCTGCATTTATTGAAGGGGGGGTTTCCATTTCGAGAACCTGCTGGGTGGGAGTGACACTCCCATTGTCAACCTCTGTGTCTTGCATGCGGAGGGTTGGGATGTTAGACTTGTCTTCATTATCTTTGTCATTAATGCTGAGTTGAGTGGTAGGTGGCCCATGCACATGCTGATTGTCTGTGGTGTCTTCATGGGCGTGGCTGTGAGGAGTGAGTTCCTTCTTAAGAATAGCATGGACTGGTTTGTTCACATTTCTGATGGGTCTCCATGCTGTGGCTTTGGTATTGACTGTGGGCTGGCTGTGATCTTCTGATGAACCCTGCACCATGGAAGCTTTCTTTTCTGGGGTGGATTGCTTGTAGTTCGTGGTGGAATGACCCAGTCTGGAGCAAGAAGTGCAGAACTGAGGTGGGGCGGGATACATAATGGGCTGCCATGATCCTCCTCCACCCACCCCAACCCAAACCCGATCAGGAAGCTTTTTGGAGACATTAAGCTGGATGCAGACCACTGCAGCATCTGCTCTGATCATCCTGGATGTGTTCTGATCAATGTGCAACACAGGTCCAATGCTACCTACAATGGTCCTTAGCATCGGTTCACTGAAGAAGTTGGCAGGGAGACCAGGCATGGGCAGCCAGACTGGAACAACATGAGAGTCTTTATTTGGTGAAAAGTCCATGGACCATTTAGAAAATCTGAATAACCTCCCGTGAACAAACATAGATTCCTTCAGAAGCACCTTCTTGTAGTCTGCCTCATTCCTGAATCGAATTATCAGATGCCTACCATCATATGCACTGATCAGGAAGTCCTCCTGTAGCTGAAACCTCTGTGTGAGATGTGAGTGGATGTCCTGAAAGGGGGGCCGGCCCTGTGGGGTTTTGGCAATGATCGCTAGATCTAGGGCTCTGCAGGAGAGCTGCACCTCCTCAGCTGAGAAGAAGGCCGTTGGTTCTCCTACATCTGTGGTCGCTGGAGGATGGATCTGAACTGGAACCTCCGGCAGCTGCATGGACTTCAGAAGAATCTGTGCAAAGCTGGGAGACGAATCATTGGCGGCTCCCCAGGCTCGCTTGCTGGAAGTGGACGGCTCAGCTGGGGTGGTGACTGGCGTGGATGGAAGGGCAGCTGGACGCCCCGACCAGTTGTTGTAGTGGTTTGCCTGTGAGGCTTGTGGCCTAGGCATTACAATGATTGGGCGGACTAGTGGTGCCGAGCTAGTCCTATTGTTTCCCCTAACCTTCCGAGGTTTGTATTAATCGGTAGGCTTATGGTTAATTATTGTTAATTATACTTCGTGTGAGCATGTCGTGGTTTGGCTACCGGTGTTGTCAGTGAGACCCTTTGGGGTTGCGGTCTCTTTAGTGTTTAGTTGTTGTTTTTGGGAGGTCCCTACTGAGCCTGTGACTTGTTGAGGCTCACTCCCTTACAGCTCTTTTCAGGTGATAGCCGGCTTTGTATGGCTCGAGGTGGCGTTGTGACAGGCTTGTACCACCAGCAGTAGAGTTAGCAGTGTTGTGTGAGCTTGTGCTCCCTCGAGGTATGCCCCAGGTGTTGTTCTCTTTAATTAGACATGTAATATTGTATTGGGACAGTTGTACATTGTTGTATACAGATATGAGCACATGTACTCTGTTGTGTCTTATACTGTTGTTGTTGTCTTTTATATTCTTACTGGACACTTGTACGAGCTATCCCTTGCGAGACTTCGGTCCGATCGCGGGAGGCGGACTTGGATATGGAGTCTTATTTTGTATAAATATCTAGGGCTGTTACACCCATGAGCTCATGTATTAAGTTAGATAGTGATCCACTTGGTAAGAAAGTAGATCAAAAGATCGATAGAGGCATAATTGGGTCATTACTCTATCTTACTACTCGTAGACCAGATATAATGTTCAGTGTATGTTTGTGTGCTAGATTTCAAGCTGATCCTAAAGAATCTCATGTTAATGCTGTTAAAAGATTCTTTAGATACCTTATAAAGACAAATAAATAAGGTTTAGGGTATCCCAGATGTTCTAAATTTAAACTGCTTGGATATAGTGATGCTGACTATGCTGGATGCAAAATAGATAGAAAAAGCACCAGTGGTACTTGTCAAATTCTTGTTGGGTGCTTAATTTCCTGGTCTTCCAGAAAGTAGAATTCAGTAGCCTTGTCCACAACAGAAGCAGAGTACATTGCAGCTGGAAGTTGCTGCACTCAACTACTATGGATCAAAGATCAACTGGAAGACTATGGTCATACACTTCATTAAATTCCCCAATGCTGTGTGACAACACAAGCGCAATCAACCTGACCAAGAATCCAATTCAACATTCAAGAACCAAGCACATTGAGGTCAAACATCATTTCATTAGGGACCATGTAAGTAATGGAGATATTTTACTTGAATTTTTATCTACATATAATCAATTAGTTGATATATTTACTAAACCTCTCCTTGAAGATAGATTTACTTCAATAAGAAGAGAATAGGTATGTGCATGTTCTTGAGGAGGGCTTGCTTGAGGGGATTCACCTTGAGGGTCTTCCTCTTGTGGATCTCCATTAGGCTCATCATCTCCCTTTTTGAGAAGGATATGATGATCATCATCATCATACCTGCGAAAATATCCACTCTTAGTTTTTGGTTCTGTTTGAGACTCTCTTTTTGCTTCTATGTGTTATTGTTCTTCGAGAATTGTTCCATCATCTCCATCTTGAATCCCGTGAAGATTGGAGAGCGTACAAAAGATTCTCTCTCTCCCTAGAATCCTAGAGAGAGAAGCTCTGGGCTTCCTGCGATCTTGCACTGGTTGGCCTCCCTACTGCCAGCCCTAGGGGCCTGGCTGGCCATGGCTGCTGAGGGGGTGGCTGCACCCTTGGCCCCTCCCAGCGGGCTCTCCTTCGCAAGGACTGTTGCGGCTTCTTTGGAGTTACCTTCAATCCCCACCAAAGTGCATATGCCTGCATTTACGTACAAAGGGGAACCTGCGGTTTTCTTCACCAAGAAGGAGATGGAGGCGTCGCTCATCCCATTCCAGTTCTCGGTGGTGGCCAAGACGGCTTTCGGTAGACCTCCCGTTCCTAAGATCCGATCTCATATCGTGGCTAGATGCAACCTTCAAGAACCCTTTCTCATCAGCGCCCTGGACAACTACCATCTGCTATTTCGTTTCAAGTGCAAGGAAGATTACCTAAAGGTTCTTCTTCGTGAATCTATCTACGTCCAAGGTAAGCTATTTCGATTCTTTAAATAGACCCCGATGTTCAAACTCTCTGAGGAGCCATCTATCCTTCCGGTCTGGATCGAGTTCCCGACGTTACCAGTGAATCTATACCAGAAAAGTCTTCTTTCATCCATTGCGGTCAATGTGGGTCCGGTTCTTCAAGTTGCGCATGCAACGGATCTTCTTCTCAATACTAAGGCGGCAAGAGTTTGTGTGGAGATCAATCTCCTTAAGCCTAGGCCAGATAGAGTCTGGATTGGGATGGGAGATCCAGGCGGATACTGGCAAGAAGTTACGTATATCAATATTCCTGAATACTGCTGTTCTTGCTTTCGGCTTGGCCATGACAAAGATCGATGCCGTATAGGTGGCGACGTTCATCTGGTGCAGAAGCATATTCCTCAATCCAGGTTAGTTGAAAGGAAAAGTAATGGAGTTTGGGTTCCGGTTCTTGAAGGCAAGAAAATCCTACCTGGGGCATCCTCTTCTGCCGCTATGGCTAATAGCGCTGGTGAAGCTCCTGGGACCCTACAGGTTCCCGATATGTTAGGGTTGCATGGGAATGAAGTTACGTGTGCTGAGCATGGGATTCTGGAACAGCCGCAAGATTCTTGTTTAGCGGGGAAGGTGCATGGGAACTCCAGAGATTTTGATCCAGGATTACATATGGCACCTAAGCAATCCCATCCCATGCATGTTGTTCCTCGAGAGGTTTTTTCTTCGGCTGGGGTCATAAATGAAAAGAATACTCTACAGGAAGAAATGCAGCGAACTAGCATAACTGAGGAAGAGTTGGAAGGTTGCTCACGTCAGGATAATACTATTCTGGATAATGATGAAATGAATTATTTGCATGGGCGTGGCGCCGGCATGGATACGGTTACGTTGGCTTGCATGGATAATCATCTTATGCCATCTAGCCAAGTTGTTATGGAAGAAATCGGAAAGTTTAGAAAAGATCGGGTTATCACTAGAGCTCGGGCTCGCTCGGAGGAGAGAGGTAAAGATCCTTTGATACAATGAATTCTGCTATTTTCTGGAATATTAGGGGAATCGGAAATACGTCTTCCTGCAGCAGTCTTCAAAAGCTAGTGTCTCAGTTTCGTCCATCTATAGTGGCTATTATGGAACCCAAACAACATCTGAGTAAAGCTTCAAAGATTTCGGTCAAGTTGAAGTTAGATAAATATGCTGGTAACAAGAATCAAGATTCTAAAATTTGGGTCTTCTGGGACCCTGGTCTCCCCCATAACGTGGTAGATTCTTCTGATCAATATATCACTCTGAGGCTTTCTTCTACGAATGGTTATTCCTGTTACATCACTTGCATTTATGCCTCATGTGACTTTGTCTGTCGGCGCAACATGTTTGCTGATCTCCAGCTATTTGCTTCATCTGTGGAAGTCCCGTGGTTAATTGGTGGCGACTTCAACTGTATTGCTAATCCGTCGGAAAAGATAGGTGGTTCTTTTGGTAATATTACTGGGTTCATTGATTTTAATGCTTTTATTGCTGTTGTTGGCCTTTATGATGCTGGTTTTGTCGGCTCATCCTTCACCTGGAATAACAATAGAACTGGCTCTACTAATATCCGTGCCCGGCTGGATCGTATTATGGTGAATGATAAATGGAATGATCTTTGGCCAGATTTTATGGTAACCCATCTTCAGCGTGGTCCCTCAGACCACTGTCCCCTGTATATTTCTACTTTTCCTAATAATCGTGGGCCTAGTCGTTTTATATTTCAAAATATGTGGACTTCCAGTGATTCTTTCATGGCTGTGGTGGAAAATACGTGGAAGATAGAGGTTCCAGTCCATTATAACCCTCTCATCCGCCTCCAAATGAAACTTAAGGCTATGAAGGATGCCCTCAAGTATTGGAACAAAAATGTATTTGGTAATGTCACTCAGATGGTGACTGTGGCAATGGAAGAGGTGGAGAGATCCCAATCTGCATTCGACTCCTTTCCTTCGGAGGAGAACAGGTGTGACCTGGCGGCTGCAAATCACTCTCTTAGTATGGCGTTAAATAGAGAAGAAACCTTCTGGAAACAGAAATCTAGAGTGGACTGGCTGGATAATGGTGAAAGAAACACTTCTTTCTATCATAATACAGTCAAATGTAACAGGAGAAAAGGGTTTATTCACAGGCTAAAAATTGGTGGAAGCGACCAATGGTGTACGGATCAGGAAGTATTGAGAAATGAAGCTGTTAATTTCTTTCAACATCTTCTAACTTCTGAAGAACATGTTGTGCAGGAGAGTCTTTTAAGTTCCATTCCCGAGCTTATCACCCCAGCTCAAAACGCCTTGTTATGTGCTGATCCCACAGAGGAGGAGGTGAAGGGGAGTGTTTTCTCTATGAATGGGAATAGTGCGCCTGGGCCTGATGGTTTTTCTGGCTTTTTCTTTACTCACTGCTGGTCTATTATTGGTTCAGATGTGTTGGCAGCGGTTCAGGGATTTTTTGCTGGTCATGGTTTGCCCCGGGGTCAGTCTGTGCAATATTATTATCACGCTTGTTCCGAAAGTTGATGAGCCTACTTCTTGCAGTGACTTCAGGCCGATCAGTCTGTGCAATTTTGTGTACAAGATTATAACCAGTGTGTTTTGTGAGAGGCTTGATGACCAAACTGTCCCCATAATAAATAATTCATTTATTTATATATTAATTTTGATGATTAACAAAATAGTACTAATGGATTACTTGAGTCTTGAGAACAGGAAATAAAAGGAAAATGAAAGTTCAAGACAATCAGGTAAGTCTCATCTCACATTCTGTCCAAGTCTTTATATCGACTTCTTTTGATAAGCAGAACGATTTCCTCTCTGACTGGAAAATTCAAAACAAATCGATATCGTAACGACTCTTTAAGACATCGCAACGATTTCTTTAGAACCCGTAACGACTTGACTGTCGTAACGATTTCTCTCGACCTCGTAACGATTTCTTTAGAACCCGTAACGACTTGACTGTCGTAATGATTTCTTTAGACCTCGTAACGATTTCTTTAGAACTCGCAACGACTCTCTAGCCGTAACGATTTCTTTAGTTCTCGTAACGATTTCTTTGATTCTCATAACGATTTGCTTTGCGCAACGATTTGTTAAGACTTTTCATAACGATTTCTTTGAAACTCGTAACGACTTGTTTGCTGTAACGATTTCTTTATCATTCATAACGACTTGATTGCTATAACGATTTCTTTACAATTCATAACGACTTGATAGTCATAACGATTTCTTTACAGTTCATAACGACTTGATAGTCATAACGATTTCTTTACAGTTCATAACGACTTGATAGTCATAACGATTTCTTTATCATTCATAACGACTTGATTGCTATAACGATTTCTTTAGAGTTCATAACGATTTCTTTACAGTTCATAATGACTTGATAGTCATAACGATTTCTTTACAGTTCATAACGACTTGATAGTCATAACGATTTCTTTACAGTTCATAACGACTTGATAGTCATAACAATTTCTTTACAGTTCATAACGACTTGATAGTCATAACGATTTCTTTACAGTTCATAACGACTTGATAGTCATAACGATTTCCTTACAGTTCATAACGACTTGATAAGTATTCATAACGACTTGCTATAACTTATAACGATTTCATCATTATAATTTGATAATGCTCTGTCATAACGATTTGTCTGTTATCGCATAACGATTTCATAAGTCATGAAGGCATCGGGATTGCTTTTATCGAATTTCTTGCTGTATCAGTATAATCCTTTTTAATAGCGTTGAAAAGTCAAAGTCATATCTTGTCTGTTGACTGCTACGCATTAAATGCTCTCTGATCATATCTCCCATGCATGCAGACAATATCTTCCATTTCTATGCTACTCTGTCTACGTACTTTTAGACAGAAAGGAGCTTTGCTATATATTGCAATATCTGTTCCATCTGCAACTAACAATCGACGGCAGTCCTAGCTGTCCTCTATTTATTGTTGATATGCTTGCAGATATCTGACAAGACTCATCTGTACAACGTTGGATACAAGATACAAGATTATAAAACATTTCTCTGGCGTGTACTGAAGGATAAAAGACTGAAGATCAGAAGCTTCCTTGGTGACCAGTCTAACGTACACCAGGATAAGAGACAACGGACACTTCAACGTTCAAATTTGAATCTGAAGTTTAAATCAGACTCAAGATGGAGAAGACAAATATAGAACAACGCTTGCAATTCAAAAAAAAAAAAGAGGACACCATCTCTTCGAGTCTTTAGAAGATTGAAACAAGAGCGAAGCTTCCACTCCAACCTTGTTCTTAGCTCTTAGCTCTCAGTGATCAAAGGAGATTTTACTTGTGAGAGCTTGTGTAGTCCTTGGAGAGAAAACCTTGTTAAATCTCTTTCTCTCTCGGGCCTTTGTAGCTTCAGCTTGTAGCTGGTCAAGCTAGAGTCTGAAGCCTGTTCCTACACCTTCTCTTCTTTAGTTGTGTTCCCTTCTGGACGAAGGAAGACCTGGGGGTATCCAGGGCGGTTGTTTTTCCCTTCAGGTTGAAGGAAGACCAGTTGAGGCTGGGTGTAAGGATCCTTGAGGGGGATTGTACCCTTGGTAGTGAAATCCTGAGGCATTGCTCAGGGACTGGACGTAGGTCTCCTGTGGAGAGGAGTTCCGAATCAGGATAAAAATCCTTGTGTCTTGTGGATGTGTTTTGTGTGATTGTTGTCTTATTTTCTCTAACTCTAACCTCGTTATTAAGTTGTGTAATCCTTTCAGTAAACAGGTTTTAATCAGAGATCGAAATTTTAATAACCCATTCACCCCCCCTCTGGGCTAGCTAGCTGGGCAACAAGGCTTACTCCTATTCTACCTAACATCATTTCTAATGAACAAAGCGCTTTTGTTAAAGGTAGATCTATTCTTGACAATGTTTCTCTGGCAAGGCATATCTTGAAGGAAATTGATAGGAAAGTCATAGGTCACAATATTATGTTCAAGCTGGACATGGCCAAAGCTTATGATCGGATGGAATGGGACTTCATATTGCAGGTCATGAAAAAGTTTGGGTTTTCCAACAGGTTCACTTCCTATATCGGTATGATTTTATCTAATTGCTGGTCCTCTATCAATTTTAATGGATCGCTGGGGGGTTTTTTCAAGTCCACTAGGGGTATTCGCTAGGGAGACCCACTTGCTCCTATTCTTTTTATCATTGCCTCGGAAGTGCTCAGCAGAGGTCTGACCAATCTTTTTAATAATGGAATGCTTCATTATTTCAGCGGTCCGAGAGGTGGGTTGAATGTTTCACACCTTTTATCTTTCGATTGTCATGTAATCACCATGCTTATAATTAATATACTCATGTTATATTCTTATTTTCGGGGTGTGCCCATAATCATGTCGTTTGTTATTATGGTTGCCATATGGTTTGCACTGATTATGATGATGATGAATTACCATGCTCTATGCCAAATGTTTTAATAACAATCTTAGAGAAAGTATTGATCATGGCTTCATCCTCATCATTTAGCCCGAAAGTGGACATGTCGGGTATGCTTCCATAATTTGCACTTCAAACGTTGGCAACAATGTATGAAGATTTGGTTCACAATGATTGGGTTGATCTCGGTTATAAACTAAAGTGATTGAGGGTGATTCTGCAAGTGCAACTAAGGCTGAGGAATGTAAGGAGAAAGATAGACTTGGACACGGGTGCATACTTACTGCACTGTCGAATGTCCTATTTGATGTCTATAGCTCTTCTACGTTCCTAACCTCTAAGGCACTGTGGGAAGAACTTGACCAGAAATACAATACTGAGGACCAAGGTCTTGAGAAGTATTCTGTAGGAAAGTTCCTCAAGTTTCTCATGATGGAGGACATATCTGTAGCCGAACAGGCACACGAGTTTCTCCTTATGATCCATGGCTTGGCAGAGGGTGATATAAAACTCCCAGAAAAATTTCAAGTCATGTGCATAATTGAGAAATCTCCAAAGACTTGGCAGGACTTTAGAATGGCTATAAAACATAGGAAGAGATCTATTTCTCTTGATGACTTGATGAGAGCCATTGCCATTGAAGAGGAGCATAGAAAGGAGAAACCAGGGATGCCTGTGGAGGCTAGTGCAAACTTTATAGTAAAGTATAAGAATAAAGATGTTAAAGGAAAACCCAAGATAGGTTCCACTACATAAATGAAACCTAAAGGAAAGATACAAAATAAGAAGAAGTCTAGAGAATGCTGGGTATGTGGTCAAAAGGGTCATTTCCGTGGGGATTGTCCTAAACGGAAAGAAAAATTGACCCACAAGACTATTGAAAATCCAGCTTAGGTCATTGTAGTGACTGGTGAGACGTATGTTTCTCTAAACCCTCAGCTGTTTACTATTTATGAACTTAATGAGTGGTTAGTAGACACTGGAGCCAATGTACATTTATGTGCTGACAGGGCTAACTTTGTGTCTTATCAGGCCACCCATGAATGCTCCGTGACAATGGATAATGGTAGCACTACAAGTGTGATAGGAATTGGATGCGTGGATCTGAAGTTTACATCAGAACGTGTATTGTCTCTTCACGGTGTGCACCATGTTCCTAGTGTTAGGGGGAACATCTTATCAGGTTCTAGATTGGTTAGGGAGGGTTATGAGTTGAACTTTAAATATAATAAAGTTGTGATTTTGTGTCTGAAAACTTTTATTGGTAAAGGTTATTTATCGGATGGGTTATTTAAAGTGTATGTGAACCATGTGATGAATAAAAGCTTAGATGTTGATGTTTTTTCTACATCTATTTCTATGGCATATAATGTTGTTGATTCATCTAATTTATGGCATGGACGTTTAGGGCATATCAATTTCAATTCGTTGAAACAAATGATGAACCTGAAACTGATTCCTAATTATGCTATTGATAATTCTAAAAGGTGTGATACCTGTGTACAAGCTAAATAGCCCAAAAAGCCATTTAAGTCTATGGTGAGGGTGAGAGATTCAGAAATTCTAGATCTTGTGCATTGTGATATTTGGGAATTTAATGGCATATTGAGTAGGGATCATAAAAAATATTTCATTACCTTTATAGATGACTGTAGTAGATACTACTATGTGTATTTTCTTAAGTCTAAAATGAGGCTTTACAGAAGTTTATCATCTTTAAGAAAGAAGAGGAAACAAAAACATGTCGGGTGCTTAAAAGGTTGAGGTTTGATAGGGGTGGACGAAAGAATCATTCACAAGACAATGGCATCATTCATGAGACAACTTCCCCTATTCACCACAGTCTAATGGGATGGTTGAACGAAAGAATCGTGTATTTATAGACATGATCAGCTCTGTCCTGCAGAGTTCGGGACTGCCTAACTATATGTGGAGGGAAGTATTGAATATGGCTTGTCACATTCTGAATTATGTTCCCCTGAAACACAAACATCGTAGTCCATATGAACTCTAGAGAAATAAACAGTCTACCTTGAAATACCTTAAAGTGTGGGGCTGCCTTGCTAAGGTACTTGTCCCTGAACATAAAAGAAAGAAGTTGGGACCCAAAATAGTTGACGCGGTCCTTCTAGGCTATGCTAAAAACAGCTATGCATATAGGTTTCTAATGATTAAATCTGAGATTCCTGGCATAGATATTAACACCATAGTCAAATTTCATGAAGCTACATTCTTTGAGAATGTGTTTCCTATGAAGACTGGTTTACCTCAATCTTTGTCTTCTAAAAGTGGGACTTCTACATCTTCATCCATTCCAGATCATGTGGAAAGGATGACGAATGTGGGGGCAAGTGTATCCAGCTCTCATCCTAATTATGATAATCAGGAAGAGGAAGTAGAACCTAGAACGAGTAAAAGACAAAAGATTATCAAGGATTTTTGGAAGTGATTTTTTTGCTTTTCAAATTGAGGGTGATCCTCCCACTTTTAAGGATGCCATGGCCTCTCCTGAGGCACGACTTTGGAAGGAAGCCATAAAGAGTGAAACGGATTCCATTATTGCTAATGGCACTTGGGAGTTGGTCGATCCTCCACCTGGTTCTAAAACCATTGGATGCAAATGGGTCTTTAAGAAGAAGCTTAAGCCTGATGGGACCATTGACAAGTTTAAAGTCAGGTTAGTTGCTAAGGGGTTCAAACAAATGGAGACTATTTTGATACCTAATCCCCAGTAACCAGGATTACCACAACTAGGGTACTGATTGCTTTAGCTTCCATATATGATCTGACTATCCATCAAATGGATGTTAAGACTGTTGGATCGAGATGGCACAATTGTTGTCCTAGAGGGGGGGTGAATAGGACTTTTTGCGCTTTAAAAAATTATCTGAAAAGATAAACAACACTAAATAACATTGTTAGTACTTAGTGTGGTGTGTATGAAACAAGTGTAAATTTGGCGGAAATAATCACACAAAGTGCACATGAATTTTATCCTGGTTCGGCCCTTCCCACATGGAAGTCCTACGTCCAATCCCCAAGAAACCACTTGGGATTTCACTAACTGCCGAGAATGCTTGGCCTTCTCTCAAACCAAAGAGGTATTACAAACCCACTTGCTCCCAAGCAAGTCATCCCTTAACCAAGGGGTACAAAGACTACCTACATCAGTAGGTCTTCTCTTCACAAGAGGGGCACTGTAGAGTACAAACCTCCTGCGGGTTATCTTACACAGAAGTATGAAAACTTGTGTGACTGCTCAACAACAATGAGCAAACACAGAGATTCAGAAAGAGAAACAAATGAAAGTGGAGCTCAAGCTCTTTCTGAAATAGAGAGGTGGGCTGAAGAGAATCTGAAATGCAATAATCCACCAAGCGAAGAAGACTTCTAATCACCAATGGAGAGCATGAAGTCTCCTAAGTGGCTCTCTTTCTCTTTGAGTGGCTCTTCTAGCTTTCAGATGGGAGTGAAGTGTGAGCTTCTATGTCTTCTATGTATGTGTATCTCTATGTCTCTTCTCTATATCTGCTTGAGACTTCAAGCTTCGGCTTCATATATATGAGCTTCAAATTTGCCCATTTGAATTTTAGCCGTTGGAAGCTAGCCATTGAAGGATGTCCGTTGAGAGGAGACTTTGATCTTCTTAGGTTTGTCCATCAAATCTTTAGCTCCATGAGTCCCGACATCTTTAGGCTGTATTTCGTAGCTTCATGCTTGAGAGAAAGCTTCAATAAAGTTCTGAGAGGCTCCATGAGCAAGACTGGAGGTCATAAATGTTCTGCAGGCTTCGAGCGCAAGACTGGAGGCTAACCATGCTTCATCAATGTTATGTAAGCCTGAAAGGACAGGACAGAAAGATATCTCCATACTTTCGAAGGTAGGTGAGATACATATAAGAATATAAAGTATGAAGAAGTTCAGAACATTTAAGAATGAACATACATTTGCACACGATCTCTTTCTGAACGTCATGGGATTTCTGACAGTGGCAGGTAGGTTCTGACAGATAGCCCATACAGCTTATACTTATCAAGCATTTAATTCTTCACCATATGTCGACCAGAGATCAACTTATCTTCCTGTCAGTAGAAGAGATAACAAATATATCTCATACATTACAGATCCTAAAAAGGATATTTCACAGATGAATAATATAGAATAAAATATTTTTCTTGCCAAAAAATTAATTGAATTTTATATTAACTGAAGGAAAATGATTTTAAGGAAACTATCTTTATGCAAAAGATATTTCAATGTAAAACTTATGTAATGATGTACATTAAGTTATGCTCACTGATAGAGACTTAAAACATCATCTAAGTACAGATATACAGAAGTTGATATGAGAAACTTCGACTTTCAAGAAGTCGGAGTAAGAAATAGCAATACAACTGTAATAGATAATGAACTTCAACATCAAAAGAAATACAACTACTTCGACTTCATTGAAGTCGGAGTAAGGAAGCAATGACTTCAACTTTGTGGGGAGTCAGAATAAAGATCAAGAAAACTTCGACTTCTAGGAAGTCGGAGTGCCAGCAAATAGATAGCAGACTTCGTGTAACATCTCGGGATTTCCGGCTTTCCGTTCGTGTGTGGGATGACTGGCCACTAACGCGTCCGGCCTTGGCGATGCGTTAGTGTCGCGACGGAGCTACCCATCGCTACAGTCATCCAGGTCGCGACCACCTAGTGCGTCGCATTCCTGCCACGCCCGGTCAATGGGTCGTGACAGGGTTCTGCTTTTTGGTCGTCTGGCGCCTGTCAGGGTGATAGGCATTACAGAGCGATCTGTCTGGTTGTCGCGGCGTCCCCGGGGGGGTGCATTCTGGTCACGGTGTGGACGGCCGTCGCGTTAAGGTTGTTAACGCGACGCCCCGCCCCGTCGCGTCTTTGGGGACCGGAGGCTAAAAGCCTTGGCTGGCTTCCCCTTTTCCCCTTTTTCTCCTTTCTCCTTTTCTTCCTCTCCGAGGTGGAGATGTTTCCCCCTCGTCCTTCTCCGGCAGATCGGGCTTGGTGGTGGCGCCGGCGGTTCGTGGTAGAGCGGCGAAGCGGTGAGGAGCGAGGAGGTGGAGGTCGTGGTGTCATGAAGGCCCTTGTTTGGGGTTTGGTTCTTCAAAATGTGTAGGGATTTCTTGTGCTCTTTCCATTCCAGGAGATTGGGAGCCCTCATGTGTGAATGCATGCTTTTACAACTTTCCCCATGCTCCCCTCCCCGTTGTGTTCTTGGTTGTAAAGTGTGGGCAACCCCGGGATGTAGCATCCCGGTGGTCTGCCTCCCGGCTGATGTCGTAACGGCGGTGCGCATCGCGACATCAGAGGAGGCGTCGCCCAGGTCGGGCATGACCTTATCACAGCGCACTTGTCCGTTGTGATAAGGATCATGTCGCGACGCAGTTTCCTATCGCGACAAGGTTCTTGGCGCGAGACGCTGCCCCATCGCGACTTGGTTCTTGTCGCGGTTGCCCTTCCCGTCGCGATGGTATCACGATGGGATAGGAGGTCGCGACAGCATCTGGTCTGCCTCAGGTGTTTCTGTGGCCTCGGTTAGTGTGTCGGTGTGTGCCCCAGGGCAGGTGTGCCCTTAGGACCTTCTGTTGGGAACGCAACAGGTTGCCTCCCTGCGTTCAATGACCGAAGGTGACACCTTCGTGGCCGTGTCCTAGCAGTGGTGATAGGAGGCTCGAGTCTGTCTAATAATTGATTGTCTGACTGTCAATCGATTATTAGAAGAGCGATGGTTTCTGTTCTGTCTGGTGGTGTTCCGGTTTCTCGGGCCATGTCGTGTGTGCCGGCGTTGGCTGACGGCCCTTCTGGGGTTTCCGGAAGGGGTGTCGTGCGTGCCTGTGCCTGCTGGGCTTGTCATGGTTACAAGCCAACTGTGTCGATTTTCTGTGGTGGTTGCCCCGCCAGTTCTCTTTTCGCCCGGTGCTAGGCACTTGAGGGTTTTTCCACGAGACCAGTTGTTTCCGTTACCTGGGACCCCCAGCCCCGCGCGTCTGTTAGAGGGAGTTCTCCGGGCGGCGGGCGTGCTCAAGTCACAGACTTGGAGCAGAAGGGGAAAACGGTGGGGACAGCGGCGTGAGTCATTTGTAGAGCTCTCTTAGCTGGTTTGGGTCTCCGAGGTGGTTGAGGTGCTCTTCCGGTGCGGACCAGCTAGTCCTTCTCACTGCCTCGCTCTGCGTTGGTTCCGGAGCCACGTAGGGAGGTTGTAGGTGGGATTCGATGGCTGGCGAGCGAGAGGGGTGGACTGTGTGTTGTGTCCCTCTCTCAGCTGCCTGTGGCGCTAGTTTGGTTGCACTTGTTGTGATGGAGTTTCTCACATTGTTCCTAATTGAGCCTCGTCGCCCTAGCCTGCATGGTGGTTGTAGCCTAGCTGTGTCTAGTTCCGTAGGCTTTGTTGGTTTGTCCTCGTGGGCCTTGTTCAGTGGTTTCCGCTCTATGAGTTCTCTCAGGTGTCTTGTGTTGACACCGACCGCTGTTTCTATAGACTGTTCGTTGGTTCCGTCTGTGGTGGCACCGGAGGGTGTAGTTCCTTGACCTCGTGGTGTGTCTGAGGTGTAGGGTAGTTCTGCTTGTGGGCCCTCGACCTTGTGGAGGTCTAAGGTGGCCATGTCTGTGGTGAGACGGTGCTTCTCACATGGTTGCTCGGTGTCTCTCGTGGTGACACCTAGTTGTTCCTTCCCGACCTTGTGGAGGTTCGGGATGTTGGTGCTTGTGTCGTGAGACTCTGGTCTCACGTGGTTGCTCCGGTGTTTCGTGAGCTTCTTTGTCTCGGCGGGTGTGTGCCGAGGGTTGCTTCCGCATTGTGTTTGACTCTGCTGGTTCTGCGGGAGTCATGTGGGCCCGACTCTGGTTGTGGGTCGTGGCATTTCTCTGTTCTGCTGCTTTGTAGCTCTCTGCAGTAGGTGTTTCCCACTTTACTGCTTTGTAGAGTAGTTTTTTCCGCTTTGTTGGAGTTCCTGCTACTCTGGCTGGTAAGGGACTGGTTATCCCTACTGAGCCTTGTTCGCAAGGCTTACCCCCCCTACTCTCTTCAAGTAGGGACTCGCTGTCACAGGAGTTCGTTGTCGGACGGTCGTGGTGGCGGCTTGTTCGTCGTGCGTTGCCAGCAGTGTGAGTTGTGAGCGTGAGCGCTTGTCCAGGAGTGAGTTGAGAGTGGCCTTTTTGCAAGTCCTCGGGGTATGCCCCTTAAGGACTGCACCTTTCTTTCTATACCTGTACTTTTATGTGACGAACTTTCTTTTTATAGTTATTTGAATTCATTGCTTATCTCATTGGACTAAACTCTAACCCTTCCGGGTCTTCAGATCCGTGGGTGGCGGCACGACCTTCAGGGTCCCTGGCGGGGGGTCCGGGAGGTCGGGTCGTTACAGTGGTATCAGAGCTCAGGGGTCCAACGAGATTTTTAATGAGTTAATAACTATGGTTGTCCCAAAGAAAGGTACTCGTGCGCTGCTGGCACATCCGTGTAGAGTTGTTGTTAGGTGAACATTTGGTTCTTTGTTGCAGGTGGCCAGCTTTCCAGCATGGTCCGAGTGTGAGCTGCAGGAGAGTGTTGCTACTGTTGTTGGGTGCGCATGCTTCGAGCGTGGTTGCTGTTTTGCTCATGCTGCGGTTGGCTTCGTCTTCGGCCTGCACGTCCGTGTGGGTGTGTCGTGAAGGCTGAAAGAGCCTACGTGTGGTGTGACCTTCACCGGTGCAGGGGTGTGGCCTGTGGATCTGGGCGGAGGTGGATGCCTTGTTGGATGTCCCCTTGTTGTTGGGGTGTGTGTTGTGTTGGCTGTGTGTTTGGCCTTGTGTGCTTGTGCAACGTTGTGCGTTGTGCTCTGCTACGTCGGCATCTTTGCTCGAGCTAAGCAGATGCCTTGTGTGCCGTGTTGCACCACTGGTTGAGCGCTGCGATACCTGTCTGTGGTTGTTGCCGGCTTTGTGCTGGCTAGTTGTGAACTCTGGTGAGGTGCTCCCAGAGTTCTTCTCTGTTGGTTCTGGTGGAGGTGAGGTTTCCCCAGAACTGTGTTGTGCTCGTTTCTGGTTGTTGCGATGTTGCCCTCTGGATTGAGGTGCATCGCTTGGCTGCTGTGTTCTGGTGGTGTTTCCCATAACTATTTGTTGTTGTCCTAGTAAGGGTTCCTCTCCCTCTAGGACTGTTTCTCTGCTTGTTGAAGTCTTCCGTTGTGTTACCTCTTTGGTTAAGGTCTCTGTTGTCTGTTTGGTTGCCTTGTGTTCTGGTGATGTTTTCCAGAACCATTGGCTGTTGTCCTGGTGAGGGTTCCTCTCTGGACTGTTCCTGGCTTATTTCTGTCAGTTGTTGTGCTACCTCAGGGTTGAGGTATACTGTTGTTGCGTTGGCTGGTGTGATCTGGTGGGTTTTCCAGAACGGTGCCTTGGTGGTTCTGGTGGAGGTTCTCCCAGAACCAGTTGTGTTGCTTCTGCTGGCTGCTGTGTTCTCTCTGTTGGCCGTGTGTTTTGGCCGTTTGTTTGGGCTGCGTTCTGGTGATGTTTTTCTAGAACGGCTCTTGGCTCTATAGGCGGAGGTCCTCCCCAAGCTGCCTTGTGTTTGTTTTGGTTGTCGCTGCTCTCTCTCTTTGTGGAGATGAGCTGTCACTATTGCTGGTTGGACTGTCCGTGTTACAGTCTGTTTGGGCGTTGTCGGTCGAGGTGTTTTGCCCTTGGCCGTGTGTCTGGCTGTGGTGCTGGCCAGGTTGTCTTCCTATTCATTTTATAGTTTTCCCGGCTTCACTGGTGGGACTTCGTGTGTCCCCAGGGTCTGGAGGGTTGCTGTAACGACCCGAGAACCCGACCCTCGGCCCATGCCGAGGACCCGATTTTCGCGATCGCCGCCCACGGATCCAGGGGACCCGGAAGGGCTATAACACGCGTCTGGCAGGATATGTAACGGAAGTAAACGTCAACTGCTGAGCTAGAAGCGTACAAGCGGAAACAGGAAAGTAGAGCGAGACCGCTGCGTACCGCTCTAAGCACAGTCCCAACGCACACACACTAGTACAAGTAAGGAAGGGGAGAGACAAGTCCCTTAGGGGCATACCCCGAGGGTGACGTACACTGAGAGGGGGAACCACTGCTAGCTACGGGGACCTCGACTACCGCCCCGTCTCCTCCGCCCGACGCGCGCCCTGCCGCTGCTGAGAAGACTCACCTGGAAAACAAAGGGATGAGCTTCACAACAGAAGCTCAGTAGGGACTACCAATCTCCTACTGGCTCTAAACAGGCAGAGGAACAAATACAATTATTAATAAAGGAAAGACGGCAGTTTACATAATTCTACCTACAAAAAGGAAGTGCGGAAGCGAAGCTAAAGCTAACTCGGTACAGAAAGTACTCTCGGTCGGAAACTCCGTACGACTGCTCGTCGTGACCACCACACGGCTAGTAAACACAGACGGAGGGGACTCCGCCTGGACAGAGAACACTAGCTACGGAAAGCACCACCACTAGTCAAACGGTCAGGCGCGTCCACCGACGTCTTATCCTCGACCTAGGTCCTGGCCCTCGCATCTCGTCAGAGCGAGGTAGGATACAAGCAACACAACAGTAACCGCCGTAGTCTGGCCGGACTACGGTCCCACGCCTGACCTCTCCAAACGGTTCCGGGGCCATGAGGAGCGAGGCAGTGAGAAGAAGGACTGGCTGGCCTGCGCCGGGTAGAACTCCAAACTGTCCTCGGCGTCCCAGACCAACCACGAGAGCTCTGCAAGCGACTCACACGCCACTGTCCTAACCACCGTTTTCCCCTCAACTCCAGAGTCCGCCTAAGCGGCTGCCAACTCGAGCACACTCGTAGCCCGGAGTACTCCCTCAACAGGCTCCCGAGGACGGGGGTCCCAGGTAACGGTAACAACCTCTCGCACGGGACAAGCCCTCGAGTGCCGCGCACCGGGCGAACGACTAGTGTGAGATCGTACTAGGGAACTAGCACAGGTGCCACGGGTACAGTAAAGCGAAAACGGAAGCGGCGGAAGCACAACCTGCCTCTGGATTGAGAAGGCGACATAGGCCCTGTCGCCATCAAGAAGGCGACATATGCCCTGTCGGTTTACCAGTCAGAAGGCATTCTTCTTCCGGGAACCTCCCCGAAACGGGGAAAACACTACACACGAGGGAGGGGAGCATGCTTATCATGCTAGAAAGCCATTAAACATACAAACCACCCTCGAATACCCCAAGAACATGGATTCTACGCTCGGAGGAAACCTCACTCACACGAGCATGGAGTTCTCACACTCCCAACCCCAAACCACAAGAAAAACGTCACGAAGGGGAAGGGGAGCATGCTTAGGGCGAGAAGATCGGGCGTCCCTACCTCCACGCGAAGAACGCACCCGTTGGGGCCTTCTCGTAGGTTGAAACGTCTCCTCCTCGCACCGCACGGCACGAACGCGACCCCTGCACGGACGGAGCGACACCCTCCTCAGCACGGCCGCCTCAACGCGGGGGAGGCACCCCAAAACCGCCGGAAGCTCCGAGAGGGCGAGAGAAAGAGAGGGAGAAAGGAGAGGCACGAGAGAGGGGGAAGGGCTCGGGCGCCCGGGCTTTAAGCCCGGATCCTGTGAAGGCGACATACCACCCTGTCGCCACGGAACGAGAAGGCGACAGTGGTGTGTCGCCTTCAAGAAGGCGACATACCCCCTGTCGCAATTCCGCTGACAACGGTCAAATCTCGGAATTCGAAAAAGTGAAGGCGACAGCCATCTCGTCGCGTTCACCCGACACCGCCAGAGCCGTACTGACACAAAGGACGCCTGTCACGTCTGTCAGACTGCGTCTGGGGCGACGCGATGGGAAGGCGACATAGGCCATGTCGCCTTCAAGAAGGCGACATACCCCATGTCGCAATCCCAAACAGAACCAGACACCAACGCGGTCGGAACCACGTCGCGACAGTCGCCCTGCCGCGACCCAGAGGATGGGGCCAAGGGCCCAAGGGGGCCGGGGTGTTACAACCCTCCCTCCTTAAGACATTTCGTCCTCGAAATGAAAACAACTCGGTCTCAACCTGGAAGACGACAAAAAGGGAAGATCACCACATACCGATCAATCAAACAAATAAGGAAACTACTCCAGCATCTCATCCTCGCGCTCCCAGGTGGCCTCGCCACCGACGCGGTTCTGCCAAACGACCTTAACCAGCGGAATCTGCTTCCTGCGCAACTGCTGAACTCTGCGGTCGACAACACTAACTGGGTACTCTGGCACTGACAAATCTGGCACTACCTCTAGCTGCGAGTAGTCCAACACGTGCGAAGAGTCTGCAACGTACCTCCTGAGCTGCAAAATGTGGAAAATGTTGTGCACACCTGCTAGCTCTGCCGAAAGACTCAGTCTGTAAGCTACCTCGCCAACCCTCTCAGAAATGGGGAATGGCCCAATATATATGGGACTGAGCTTTCCCTTTCTGCCAAACCTCATGACGCCCTTGGTCGGCGAGACCCGCAAGAAAACAAGGTCACCAACGCTGAACTGCAACGGTCTCCTGCGGACGTCTGCATAACTCTTCTGCCGACTCTGCGCTGCCCGAAGCCTCTGCCTGACCAAACTGACTGTCTCTGCACACTGCTGCACTAACTCTGGCCCCAAAAGCTGCCTCTCACCAACCTCGAACCAGTGAAGCGGAGTCCTGCACGGGCGACCATACAAAGCCTCATATGGCGCCATTCCGATGCTCGAGTGATAACTGTTGTTATATGCGAACTCTACCATCGGAAGGTGAGACTCCCAAGTGCCGCTCCAATCTAAACAGCACGCTCTCAGCATGTCCTCCAGTGTCCGAATGGTCCGCTCTGACTGACCGTCTGTCTGAGGGTGGTACGCTGTGCTGAACCTCAACTCTGTACCCAGTGCTCTCTGAAGACTGCGCCAAAACCCTGACGTGAACCTCGGATCTCTGTCTGAAACGACTGAAACTGGGATCCCGTGCAACGAAACAACTCTGTCCACGTACAGCCTGGCTAACCTGTCCACTGACCACGACATCCTGATCGGAAGGAAATGCGCTGCCTTGGTCAAACGATCCACAATCACCCAAATACCATCATGCCTCTGCGGGGTACGGGGCAAACCAACCACAAAGTCCATGGTGATGTCGTCCCACTTCCACACAGGAATGGGCAACGGCTGCAACTCACCACCAGGACGCTGGTGCTCAGCCTTCACCTGTTGACAGGTAAGGCACCGAGCAACAAACTCTGCCACGCCCCTCTTCATCCCTGGCCACCAGAATGACCTCCTCAAACAATGGTACATCTTGGTGGAGCCGGGATGAACGACGTACCTCGACCTGTGAGCCTCTGACAACACTGCCTCACGAACCTCCTCTGGAACGTACAAGCGGCCTCTGAATCTGACCTCGCTGTCTTCGCTGAGCTCAACGTCCGGCATCCGCAAAATGTCTGCTAACTCTGCATCTGCTCGCTGCGCCTGCAACACCTGCCTGAACAGTGATGGCCGAACTGACAAACTGGAAGCCACTGCACGGTCTCTGGTCCTCGACGGAACAAACACTCCCTGGGACAGCTCCTCGAACAGCCTCCACTCTCTGACCATCAGCGAACTCAAGCGCACACGCCTACTCAAAGCATCGGCTACAACGTTAGCCTTTCCTGGATGATAGGAAAGGGTTAGGTCATAGTCCTTCAAATACTCCATCCATCGGCGCTGCCTCAAGTTCAAATCCCTCTGGGTGAAGATGTACTGCAAACTCTGGTGATCGGTGAAGATCTGAAAAGCCTCGCCATACAGGTAGTGCCTCCACAACTTGAGAGCGTGCACCACTGCTGCCAGCTCCAAGTCGTGGGTGGGATAGTTCTCCTCATGCTTCTTGAGCTGCCGAGAAGCATAGGCAACGACCCCACCATGCTGCATCAGCACGGCACCCAAACCTGTCCTCGACGCATCGGTGTAAACCACGAACCCACCGGTGCCCGACGGCAAGACCAACACTGGCGCCGAAGTCAACCTCGTCTTCAGCTCCAGGAAACTCTGCTCACAGTCCTCTGTCCAAACAAACCTGGTGTCCTGCCTCGTCAACCGAGTCAACGGTGCTGCAATCTTGGCGAAATCCTGAATGAACCTCCGGTAGTAACCTGCCAGACCCAGAAAACTACGGACCTCTGCAACTGATGTGGGCTGCTCCCACGACAACACTGCCTCAACCTTGGCCGGATCCACTGCCACACCAGAACCCGAGATCACGTGCCCGAGGAAGTGCACCTCGCTCAGCCAAAATTCGCACTTGTCGAACTTGGCGTAAAGACGGTGACTCCGCAGGGTCTCTAGCACGATCCTCAGGTGCTCCTCTTCAGAAGACGAGTAGACCAGAATATCATCAACAAAAACAACAACAAAGCGGTCTAGGTACTCACTGAACACCCTATGCATCAGATCCATGAATGCTGCAGGTGCGTTCGTCAGCCCAAACGGCATCACGACGAACTCAAAGTGACCGTACCTGGAACGGAAAGCCGTCAAACCAACATCTGACTCTCTGATCCGCAGCTGGTAGTAGCCGGATCTCAAGTCGATCTTCGAGAAAACTCGGGCCGATTGCAACTGATCAAACAAATCATCAATTCTCGGCAACGGGTACCTGTTCTTCACAGTGACCTGGTTCAACTGCCGATAATCGATACACAAACGAAGACTACCATCCTTCTTCCTCACGAACAAAACAGGCGCACCCCACGGCGAACGGCTCGGACGAATGAAGCCCAACTCAAGCAACTCTTGCAGCTGGCGCTTCAACTCACGCAGCTCCGCCGGGGCCATCCGGTAAGGTGCCTTAGACAAGGGCATCGTACCAGGCAAAAGCTCGATGGAGAACTCTACCTCTCGCTCAGGCGGCAACCCAGGTAGATCCTCCGGAAACACATCAGAAAACTCAGAAACAACTGGCACATCAAAAACTGAAGGCCCGCTAGGCTCCAAGGAACAAACCGAAGCAAGGTAAGCAACGCAGCCATCACGGATCAAACGACGAGCCTTACAGAAAGAAATGAACTGCCGACGGGTAGACCGGATACCTCGAAAGCAGAGAACAGGTGCTCCAGGTATCTCGAACCGAACGGTCTTCCTCTGACAATCAACCACGGCTGAGTGAGCCTCCAACCAGTCCATGCCCAGGATGACGTCGAAGTCGCAAAGCTGCAACGCGTACAACCTGGCCGGCAACTGGTGACCCTCAACCTCGACTGTCACACCCTCCAGGTAACCAAAGGAACGCATGTAGTCACCGGACGGGAGATCGACCAATACGTCACACTGCCTCTCGGGTGTGTGACAAGCAAGGGACTCGTAAAACTCCTCGGAAGCAAAACACAAGGAAGCACCGGGATCAACCAAAACACGAGCAGCTCTGCCAAGGATAGGTAGAGTACCTATCACCAGGTTCGATGCCTCTGCCTGCTCCCGGGTGAGCGCCATCACGCGACCACGACCACGTCCACGCTGCGGCGCCTGCTGGGGCTGCTGCTGCGGCGACTGCTGCTGAGGAAACTGCTGCTGCTGCTGGTACGGCTGGTACTGCTGCGGCTGCGGGAACTGCTGGACCTGCTGCTGGTACTGCCCTCTCTGCTGCTGACGCGGTGCCTGCTGCTGGGGAGGGTACTGGTACTGAGGTGGCTGCTGCGCGTACTGTACTGGCTGCTGCTGCTGCGGAGCTTGCCCCCTAGGGCAATCCCTCCTAAAGTGGCCTGGCAAGCCACAAGTGTAGCACACTGGCTCCTGACTGCCCTGCTCAGCACCCTGCTGTACTGACTGCTCTGCAAACCTGGACTGACGTCTCTGCTGACGGCTCCGTCCACCCCCGCGAGTAGACAACTTCCTGAACTGCGAGCGAATTCCAGAGCTACCGGAACTGCCCGAGCCTGAGGAAGAGGAAGTCGCACTACCGCGGCTGCCTGCTGGACGCTGGTACGGCGAGGACCTGGAAGAGGCTCCTCCCTGCTGCTGCTGCTGCTGAGGCTGCCAAGCCTCCCTATCCAAGGCGGTGGCCTTCGCCACGGCCTCTCCCAAGGTGGTACACATGTGTGCCGTCACACCCCACCTCAGGTCTGGTCTCAGCCCTGCTATAAACCTCTCTGCACAAGCCTGGTCACTGCCTGCTACATGAGGCACATGCCTCAACAACCGGACAAACCTCTGGTGGTACTGAGAAACTGTGAGGTCGCCCTGCACCAACTCGTGGAACTGGTCTCGCCTCTCACGTCGAGCGTAGTCGGGGAAGTACTCGCCGTGGAAGACCTCCAAAAACCGCTGCCAAGTGATCTGGTCCAACCGCTGCCCCTGGAAGTGAGTCTGCCTCTGAACTCTCCACCACTCATGGGCTGCTCCCTTGAGCTGGTATACTGCCAAACGAACCTGATCCTCCTCAGCGCAATCCATAGTCTCGAAGATGCGCTCCAACTCATGGGTCCAGCTCTCTGCCTTATCTGGATCATACTCACCGTGGAACATCGGTGGACGAAGACGCAGGAACCTCTCAAGAGAGCGGTCCTCGCCTCCGACACTGCTGCCCTCCGCTGACCGGACCGGGTACTCCCAGTACCCGACCGCTGCTGGCGGACTGGCTGTTCCACCTCCTGCTGCTCTGGTACGGCTGGGGGAGGTACTGGAAACTGACCACCTGTTGCTGCCTGCCCGGGCTGCCACGGTCCCTGGTACATAGCTCTGAAGAACTGCTCGGCCATGGGAAACCAGTCTGCATACTGCTGAGGCTGAGGGTGGTACTCCTGCTGCTGCTGCCCACCTGCTGCCGCTGCCTCTGCTGCTGCTGCCTGTGCACCCTGAGGCTGTGCCACTGACTCCTCCACGGACACCTCCTCCTGAACCTGCCCCTGAGCGGGCATGTCGGACTCATCCTGCTGCTCAACCAGCTGCCTAGCCTGACTGCGCCTACGCGGAGCCATAACCTACACGGCAACACAGCTGACAAAGGTTACAAATACCTCTCGGGCGGCTAGCAGTGTACTTGTACTATTGTTGGGACTTACTGTTGCAGTTTAGATCCACTACAAGTCCTGTCAGACCAAGCTCTGATACCAACTGTAACGACCCGAGAACCCGACCCTCGGCCCATGCCGAGGACCCGATTTTCGCGATCGCCGCCCACGGATCCGGGGGACCCGGAAGGGCTATAACACGCGTCTGACAGGATATGTAACGGAAGTAAACGTCAACTGCTGAGCTAGAAGCGTACAAGCGGAAACAGGAAAGTAGAGCGAGACCGCTGCGTACCGCTCTAAGTACAGTCCCAACGCACGCACACTAGTACAAGTAAGGAAAGGGGAGAGACAAGTCCCTTAGGGGCATACCCCGAGGGTGACGTACACTGAGAGGGGGAACCACTGCTAGCTACGGGGACCTCGACTACCGCCCCGTCTCCTCCGCCCGACGCGCGCCCTGCCGCTGCTGAGAAGACTCACCTGGAAAACAGAGGGATGAGCTTCACAACAGAAGCTCAGTAGGGACTACCAATCTCCTACTGGCTCTAAACAGGCAGAGGAACAAATACAATTATTAATAAAGGAAAGACGGCAGTTTATATATTTCTACCTACAAAAGGAAGTGCGGAAGCGAAGCTAAAGCTAACTCGGTACGGAAAGTACTCTCGGTCGGAAACTCCGTACGACTGCTCGTCGTGACCACCACACGGCTAGTAAACACAGACGGAGGGGACTCCGCCTGGACAGAGAACACTAGCTACGGAAAGCACCACCACTAGTCAAACGGTCAGGCGCGTCCACCGACGTCTTATCCTCGACCTAGGTCCTGGCCCTCGCATCTCGTCAGAGCGAGGTAGGACACAAGCAACACAACAGTAACCGCCGTAGTCTGGCCGGACTACGGTCCCACGCCTGACCTCTCCAAACGGTTCCGGGGCCGTGAGGAGCGAGGCAGTGAGAAGAAGGACTGGCTGGCCTGCGCCGGGTAGAACTCCAAACTGTCCTCGGCGTCCCAGACCAACCACGAGAGCTCTGCAAGCGACTCACACGCCACTGTCCTAACCACCGTTTTCCCCTCAGCTCCAGAGTCCGCCTAGGTGGCTGCCAACTCGAGCACACTCGTAGCCCGGAGTACTCCCTCAACAGGCTCCCGAGGACGGGGGTCCCAGGTAACGGTAACAACCTCTCGCACGGGACAAGCCCTCAAGTGCCGCGCACCGGGCGAACGACTAGTGTGAGACCGTACTAGGGAACTAGCACAGGTGCCACGGGTACAGTAAAGCGAAAACGGAAGCGGCGGAAGCACAACCTGCCTCTGGACTGAGAAGGCGACATAGGCCCTGTCGCCTTCAAGAAGGCGACATATGCCCTGTCGCTTTACCAGTCAGAAGGCGACACAGGGTGCGTCGCCTTACCAGACAGGTGGCGACACAGGGTGTGTCGCCTTCAAGCCAGTCGGGGGTTCCGGGCATTCTTCTTCCGGGAACCTCCCCGAAACGGGGAAAACACTACACACGGGGGAGGGGAGCATGCTTATCATGCTAGAAAGCCATTAAACATACAAACCACCCTCGAATACCCCAAGAACATGGATTCTACGCTCGGAGGAAACCTCACTCACACGAGCATGGAGTTCTCACACTCCCAACCCCAAACCACAAGAAAACTACGTCACGAAGGGGAAGGGGAGCATGCTTAGGGCGAGAAGATCGGGCGTCCCTACCTCCACGCGAAGAACGCACCCGTTGGGGCCTTCTCGTAGGTTGAAACGTCTCCTCCTCGCACCGCACGGCACGAACGCGACCCCTGCACGGACGGAGCGACACCCTCCTCAGCACGGCCGCCTCAACGCGGGGGAGGCACCCCAAAACCGCCGGAAGCTCCGAGAGGGCGAGAGAAAGAGAGGGGGAAAGGAGAGGCGCGAGAGAGGGGGAAGGGCTCGGGCGCCCGGGCTTTAAGCCCGGATCCTGTGAAGGCGACATACCACCCTGTCGCCACAGGAACGAGAAGGCGACAGTGAGTGTGTCGCCTTCAAGAAGGCGACATACCCCCTGTCGCAATTCTGCTGACAACGATCAATTATCGAAATTCGAAAAAGTGAAGGCGACAGCCATTTCGTCGCGTTCACCCTACACCGCCAGAGCCGTACTGACACAAAGGACGCCTGTCACGTCTGTCAGACTGTCTGGGGCGATGCGATGGGAAGGCGGCATAGGCCATGTCGCCTTCAAGAAGGCGACATACCCCATGTCGCAATCCCAAACAGAACCAGACACCAACGCGGTCGGAACCACGTCGCGACAGTCGCCCTGCCGCGACCCAGAGGACGGGGCCAAGGGCCCAAGGGGGCCGGGGTGTTACAGTTGCTACGTTTCTTGCACCCTCCATGCTCTGCCAGATGGTAGTCTGGTGAGTGCCGTGGGTGTTTGGTTGATTGTGCTTCTGTGGAAGTGCCGGTCTCGCTTAGTGGTTTTCCCTTGCGTGTGGAAGAGACTCGTTGTGAGGGTCTCTTTCCCTTGCTTTCCGTTGGTTGCTCGGGGTGATGATGCTACATTGAGGTGTTGTGTCGCCAGGGTGCGCATTGTTGCGACCTTCGGGTGGAGTCATCTTCCCTTGACTTGCTTTCGGGTTGAGCTGGTTGCTCCCCATGTTCCGATTTTCCTTGGTTGGTTGTGTTGCACTAGCACTTTGCAGTGTTGTGTAGCTTTTGGGTTGGACTGTTGCGTGCAGTCTGCTTGTCTGCCTCTGGTCAAGGCGGTGGACCTTGACCCTGTGTGCAGCCCCGTGTTTTGGCGAGTTCGCCATGTTGTTAGCTTTCCAAGTTGGTTGTGCCGGCGGGACCACTTGTGGGTCCATGTGGTTTAGTTGTTGTTGCTTGCGTTTCCGTGCCGACACACTCGTGTCGACGGTTGTTTGGCAAGTGTCGTGGGTGTTCGGCTGGTTATGCCTCCTGCGGGAGTGCTAGCATTGCGTTGTTGTTTCCTCTACTTCCCATGGGTTGCTTGGGGTGGTGGTTCTTTCACATGGCATTTGATGCCGTGTCGCGCATCGTGGCGACCTTCGTGGCGAAGGTCCCTCCCCTTTTGAGTTGTTTTGAGGTTGAGCTGGTTGCTCCCCTTGTGCGGGTTGTTTTCTTGTGGTGCGATATGTTGTGGTGACCTATTGTGTTGTCTCTTGCTGTGCTGGTTTCTTGTTGCCTGACTGGACGATGTAGGGCAGAGTGCCATGTGTTCAGTATGAGGCAGCACCGGTTTTCTATTGTTTGGCTTGCTTGTGCAAGCATCGTCCAGGTGTGTGTTTCCGCTTGTGCCTCAGCTGTGCTTGGAGGCACTTGTTGTTGTTTAGTGTGTGGCCCACTCCGCCTGCATGGTGGGAGCGGTGTCTTGTATTTGTGTGCTTCTAAGAGCCAATGTGGTTGTTGCGCTCTTGAAGCTGCTGGTTCTCTATGTGGTTTGCTTGTGTGGGTCTCTAGTGGAGAGTCCCTTTCGGTTGGCCTTGGGTCGTTTCAGGCCGTTGGTGCAGCTGGGTACTGCACCTTGAGCGTGTTTCCTTTCGATGTTTCCTGTCTTTGTCCCTAGAGGGTTCGCGGTCGGTGTGGCCTGTTCTGCCTTTTCAGGCTTGTGGCTTCTTACCTATGGCTTTTAGCAGGTCTCTTGTGGAGAGTCCTTCCTATTAGCCGCGTTGTTTCGGCCGTTGGTGCACCTGTGATGCATCTTGCCTGGTTTTGGTGCTTGTGGTGGCACCAAGTGCTCGCGCCTGAGTGGTTTGTGTTGTGTCGTCTGGAGCCTGAGTGCATTGTGTTGTACCTTGGGTGGCTCCTGGTGCTTGTGTTAGCACGTGTGTGTGCCGTGTGTCCTGATCTTAAGCTTTGTGCGTCGCTTCGCGAGTTTTTTCGGTGTTTGAGGCGTTGAGCTTTCCACCTCTAGGACACCTTGTGCCGGCCGTGTCTTGTGGCTGTACCGTTAACGTTGTGGGGTGGCTGCTTTGCCTTGTCTAGGCAGCCCTATCGGTGGTACACCAGGTTTTGGTCGTTGTCTGTGTTCGGTTGTGATGCCTTGGTTTGGTTTGGATCCCTTTGAGGTCGATGTGGTGCTCTCGACCTTTGCAGTTGTTTCGTTTCCCGTATGGTTGTCGATGTCTTGAGTTGCTTGGCCTTGCCAACATCAGACGTCTTCTTTGGTTTTGCCTCTGTGCCTGTGCCTGTGGAGTGGGTGTTTTAGCTTTCTGTGGCTCCACAGTCATTATGTGTCCTAGTTAGACCGCGAGGATGATCTGGGTGAGATCTAGTAGTGCCGGCGGACACTGTCCTGCGTGCCGTGGTGTTCTCCATGTGCATGCTATCGATTTGTTTTGGGTCACCATTAAGATGCTGGATTTACATGAATTTATATTTGATGATGAACAATTGATAAGGAATACATGAGTACTTGATGAACACTTCATGAACCATGCAAACACATGTTCAACTTGATCATTTAAATGTTCACGTTATCTCACTAACAATGGTCTTACATGTAGGTGAGATTGCACAAAAGACAGTGTGTTAAAACAAGAGCAAAAAGATCAAGAAAAGCCTAAAAGACAAGCACCTGTCGACAGCTCCTCAGCTGCCTGTCGACAGAAAATTACAGACAGAAAACACCAGGTTCTGAACATAGCCATCTGTCGACAGATCCCAGTCGACTGTCGACAGCTACCTATAGGAAAACCCTTCTCGGAAGTTCAGAGATCTGGCTAATGCAAATCTGTCTCTAGCTGTCGACAGATGATCTAAGGCCTATCGACAGACGTAAACAAAATCTCAATACGAGATCTCCATATGTTTCCTATGTGGGTGTTTCCTTGTTCCACGACTCTCTATACTTGAACACCTATATAAAAGGAACTCTTTGGAGTTAATTTCGTACACAAGCAGCCACCATCCAATACCCTAAGAAAATCTAAGAGAAGAAGTCTCTCTGCTGCTCTGCTTCAACCTGCCGCCCAGAAAACAAGAAGATCCGTCTTCCAAGCGTAGGTGAGGTCAGTTCGTCGGTGATTCAAGCTTCTACATCAATCTGAACCTGTCAAGATGAAGTTTGAAGATCATCCAGACGACCTGTAGAAGAGTTCTACATAAGGATTTGATTCTCCAACTCAGAACCCTTCTAAGTCTCTGTTTTCACTTCTGTGTGTGTGGTTGTGGATCAAGTGATACTTGTACTTGATCTACGTGGTCTGTGTTGATCTGATCATGGTTTCACATCAGACAACTCATGTGTGTGAGTTGTAGTGTTGAAGTAGCTCATAAGCAGTGTTTCTGCATATGTGTGTGGACGGTGGACGTAAGATACACAAGTTGTGTACTCCGAACCACCTAAAAACCTCGTGTCCTGTGGTTTGCACGTCTTTACGTTAGATATTTGTTAGGCACGTTGTTTTCACACACGCTAGATAAATTGCTACTCTATCTCTCTATAACTGACACATCTAAGTTTACTTTACACTATGTTGCAAGTCTCAAAAGTTTATGTTTTTCATCAAAAGAAGGTGGTAGTAAATTTTATATGGTAGTAATCTATTCAACCCCCCTTCTAGATTACCATATAGTATAATTCCGAAACCTTTCAATTGGTATCAGAGCTAGGTTTCTCTGATTTATTGTTGTATTTATTTGATCTTACGATCAGGAGAGTCTCGTTCTCATGGAATCTAATAAGGGGTACATGGCCGAAGGACACTCTGTGACCAGGCCACCCTTCTTTGATGGTACTGATTATCCCTATTGGAAAAACCGCATGTATGTGTTTTTGAGAGCGTAAAACTTCAAATTGTGGAAGATTGTCAGCAAAGGAGCATACACACTTCCTGAGGATGAAGACACCTGGACGAAGGACCAGATTACGAAGGAAACTCTCAACTGGAGCGCCCTGAACATGATGTAGTGCGCAGTTCATCCCAAAGAATACTCAAGGGTCTCCACACGCACTTCAGCGAAAGAGATGTGGGACAAACTTGAACTGATCTACGAAGGTACGTCTGAGGTAAGGGAATCAAAAGCAAGCATGCTAATTTCTGAGTATGAAATGTTTAAGATGAACAATGATGAAACCATCTCAGACATGTTTGCAAGGTTCATGCTAATAATAAATGGTCTGAAGGGTCTTAAGAAAGAATACTCAGAAAGTGACTTGGTGAGGAAGATACTTCGGTCACTTCCATCCTCATGGAACACCAAGGCCACTGTCATTGAGAATTCAAAAGATCTCACAAAGATGAAACTAGATGAACTAATTGGCTCCCTGATGACATATGAAATAAATGTGAAAAGGAAAGAAACTGAAGAAAACCTAAAAAGGTTAATCGCCTTAAAATCCTGGAAGAAAAATTCTTCAGATTCCAAAAAAGATGTTCAACAGGAAAGTGATGAGCTTGAAACTTCTAGTGATAGTGAGAATGATGATATGGCCATGCTCACTAGACAATTCAAGAAATTCCTCAAATTCAAAAGGAAAGGGTCAGGTAACTCTAAACCTTTTCAAAAGAAAGATTTCTCAAATAAATTTGAGTCTAACAAAAAATCTGACATTGTATGCTATGAGTGCAAGAAACAAGGGCACATGAGAGGAGAATGCCCTGAGCTCAAGAAGAAGCTGAAGAAGGAGAAATTCACCTTCAAGAAAGCCAAAGCAATGATGGCTACTTGGAGTGATGAAGATGCAGATGAGGACGAAAAAGCTACCTCTGGAGATGAACAAGTTCAATGTCTAATGGCAAGAAGCGACGACTCCAATGAGGTAAATTCTTCCTTCGAAAGTTATATAATTGAAGAATGGGAAGAAGCCTATACAGTCTTGTTTGAAAAGTTCAGTGAATTTAAGTCTGAAAATAAAGCACTCAAAAAGAAAATCAATTCTCTTGTTCATGGCACTAATAATGATGAACAAATTGCATCCTTGAGTAAAGAAATTGAGATGATGAAAATTGATGAGGAAGCTCACTGTGAGGAGATGGACAGTTTGAAAATAAAACTGCAAGAAACTCAAAAAGAAATGGAAGGTCTAATGAACTACATTGAATCTCTCCAAAGTGAACATAATAACCTAAAAGAAAATTTTGAAAAGGCTGAAGAGAACCTTAAAGGAAAATCTGAAGATCTATCAAGGTTTGTTAAAGGGAAACAAAATCTTGATGCAATTCTGGGATCTAATGTATTTGTTGCAAAGCATGGGATTGGATTTCAACCTGTAAAACCAAAGGTAATTGGTAAAAATTTGCTAACTTCCTTTGTTGATTCTAGCCCAAGCACAAGTAAGCAAATCACCTCAAAGATCAATAAGACTCAAGCCAAGGGTAAGAAATAGGAACCCAAGAAAATCAAATCAGTTGTTAACACAACTAAGAAATCTGTCAACAGCCCCAAAGAGGGTTGTCGACAGGTCTGGAAACAAGCTACCCAAGAAAAGCTAACAAGGCAACAAAAGGGTAAAATGCCCATGCATGTTCCTAAGAATAACAAGCCCACTATTGTGAAAAAATCTTCATCATGCAATTTCTATAAGAAAGATAGGCACAATGATAAACAATGCTGGAATAGTCCAAATAAACAGAAAATCAAACAAGTTTGGATTCCGAAGCATTTACTATTTGGCATGAATGATACATTGGGACCCAAAGTAATTTGGGTACCAAAACCTCTTGTCTGATTTATATATGTAGGAATGCCTAGCAGCCCAAAATCAAAACAAATGGTACTTGGACAGTGGCTGCTCGAGACACATGATGGGCGACAAAGAAAAATTCTGTTTGCTGGTTGGAAAAGACGGAGGTCAAGTCATCTTTGGAGGTAACAATAAAAGCCAGATCATTGGCACAGGTAAGGTCGGTAAATATGCCTCCAACTCAATTGATAATGTATTGTTGGTTGAGGGCCTTCATCACAACTTGCTTAGTATAAGTCAATTATGTGATAAGGGTCATAAAGTTATCTTTGAATCAAAATTATGTGAAATCATTGATAAGGGAACAGGAAGTCTAAAATTTTCTGGAAAAAGGGTGAACAATATTTATTTGGTCGACTTAGATGATTCAGAAAATGAAGACTTGTGTCTTGTAGCAAACAAGCAGGATGAGCCTACGTTGTGGCATCGTAGACTTGGCCATGCAAGTTACAACGTCTTGCACAAGATCATGAGGCTTAAACTGGTAATTGGACTTCCTGAAATTTCCTTTAACAAGAATGAAAGTTTTTGTGATGCATGTGCACAGGGAAAACAAACCCGAAAATCCTTCAAATCAAAAGCACCGGTAAGCACTTCTGAACCTTATGAATTGTTGCAGATGGACCTTTTTGAACCTACTAGAACACTGAGTCTCAAGGGCAAACGATTTGGTTTTGTCATTGTAGACGATTTTTCTAGGTTCACTTGGGTAAAATTTCTGGCTCACAAAAATGAAGCACAAAAAATCTTTGAAGAATTCTTTAATAAGATTGAGCATGGAAATGTCAATAAGATATGCTCAATACGCACTGATCACGGGGGAGAGTTTGACAACAACTCATTTTCTGATTTTTACGGGCACCAAGGAATAGAACACATGTTCTCCTCCCTGAGAACTCCAGAGCAAAATGGTGTAGTGGAGAGAAAGAACAGAACCTTGGTGGAAATGGCTCGAACGCTTCTGGTCGAAAGTCAGCTTGCCAGGACCTTTTGGGCAGAAGCGGTAAACACCTCATGTTACATCCTTAACAGAGTCATGGTAAGACCTGTGATAAAGAAAACTCCCTACGAACTTCTAAAAGGTAAGAAACCCAGTATTGGGTATTTTAGAGTTTTTGGCTCAAAAGTTTTTATTCATAATAATGATAAAGTTGACTTGGATAAGTTCGAAGCCAAAAGTGATCAAGGTGTTTTTCTGGGATACTCAGAACACTCTAGAGCATATAGGATGTTTAATTTTAAATCTCGAACAGTGGAAGAAACTCCACATGTTGTTTTTGATGAGTATCCAACAAAGCCTAACAATTCAAATGCTTACAGGTTTGAGGATGGAGATGAAGGAACAACACTTGGGGAACTACAAATGAAAGCAAAAGAAAATCCTAAAGCAGTTTCCAAGACTAAAAGTGGATATCCTCGCAGGTACAATGATGAAGATGAAGTAAATCTGTTCAGAAATGAAGATGATGAACCTGAACAAAATCCACAAGAGGAAGAGCCTCAAGTTGAAACTCCTCAAGCACACCCTCCTCCAGAACAACCTCCTCATGTCCAAGATCAACCCGGACCTTCAACAGTGACAAATGTCAGGTATTCTAAAGATCATCCACTTGATAACATCATAGGAGATATGAATGAAAAAGTTCAAACTAGGTCTCAAGTTAGACAAATAGTTGAACAGGATCATCTAGCCTTTGTCTCTCAAGTGGAACCCAAAAATGTTGAAGAAGCTTTAAAAGAAAATTCATGGATTGATGCTATGCATGAGGAGCTTGGGCAATTTCAAAGAAATAATGTCTGGAGTCTAGTTCCTAGAACCCCTGAAATTTCTGTCATAGGAACAAGATGGGTCTTTAGGAATAAGCTAAATGAAGAGGGTAAAGGAGTGAGAAATAAGGCTAGACTGGTAGCAAAATGATACAATCAAGAATTTGGTGTGGATTTTGAAGAATCATTTGCTTCTGTAGCTAGGCTAGAAGCAGTTAGGATCTTGTTAGCATACGCATGCTCAAACAAGTTCAAACTTTTTCAAATGGATGTTAAAACTGCCTTCTTGAATGGCTACATCAAAGAGGAAGTCTATGTCTCTCAACCACTTGGCTTTGAGGATCATGATAAACCTTACCATGTCTATAAATTGCACAAAGCTCTCTATGGATTGAAACAGGCACCCCGAGCTTGGTACGACAGACTAAGCACTTTTCTGGTAAGCAAAAACTACTCAAGAGGTAAAGTAGACCAAACTCTCTTCACTAAGAAAGTTCACAATCACATTATTGTTGTTCAAGTCTATGTGGATGATATCATATTTGGTTCTACTAACCCATCACTGTGTGCGGAATTTTCAAATCATATGCACAGTGAATTTGAGATGAGTTTAATGGGGGAGCTTCAATTCTTTCTTGGTCTGTAGGTAAAACAACTAGAAGATGGATTTTTTATCAACCAAGAAAAATATGTCAAGGAGCTACTGAAAAGGTTTCAGTTTGAACAAGCTAAGCCTGCTTCAACACCAATGAGCACAAGCTTGAAATTGGACAATGATGAGAAAGGTAAACCAGTAGATGCAAAGCACTTCCGAGGTATGATTGGTTCACTCCTTTATCTTACTACAAGTAGATCGGACATACAATTTAGTGTTTGCCTTTGTGCTAGATATCAATCTAGTCCAAAGGAAAGCCATTTGGTTGCAGTTAAGAGAATATTCAGATATCTCTCAGGTACGTATGCCTTGGGTCTTTGGTATCCAGATGGGAGTAGTTTTGATTTGATATCATATTCTGATGCTGATTATGCTGGATGTAAAATTGATAGAAAAAGTACTAGTGGTTATTGCCAATTTCTTGGTGGTTGCATGGTTTCGTGGGCATCCAAGAAGCAACACTCGGTTGCACTCTCCACTGCAGAGGCAGAATATGTTGCTGCAGGGAGTTGTGCAGCTCAAGTGTTGTGGATAAAAAGTCACATGTCTAACTACAATATTGACATTGGATGCACACCTATCTTATGTGACAACACTAGAGCCATCAATATTTCAAAGAACCTAGTCCAACACTCTAGGACAAAACACATCGAAATAAGGCATCACTTCTTAAGAGATGAGGTAGCCAACAAAACCTTGGAGATTAGCTTCATACCCACTGAAAAACAATTGGTTGATATTTTTACAAAACCACTGGCTGAGGATAGATTCACAACATTGGGAAGAGAATTGGGTTTGTGCAAAATGCAATGAAACTAATACCAAATCTTAAGTATATGTTCCTTGGGTGCACCAACTATGTGATATATCAAATGGTGATTTGTGGAAGAACAAGTTATGCTTGTTTGGAAATGTCATTATGTGTGAGAAAAAATTCTCCACCACGTATCCATAGTTAAGTTGTAAATAAGGGTCATTTACTTTCTATAAGGTATTTAGTTTCTTTCACTTTGCCCATCCTTTCTTTCTTAAACAAATGGATTTCTTCATAGTCTGTCCTTATTCATGAAATTGTGTGCATTTGATTGCACAATTTGTGCAAATGTGTCCAGAAGTACTTATTGTTTGTGTCCACATGAGCACACACTATGGGGGAGCAAGTTTAGGTTAGATGACTGACATCTTGAGGGAAATTAATCATATTTCACATACCTACTTTTTTCTCACATGCCATATCTCTTTTCCTCTTTCATCCTATCCTTCAATCTGTTCTGCACAAGCAGCTGTCGACAGCCCTGCTCCATCCTGTCGACAGATCAGGCTCCACAGACACTAGTTTTTGCATTCTGTCTGTTTCTGTCGACAGAAAACAATTCATCTGTCGACAGCCAAGTACAGTTTCTGACTTCCCGGAATAGCCACTTTTCTATCTGTGTGCATCTGTCTACAGGCTCCTTCTAGCTGTCGACAACCACATACTTTCCATGCATTTCTTGGATATCTCACAACATTCTCTTTGAGTAGGTTCATGCCTGTCAAGTAAGGTGTCACTTGGGTGTCTATGCATGTTTTAATCACTCATACCCACAATGATATTAAAGCCATTGTCTGTATCACCATGGTTTTGACATACTACTCATGTAAGAGTCTAGGTTGTATCATTCGGAGAATATTGATCTAATCTAATGGATATCACCTAACTCCCTTGAATAACTCTCTTGTAGGCACACACTATTGACAAGTGTCTTCATCAGTCCTATGGTCATTGAACTCTATGTCTAGCATTGATTGTTAACCACATACATTTTTTGACCTTGATTTTCAAACAGAACATGATAAAATTAAAAAAAAAGGAGAAAAGCTACCTATTTCTCATATCTCAATACAACTCAAAAATTGGGATAAAGATAGAGAAATAATGTATATTGCTGAGTAACCGGGGACATGGGCATCACAAATGTCTATCCTCACGTCAAAAAGCTTACTCATTAACTCTGTAAAATGGTATGATGGTCACTCTCCCTGAGTAACTGGGGGTAAGGGCACTAGACATGTCTATCCTCAAGTCAAAAAGGTGTTCGTGATCCTAATTACCACTTTTCCCATTGCATTTTGTTAAACAAAAAAAAATCAAAAAGAAATAGTGTGTAGCCTCCACTGTTTGATTAATTCCAGGTCCATTGGTGTCTATGGCTAGCCATCTATGTAGACATTTTCTTCATCAACCATTTGACCATCCTTTACTTGGAATCGTGTTCGTCTACAATAGTTTGTTATTTAACAGGGGTTATGGTAATCCCCTAAGTTTTGGTAAGATGTTCTCTTCATGCTCCAACCTAAAACTTTTTGAGCATTATGTTTAAACCATTGAGGATATTGACTTGACTTAATCTCAATGAGTATGACAGTTTAAACTATGTGTCCACCTATTTTACACCTTCAATAATCTTTGGATACACATTGCTCAGCAATTAATTAACAAATTCCTCGAAAAATTTCCATTCTGGCACATTTTCTGTGTGCGCCTGTCGGTAGGCCCTTGGGCATCCGTCGACAGCCGGCCGCCACCCTGTTTTGGGAAACCCAACGGGCGCGCCGCTTCGGGGCTGATTTGGTGGGACCCTTGCCTTTTCAAATCCCATCCCAACTCCTTAAAAAGGCACCCACGCCCCTTCTTCCTTCTCTACCACCAAAACCATCCCCACCCCAAAACCCTCCTTCTCCAGAGCGCAAACCCTACCCTGTCACCCTCCTACTTTCTATCTTCCGTCTGTATCTCTCTTCCCTTCATCGCTCCTCTATACTTCATTCTTTCCATCCCTATGGCTTCCAAGGCGAAGAAGCTGGTATCTCGTCGTCGTCCCGCTTCCTCTGAAGCAGGCGAAGGCTCTCGGGCTCCCGCTGAGCGCCGGATGAAGCATCGGGATGATCGGTTGCCCGAACTCGTGGTTCCTCCTCGTATGAATCTCACACGGGCTAAGGGCTCCTTTATCAAATTTGTACAGCCTAGGTATGTTGATTTCACGTCCTTGGTAGACCTGTTTCCGAACCTCCAACCCCTCTTTGACACCCAGGGCTGGACAGTATTTCTCTATTCCCATACGGTCTATTCTCCTACTGTCGTCAGTGAATTTTTCAACAATCTTGGATACTCTGAGAATAATGAGTTCTACACCTCTATCAAGGGAACCCCTTTCAAACTCACTGCTAATCTCTTTAGCACAGCACTTCAAATCCCTAACTCTGTGGCTGATATACTCACCCATCACCCATCTGCCTCTGAGTACTATCACCTCATCATCCTCCAACCATATGATGGAACCAAGAAAATTTCTAAACTCAATGCCAACTCTTTTCCCCTCTCTGAACAGGATGATTCACCATATCTTCACCACCCTGATTGCTCCAAAGCATGGCAGTCGGGAACTCGTCACTGAGGTTCATAAATCTCTTTTTACCTTCTTCCTTAAGTGTGAGCAGATCAACCTCCCTGCACTCATACTTGGCTTAATCCGTCACTGCTTCTACAACCCCAGGAGATCAATGCCATATGCCTGCCCAATCACTTCCCTTCTTCGGTTCATTGGCATCAACATTCCTGACGATGAATGTGTCCAGCTCAACTCTCGCAGTAGTTTTGATCTCACTGCTGCACATAGGATGGGGTATAAGCTGGTTGATGGGGTTGTCACACGCAAACTCAAGGGTAAGGCACCAGCTGCTGCCATGGATGAAGATCGGGAGGATGATGAAAATGATGATGATCATGATGAAGAAGCTGATGAAGACTCCCAGTCTGAGCCTCTCGATGCTCTGGGAGATGACGTTAGTGTTGACGCTAGTGATTCTGCTGCTGAGCCTTCCGTGCGTGATCTTCTAGCACAATTACAGCTTCAGATGTCCACTAGTTTTGATAAGCTCCATGCACGTTTGGACACCGTGGATACAAGCATTGACGTACTCGCGGATACTCAAGTCCAGCTCCAGCTCCGCTTCACTAGGCTGTCTACTGAGCTTCGTGACATCCGTCGGGCCTCTGCACCGCCTGGCGATGATGCTTCTTAGACAGTCTAAGTGACTTTTGTTGTGGGTCATGGTCATAGTGTTGATGCACTAGTTTTTCTTGGTTGTGATGTTGTCTTCTTCTTTTGCAATTCCTCATGTTACGTTATTTCTACTGTTGTAACTGTGTGTAATGATTGCCACATCAATGAAATTCACAGTTACTTGCTCTCTTCCTGTATGTATGACATATATTTTTGGATGTTGTCAAAAGGGGGAGAACTCAATTACAACTCAATTGTGCATTAATTGAAAATTTTTGTCATCATCAAAAAGGGGGAGAATGCTGGGTTTACATGAATTTATATTTGATGATTATTTTTGATGATGAACAATTGATAAGCAATACATGAGTACTTGATGAACACTTCATGAACCATGCAAACACATGTTCAACATGATCATTTAAATGTTCACGTTATCTCACTAACAATGGTCTTACATGTAGGTGATATTGCACAAAAGACAGTGTGTTAAAACAAGAGCAAAAAGATCAAGAAAAGCTCAAAAGACAAGCACCTGTCGACAGCTCCTCAGCTGCCTATCGATAGAAAACTGTAGACAAAAAACATCAGGTTTTGAACATAGCCATCTGTCGACAAATCCCAATCGACTATCGACAGCTACCTACAGGAAAACCCTTCCCAGAAGTTCAGAGATCTGACTAATGCAAATCTGTCTCTAGCTGTCGACATATGATCTAAGGCCTGTCGACAGACGTAAACAAAATCTCAATACGAGATCTCCATATGTTTCCTATGTGGGTGTTTCCTTGTTCCACGACTCTCTATACTTGAACACCTATATAAAAGGAACTCTTTGGAGTTAATTTCATACACAAGCAGCCACCATCCAATACCCTAAGAAAATCCAAGAGAAGAAGTCTCTCTGCTGTTCTGCTTCAACCTGCCGCCCAGAAAACAAGAAGATCCATCTTCCAAGCATAGGTGAAGTCAGTTCGTCAGTGATTCAAGCTTCTACATCAATCTGAACCTGTCAAGATGAATTTTGAAGATCATCCAGACGACCTGTAGAAGAGTTCTACATAAGGATTTGATTCTCCAACTCATAACCCTTCTAAGTCTCTGTTTTCACTTCTGTGTGTGCGGTTGTGGATCAAGTGATTCTAGTACTTGATCTACGTGGTCTGTGTTGATCTGATCATGTTTTCACATCAGACAACTCGTGTGTGTGAGTTGTAGTGTTGAACTAGCTCATAAGCAGTGTTTCTGCGTGTGTGTGTGGACGGTGGACGTAGGTTATACAAGTTGTGTACTCTAAACCACCTTAAAACCTCGTGTCCTGTGGTTTGCACATCTTTACGTTAGATATTTGGTAGGCACGTTGTTTTCACACACGTTAGATAAATTTCTACTCTATCTATCTATAACTGACACATCTAAGTTTAGTTTACACTCTGTTGCAAGTCTCAAAAGTTTGTGTTTTTCATCAAAAGAAGGTGGTAGTAAATTTTAATTGGTAGTAATCTATTCAACCCCCCTTCTAGATTACCATATAGTATAATTCCGC
This sequence comes from Colocasia esculenta, assembly GCA_014218235.1. Classification (NCBI taxonomy): domain Eukaryota; kingdom Viridiplantae; phylum Streptophyta; class Magnoliopsida; order Alismatales; family Araceae; genus Colocasia; species Colocasia esculenta. The sequence continues at coordinate 54,163,549 of CM024759.1, read as the reverse complement.
AACCTTTAATAAGAAACTCTCGTTTGGCCTTACCGTAGGTACTAGCTGTTGCTAGTTGTGTGGAGCCATTCAGTAGAGTCTTGTGGATGACCTCTTGGCGTTTTCTTGGTTTGTTCTCTGTAGCTGTGTCCTCTGTCTAGTCTTTAGCGACAAAGTGAGTTACTGACCGGTTGGTCTCGACAGCATGGTCTGTTGAGGGCTCAGTCTCGTGGTTTCCGGCTGGGGGTTTCAGTGTTTCTGGTCGGCTTGGTGCGCGTCGCGCCTGTGGAGTTTTCGACGTCTGCTTGTGTGCTCTGCGTCGTTGTTGTGCACCCTGTGAACCGTCGGATGTCTGGTTAGGCACTCCGTTTGTGGCGGGGTCGTAGTGGTGACCACCGGGAAGTCGCAGTGCGACTTAGTGGTCCCTTTGCACCTGTTGCCTTCTCCGACCGGATTTCGCCCTTAATTTTGAGGACGAAATTATTTTTTTTTTTTGGATGTATTGTAATATCTCAGGCTTTTCGGCTTTCCATTTGTGTGTGGGATGACTGGCCACTAATGCGTCCGGCCTTGGCGATGCGTTAGTGTCGCAACGGAGCTGCCCGTCGCAACAGTCATCCAGGTCGCGACCACCTGGTGCATCGCATTCCTGTCGCGCCCGGTCAACGGGTCATGACAAGGTTCTGCTTTTTGGTCATCTGGCGCCTGTCACGATGGCAGGCGTAGCAGAGCGATCTATCCGGTTGTCGCGGCGTCCCCGGGGGGGCGCATTCTGGTCGCGGTGTGGACGGCCGTCGCGTTAAGGTTGTTAACGCGACACCCCGCTCCGTCGCGTCTTTGGGGGCCGGAGGCTAAAAGCCTTGGCCGGCTTCCCCTTTTCCCCCTTTTCTCCTTTCTCCTTTTCTTCCTCTCCAAGGTGGAGAGGTTTCCCCCTCGTCTTTCTCCAGCGGATCGGGCTTGGTGGTGGCCTCGGCGGTTCGTGGTGGAGCGGCGAGGAGCAAGGAGGTGGCGGCCGTGGTGTCGTGAAGGCCCTTGTTTGGGGTTCGGTTCCTCAAAATGTGTAGGGATTTCTTGCGCTCTTTCCATTCCGGGCGATTGGGAGGCCTCATGTGTGAATGCATGCTTTTACAGCTTTCCCCATACTCCCCTCCCCGTTGTGTGCTTAGTTGTAAAGTGCGGGCGACCCCGGGATGTATCATCTCGACGGTCTTCCTCTCGACTGATGTCGCGATGGTGGTGTGCATCGCGACATCAGAGGAAGCATCACCCAGGTCGGGCGCGACCTTATCGCGGCGCAGTTGGACATCGCGATAAGGATCGTGTCGCGACGCAGTTTCCTATCACGACAAGGTTCTTGTCGCGACGCGCTCCACCATCCCAACTTGCTGCTTGTCTCGGTTGCCCTTCCCATCGCGATGGTATCGCGATGGGATAGGAGGTCACGACAGCATCTGTCTACCTTGGGTGTTTCTGTGGCCTCGGTTGGTGTGTCGGCGTGTGTCCCAGGGCAGGTGTGCCCTTAGGACCTTCTGGTGGGAACGCGGCAGGTTGCCTCCCTGCGTTCAGTGATCGAAGGTGACACCTTCGTGGCCATGTCCTAGTAGTGGTGCTAGGAGGCTCGCTTCTGTCTAATAATCGATTGTCTGACTGTCAATCAATTATTAGAAGAGCGATGGTTTCTATTCTGTTTGGTGGTGTTCCAGTTTCTCGGGCCATGCCGTGTGTGCCGGCATTAGATGACGGCCCTTCTGGGGGTTTTCGAAAGGGGTGCCATGCGTGCCTGTGCCTACTGGGCATGTCTTGGTTACAAGCCAGCTGTGCCGGTTTCTGTGGTGGTTGCCCCACCAGTTCTCTTTTCACCCAGTGCTAGGCACTTGAGGGCTTGTCCACGAGACAGGTTTTTACCATTACCTGGGACCCCCAGCCCCACACGTCTGTTAGAGGGAGTTCTCCAGGCGGCGGGCATACTCAAGTCACGGACTTAGAGCAGAAGGGGAAAATGGTGGGGACAGTGATGTGAGTCGTTTGTAGAGCTCTCTTAGCTGGTCTGGGTCTCCAAGGTGGTTGAGGTGCTCTTTCGGTGCGGACTAGCTAGTCCTTCTCACTGCCTCACTCTGCGTTGGTTCCGGAGCCACGTTGGGAGGGTAGGCGTGGGGCCGCAGCTCAGCTGGGTTGTGGTGGTTTGTTAGTTGTTCTTTGTTGTGGCTCACTAGCCTCACTCTACCTAGGGAGGTTGTAGGTGGGAGTCGATGGCTGGCGAGCGAGAGGGGTGGACTGTGTGTCCCTCTTTCAGCTACCTGTGGCGATGGTTTGGTTGCACTTGTTGTGACGGAGTTTCTCACGTTGTTCCTAATTGAGCCTCGTCGCCCTAGCCTGCACGGTGGTTGTAGCCTAGCCGTGTCTAGTTCCATGGACTTTGTTGGTTTGACCTCATGGGCCTTGTTCAGTGGTTTCTGCTCTGCGAGTTCTCTCGGGTGTCTTGTGTTGACACCGACCGCTGTTTCTATAGACCGTTCCTTGGTGTCATCCGTGGTGGCACCGAAGGTTTCCTTGACCTCGTGGCGTGTCCGAGGTGCTGGGTGGTTCTGCTTGTGGGCCCTCGACCTTGTGGAGGTCTGAGGTGGCCGTGCTTGTGGTGAGACGGTGCTTCTCACGTGGTTGCTCGGTGTCTCTCGTGGTGACACCTGGTTGTTCCTTCCCGACCTCGTGGAGGTCTGGGATGTTGGTGCTTGTGTCGTGAGACTCTGGTCTCACGTAGTTGCTCCGGTGTTCCGTGAGCTTCTTTATCTCGGCGGGTGTGTGCCGAGGGTTGCTTCCGCATTGTGTTTGACTCTGCTGGTTCTGCAGGAGTCATGTTGGGCCCGACTCTGGTTGTGGGTCGTGGCATTTCTCTGTTCCGCTACTTTGTAGCTCTCTGCAGTAGGTGTTTCCCGCTTTACTGCTTTGTAGATTACTTTTACTTCCACTTTGTTGGAGTTCCTACTGCTCTGGCTGGTAAGGGACTGGTTATCCCTACTGAGCCTTGTTCGCGAGGCTCACTCCCCCCCTACTCTCATCAGGTAGGGACTCGCTGTCGCAGGAGTTCGTTGTCGGACAGTCGTGGTGGCGGCTTGTTCGCCGTGCGTTGCCAGCAGTGTGAGTTGTGAGCGTGAGCGCTTGTCCAGGAGTGAGTTGAGAGTGGCCTTTTTGCAAGTCCTCGGGGTATGCCCCTTAAGGATGCACCTTTCTTTCTGTACCTGTACTTTTATTTGGGACATGTTGTACATAATTTCCTTATTAATGTACGAACTTTCTTGTTATAGTTATTTGAATTCATTGCTTATCTCACTGGACTAAATTCTAACCATTTCGGGTCTTCAGATCCGTGGGTGGCGGCACGACCTTCAGGGTCCCTGGTGGGGGTCCGAGAGGTCGGGTCATTACACTTTGACTTTTATGAAGTCAGAGTATGTCCAACTTCGACTTTCAAGGAGTCAGAGTAAGGCTCAATAGATAACCAATCGGTACAGACTTCAACTTATCAGAAGTCGGAGTAGGCCCGACTTCGACTGTTTAGGAGTCGGAGAGCTACCATTTGTTCATCAATCGGAGCATTACTTCGACTTTTCAAGAGTCGGAGTTAGTATTATATACAGTGTATGTTGTAGACTTAGAGAATTTTGTTGTGATGATACTTAGGTTCTATGTAAGCATAGACTTTGGCAGAAATATGTTTGTATATATAAGAGCCTTTTGACTTATTGATTTTCATAAATGGTAATGGCAAATATATTAAAAGGTTTTTTTATAGCAAAAAATATTATGATAAATGTTTAGCAATTATATTGGCAAAATAGATAGGAATAGTTACTCAACAAAGACTACCTTCCTTAATGGTGATCTTGCTGAAGAGATCTATATGGATCAGCCTGAAGGGTTTACAACATCTGGTAGTGGAAACAAAGTTTGTAGACTTGATAAATCCTTATATGGATTAACAAGCCCCTAAGAAATGGCATGAAAAGTTTGACATGACTATCATGTCATTTCGCTTTAAAGTTAATGAGTCTGATAAGTGTGTTTACTACAAGGTGGATGGTGATGATTGTGTTGTCTTATGTCTGTACGTAGAAGACATTTTGTTGTTTGGCAACAATTTGGGAATGTTAATTGAGACCAAATCATTCTTGAGTATAAATTTTGAGATGAAAGACATGGGTGTAGCTAGTGTAATTCTCGTACTAAAGCTGACTAGATCAGCTGAAGGGATAGCTATTTCTTAGTCTTATTATATTGAGAATGTATTAGAGAAATTTGACTATGAGAATTGCAAAGCTGTTTGTACACCCTATGATCATTCTAGAGTTTTTTGCAAGAATAAGAATGGTGCTTCTATGTCTCAATTGCAGTATTCCCAAGTTATAGGAAGTTTAATGTATCTTGCAAATTGTACTAGACTTGACATATCATATGTAATGACTAAACTCAGTAGATACACTAGCTGTCTTAACCGTACTCACTCGGAAGGCTTGGATAGGGTGTTGAGGTACCTAAAAGGTACTATGACTCTAGGCTTACATTTTTGGAAATTCCCTACTGTCCTTGAAAGATATAGTGATGCAAGTTGGATAGCTTAAAACTCAGGGAGCAATGGTGTCACAAGGTATGTCTTTACCTTGGGAGGTGGTGCTGTCTCCTGAAGGTCAACTAAGCAAACCATCTTGTCTCGGTCTACTTTTGAGGCTGAGTTGTGTGCTTTGGACACTACTGGTATGGAGGCTGAATAGATCATGAGTCTTCTTTCTAAACTTCCCTTGATGAGTAAACCTATACCCGCGATCTCTATGCATTGTGATAATATGACCACAATTTCCAAGATCAAAAGTTCAAAGTACAATCAGAAAGAAAGTAGACACATCCAACTTAAATTGAAATTTACAAGGGAGTTGGTGTCTCAGGGAGTGATAGATATGGATTTTGTTGGTACCAAGGACAACACAGTTGATCCTCTAACTAAAGGACTGAATAAAAATCAAGTCAAGAAATTTAGGATCAGAATGGGGCTGAAACCCTTTAGATGTTCTCCTTCAGTAGCTACCAACCTATCTGAGTAGAGATCCTACAAAAAAAAGGTTCAATGTTGTAATAACAAGTTGTTGAGAGAACTGGTAGGTACTCAAATTATTAGATATCTCATATTTGAGTTTCTCCCCTAAATCCTAAAGATAGTGTCAATAACTGCAAGACTAGGATGAGTTGTATACTCTTAATGGGTTTAAGTCTAGTAAAGTAGGATGTCAGCAATACATCCTTGGAGAAGCCCACCTAAATAAGTACTACTGTGAAGCCGTAGTTAAAGAATTGGGTTATTCGTAAATGTACTTATGATACAGGAAAGGGTGTATGGCCATAAGACACCATCTTTACGATTGTTATCTTAACCTATATCATGTTGTTTCCAATGACAACTCTCACTCTAAATAGTCAAGTTCAAGACCTAGTTCACTTTGATTTTGTAGAAGTCAGATTTGGAATACTTAGGTAAATGTTTAAATCCGAAAGGTACTTTTACTGAAAGCGTGATATGTTTATCCTCTACTGTTTATTCCCAATTATCAAACTTTGTGTTCGTGGGGGAATGTTGGGTAAAAAGGGGTTTGAGGAGGCAATATTAAGAAAATGGAGAAAAGAAACTCAATGTTTGATAAAGCAAAAAAGTGCATAAAAAGGTGTGTAATTTTTGTCCCTTATGTGAGATCCTTAGTCTCACATAAGAAATCTCTAAGAAGAAGAAGGGTTTTATAACTTCAAGTGTATATGAGACTATGTCTTATAGACAATAGTGAGGTTATGCTAGACCATATAACACACACGCGCCGTCGGGCCAGACCGAGCTATGTAGGCACGCACGTGTGATGACGTGGTCTAGCCGACTTGTCTTGGCATCTTTTTACTTCTTTTTTTTTGTGTTTTTTCCCTTTCTTGGAGAGAAAGAGACATCGGTTGACTGGGTCTTTAGATCGCCGCTTTGGAGGCGTATTATCGCCGATGTGGGCTCTTAAAGAGAGTAGTTAAGATTTTCTTAATTATGGATTATCCCTAAGGCACGATTTTGACTCTCGGTGGTACTGCTCGCAGACCAGACGCTCTCTCTCTCTCTCTACTCCTCACTGTGGACGGACGATCCTTCGTTGTTGTCCGTCTTCTTCCTTGCGGTGTTTCTCCAACACACTACTTCTTTCTCAGTTGGGCTTTCTCGCGGTGCTACTGCGATCAAGCCATACCAGGATCTGGGCTTTGGTATTCGGTGCATGCATATCTACCCTTTCACCCTTCATTTGTTAACGAAGGAACTAGATTTACATCCAGCTTTCATTTTACGAAGTCGTTTTTGTGGGGGATCGATTTCGTTGCTAGTGGTTGTACTTTCAGAGAACGTCGTCGGACTCAAATCGCACCGTATAGTAAAGACGATACTTTTTCTAAGACAAGTTCTATTATGAAACATCTCCACAGAGTACTTTTATTTTTCGATTGTCATGTAATCACCATTCTTATAATTAATATACTCATGTTATATTCTTATTTTTGTGATGTCCCATAATCATGTCGTTTCTTGTTATAATTGTCATACGATTTGTATTGATTATGATGATGATGATGATGATGATGAATTATCATACTCCATGCCATATATCGACCGTTCTAATAACACTAAGTTGGCCATCTTTCTTACGGAACTTGGAAAGATAAAACGGCGAATGTCATTCCGAGAATAGCTTAACCGGGCCACTTTAATTGGTCTAAAGCATTTAAGAGTCAATAAGTAAAGGACCTGATTAAACAAGGATGTCCTTGTAAAAAAAAAAAGATCAAATGCTGATCTCCTTACCCAATATGGATCATCCATCTCGGCATCCTCCTCCAATAATAAAAAAAAAATCTTCTTCGTTCTCTTCCATGTGCATGCTGTTAACCAGTCGGTCAAATTGTTGTCTTTCTACATCTTTTGATGGCGAGAGGACAGCAGAACAAGTTGCCTCGTGCACAAGCTTTGTGCTGTAATAATAAAACACGGACAGCAGTACTACCAACAGTCATGACAGCACAGAGGCCACAGTGGCTGCTGCTGCAGCAGCAGTCGACGGATTATCTGACAGTCTCACAGCTTAAATTATTATAAAAAAATTCTCAAATCCGGTAGCATCACGTACGGGGTTGAATGTCGAGAGACGTTAATGCTTTCTGAAGGCAGTGTGTATATAAACTCAAGTCAAATAAATGCAAGTAGAGACCTAGTATGCTCTCTGGGTGTGTACGCAGCATTGCAGCCATGCCGACGTCGAAGACGTTGGCATCGTAGGTTCCCGGAAATGGGAACCCCAGAAAGACCGCCGGGCATAGTACCTGCTATTCCTCTCGCTTTCAGGCTTTGGGGGTTTGTGTCATTGCTGCCGGTGCAGCTTCTGGCGCTAGAGATGTACCTGCACAACTGCAGCAGCTGCGGCGGCAGCAGCAGCCGGGCCAGATGGGGAAAGCTGTCCGCCTGATCCCTTCTATCTGGCTTGAACCTGTCAGAAAAATGGGATCAGAGAGAGAGAGCGATGAAGGGAGAGAGCTGGTCACGTCAAAGTCTATACAGGAGCATCGTGGGGGAATTGATTGAGACAGCATGATTCACCAGTTGGCATATCAACGCAAAATAAATGGAGGTCTTCTATAAACGTCGTCATGTCCAAGTAGTAACCCTGAGGTGGGGGCACACTTTCCTATGGGTGGGTTGGCTCCGCGCCTGTTTGGCACTTGGCAAAGAAGGTCGCACAGAGACAGGACCGACAGTGTTCTCAGGGCACCCTCCACGCCGTTGCTGGCGTCCAGACGTGCAGGTTTGGTTGCCCAGCACAGACATGTGTTCACGGACATATTTTTGAAAATATCCCCCTCACCTCTTTCTCGCGTGCGCCTCCCCATCTCTTTCCTAGTGATCTGATCCTTCCTCAACTGTGAAATTCAACGAGAAGAAACCAGTGCGAACATGTCCTAAAGAGTTCCAGCATGTCCAAGAATTTATTGTGAGCTTGTTGACATTACTGTAGAATTTGTTTACGGAGAAGAGCGGGTTGAAATGACGGACTTTGAAGGTAGAATGTCCGTCGAAATAGAGGCATCGAATAAGTCAGAGAGGTCACGTAAGACCTCAAATTACATGATTCCGCCAATTCTATCTCCTATGATTTATGGAGCCCAACTATGGATGTATGGGCAACCGATGGTGCGTCATCTCCATTCATGCCGTCTATTTTCTCCAGGCAATCTTTGTTCATTGGAGCATGTATGCTTAGACATACAATGGTTCCTCCACTCGAGCCTTTATTTCTTTTTACTCATACACCATCAATGGAATCAAAAGAAAGGACAAGCAACTGTGATGGTGAGCAAAGGAAGGGCAACTGCGATGCTAAGCAGACGAAGGGTGTGCATGACTCTGAGCAAAGGAAGGGCGGTTGCGATGTTGAGCACAGGAAGGAAAATTGTGATGGTGAGCAGAGGAAGTGTGTGCATGTATTCGATGTTGAAGAAGAGACGTCTGGTTAGTATAAAATAATTGTTTACTCAACGAGTTTCGGAATAGCTCTATTTTTCTAAAGAATTCAATCTGCATTTTGATCACAGAAGTCCCAATAAAAAGCCTGTCAGAATATTGAATGAAAATGACGATGATTGTTCTGTAGACATGGAAGTTGCTTGTGTTGAACCACTCTTATATTTTATTATTTATTTTGGTGATAACAAAACTCATGATTAAATTAAAGATCATGAATATTTTAATATCATGCTTTCCTCGTAAATACTACATATTATGGCACTATCGTTTCATTATTTACACTCATTTTTATTTGAAGTCAATTGTATATGATTTGCCCAAGTCTACATCGACTACTGTTATAAGCTCACAACGATTACTCTTTTGATTCAAACATCGATTTCAGTTAAAATATCGACTTCACTTAAACATCGACTTCTTTCAAACATCGATTTCAGTCAGAACATCGATTTCATTCAAACATCGACTTCGGTTGAACATCGATTTCACTTAAACATCGATTACGGTTCAACATCGATTTCATTCAAACATCGACTTAAGTTGAACATCGATTTTATTTAAACATCGATTTTGCTTAAACATTGATTTCATTTGAACATCGATTATCTTAAACATCGATTACGTTTCACTTAAACATCGATTACGTTTAAACTTCAACTCTATTTGAACATCGATTATCTTCTAACTTAAATATCGACTACCTTAAGACATCGATTGCCTCTCATTTCAAATGTTTCAAAATACCTTTGGCGCCCAGTAAGAATTCAAATGAATTTCTAACTCTTATATTGTCATTTCTCTGACAGATAAAAAGGGTCTCATAGCAAGTTGTCAGTAAGAAAAGCACCTACATTCTATTCCTAGCTATCTGCAGGAAAATATGGACAGAAGGCAAAAAGAGGAATGAGCCATTTGGTAAAAGACTTCACGAGTCTAATCATTTGCCTTGCATTTAATGTATGCAGGTCCACCTCTACACACAGTCAACATCTTAGATCTGCTGCTGGCATTCTTGGAAGTGCGCACCAGCTGGAACATCCTCTCCCATTCCAAGTAACCAGTAGGCACAATAAGAAAGTCATTAGACTCAAGAAAGAGAGCTGAAGAAGAATAGAGCCAAGAATCTCTAACGGCCATCTATCAACGAATCTCTTCAAGATGCTCCATAAAAGGGAGAAGGAAAAGTAGAAGAAGAACAAGAAGGTAGAGCGAACCTGAAGATCATTCAAAGAGTGTATATCCAGTGAGCATACAAATCTATACACACTCAAGCAAGAAAGGAAGAGAGCTCGAGCCTATTCAAGCTAAAGCATTCAAGTCGTATTCCTTCCTCCTCATTCTCTTTCTGTGTGTCTCTATGTATTTGAAAGAGAGAACTGGGGGTTTAGCCTAAGGAAAGTCTTGTTATGTAAACTCTTTCTTTCTTAGGCTCAGTCTCAGATCAAGCATTTCATTATTTATATAGAGCTTGATCTAGGGGCTTTAGGTCCTAGCTTCTGGGTTCAGAAGTGTTCCTCTTCGGTTGGAAGAGAAGGCTTGTTGTGCAAGCGTTCCCCTTGTGTTAAGTGAAGAACCACACTGGGGTTTGTACCAGGAGGTTGGCTTCTTGACCAGTAAAAGAAGTGGGCTACCTTCTTGCCCGGGAAAGAGAAGAAGACCAGATTGAGTGTTGGGTGTTGTTTGCCCCTTGTTTAAGGGAAGACCAAGGTTACTTGGTGGTTAATGAAATCCCAAGAGTTTACTTGGGGACTGGATGTAGGACTCCTGATTGATAGGAGGTCCGAACCAGGATAAATTTCTGTGTTCCTTGTATGCTTACTTCCACGCATTTAATTTCCTTGCACTCGCTTAATTAGACTAACCAAATATTTTCAAGTGGTGATTTTATTTTAGTTTTTCAGATTACCTATACACCCCCCTTTCTACGTTAGTCTTGCTGCCAACCGTAAGTGGGCCAATAATGTGTAAATCTAAAAATTCAACTTTGGTTTGTATATTTATCAAAATATTGGAGCCTAACTTTATATTTGACGTCTAACGTGCATTTTGGAGCTACAATATAATATTTTGAGCCTAAGGCGTATGTTTATTTCACTTTTTCAAAAAAATTAGAGCCTAACTTACTTAGTTGGCACTTATCTGTGAATTTTGGAGCTGAAGTCCAACATTTTGGAGCCTAAACTGTATACTTAATTTACATATAAAAAATTTGGAGTCTAATTCCTTCATACTATAGGATAATTGGGGGTTCTAAAGACTTCATTGTGTATAATGATCACTAATGAAGATTTAAATTTATTACATGTTGCCTCAACACAATATTTTGGAGCCTACTTTAAATATTTGCATCTAATTGCATATTTTGGAGCTAAAGTCCAACAATTTGGAGCCTAAACTCTATACTTCATTTACATCTTCTAAGATATTATTCTTCTAATTCCTTCATGTTGTAGGATAATTTGGGGTTCTAAAGACTTCATTGTATATAATGATTAATAAGAAAGAATTCTAAAGACCTTAAATAAGAAAGCCTGACTTTTTGGAGGCTAAATTACATACTTAATTCACATCTCATGAAAGTATTTAGTGTCTATCTGCGCATTAGTTTTCTTGATTTTAAACTTTTGGAGACTAACTTGTATATGTGGTTATCATAGGTAATGTGCAACTCTAATGTGGGAATGATGTGGTGAAGACTCCAATCAATGAGAAGTAAAAGATCCCAGTAGCAGAACTTATAGTAGAACTTTGTGAAAGGATGGTGTTTGAATGTATTGATGATATGAGAAAGTTCTATAATAATTATGTGAAGAAAGAAGGATTTGGTATAGCAAGCCGAGATAGCAAAATTATGAATGGTGTGTGCATGTTGAAAAAATTCACATGTCAAAGAAGTGGTGAAAGTAGGCAAGTTCCAAATGCAAAATTACATCGTGACACAGCTAAAACTAGATGCCCAGCAAGTTTGAAAGTGAGAAGAGATAGGTGTACCATGAAATACATTTTGTATAATGTACGACTTAAGCATAACCACTGCCTAAATCCATTATCGGCGGTGTACTTGCGATCCCATCGACGAATCTGCACTCCAGAGTGTTGCGCAACTACCCCTAAAAAATCTAAGATTTTAGTTTACCATAATATCATGGTTTTTCTATGCCAAAATCTTTAAAAGACTTTCTATAAAAAAAAATTATCTTGGACAAACTCTATCTCGAAAATTTTCTAAGTCCACAAGCTCCCTTTGTGTCATACTGAATCCGACTTGTGACTCCGACTATCATCTCCGACTCTCTTAGAATCGAAGTCTAAACAACCCAGAAAATTTTCTAAGTCCACACTACTATATACAATTCGACTATCAACTTCGACTCTTACAATTGAATGCTTCTTCTAAAGTCGAATTATACTTTCTTCTGAAGTCGAATTATAATTTTTCTAAAGTCGAATTATACTTTCTTCTGTAGTCGAATTATACTTTCTTCTTAAGTCGAATTATACTTTCTTCTGAAGTCGAATTATACTTTCTTCTGTAGTCGAATTATACTTTCTTCTGAAGTCGAATCTTTATTTGACTCCGACTCATTAATACTTTCTTCATAAGTCGAATGGTAACCTTTTTAAAGTCAAATCTATCCTTGACTCCAACTCATGAAGTCAAAATTCAGTCTCTTCTAGAGCTGAATTGCTAACTCTTATATCCGACTTCACTTGACAATTCTGTACTTATAGTTTTCTGAAATCTCCAGTCTATCAACTCTCATAATATTGTTTGCTTATCATGCTTGATATAACTTTGTGTTGATTGAATAACTATTTTAATATTACCATCTGAGTGTCATTATTTTATTATTTTTTTGACATGTTCAGATAAACTATACTTACAATATTCATCTAAACTTGTTCAGATTATTTCTCCAACTTTTGTGTAAACTGAACCTTTTGCCTCATGTCTTTGCTCTGGATTTTCTTGAATACAAAAGATATGTCACATTTATTATGCTTCAGGTGCATGGATATCTAACAAGCTCACCTACCACTGACAGACCCATACCTTCCTTCTTAGCATAACTGTCTGTCTCTTGTTCTGTGGTCTGAAAGCATGCCTATACGAGGTTTCCATGCTTTTCCTATTCTTCTCTGACTCACCTACCTCAAAAGCATGGAGGTGCTCTCTTTCTTATTGTCTTGTCCTTACTGCAGACATTTATTGAAGCATGTTTTTAGCAAGGAGCTTTCACAGTCTACTTAATGAGAAGCCGACCTTCTAGCTGTGAAGCTACAACTCTCATCTGAAGACATTGGAAAGAAGCAAAGAAGCAGAAAGACCCTTGGACAACAAGCTTAGCAAAATCCAAAGGATCCTAGATCTCTTCTCAAATGGCCAGATTTCCAACAGCCATTTTCAAATGGCTAAATTCTTCTGAAGACTATAAAAGAAGCCGAAGTTTGAAATGAGCAAAAATACAGACATACATAAAGATATAAAGAAAGAGATATCAACAGAGAGAACAACACAGGGAATTGCAACTCCAGTGACAACACTTAGAATCTTTCAAGCCAAAGAATCCCACAACCCTTCTTCCAAGCCACAAGTTGGAGAGCTCCCCTTTCAGCAAAATTCTCTTAGCTCTCTTTGGTTCCATAGAAGTCTTGTGTCCGGGTGGCATCTGTAATTGTATACATTTCTGAAGTCCAACCTGCTCATTCGGAAAGGATTTGAGTTACAACTCCAATCTATTAGCCTTTCTGAATTGTGTGTGTCTTTGCTCATTCGTGAAGCAAACACACAAGAGTCCTTTTATTTTCCTCTTCTGTGTAATTTCTGCAGGAGGTGTGTTCCTGCTTTGCCCCTCTTATGAAGGGAAGGCCTTGTTTAAGGTAGTTTTTTGTACCCCTGTTTAGGGAAGACTTGCTTGGGAGCAAGTGGGTTTGTATTACCTGTCAAGGGTGAGAGAAGGCCAAGTTATTGGCAGTTAGTGGAAATTTCAAGTGGTTGGCTTGAGGACTGGACGTAGGACTTCCATTTGGGAAGGACCGAACCATGATAAATTTCTTTGTCCATTTGTGTGATTGTTTTCGCCTAGTTTACACTTGAATCACACACCACTCTAAGTACTAACAAATTTATTTAGTACTGTGACATTTCAGAGAAAATTTTTAAAAGCCAATAAATCCTATTCACCCCCCTCTAGGACTTCTCTTGTGCCATTTTGATCCAACAAGTGGTATCAGAGCGAGGTCTTCTTAGAAGAATCTGAAGATTTGAGAAGAAAAGGCAGCTGAAGCTCACAACTATGAAGGTCAATCCGTTACAAAGCCACCATTCTTTGATGGTGAAGATTATCAATATTGGAGGATGCGCATGGAATGTTTTATCAGAGGTACAGACTTTGACTTATGGCAGATAATAGAACAAGGTGATTATCAAATCATTGGTGAATCCTCTTCTGGTCTTTCCATAGCAGATAAGAGAAACATGTCCTTGAATTATAAGGTAAATAATTATCTTTGTTGTGCACTGTCTAAAAGAGAATTTAATAGACTATCAGCCTGTAGGACTGCAAAAGAAATGTGGGACAAATTGCCAGTAACTTATGAAGGTACTGATAGGGTTAAACAAATTAGAATAGATATTCTTGTGTCCCAATATGAACAATTCAAAATGCTCCCAATAGAAAATATAATTCAAATGTATAACAGGTTTTTCAACATAATAGTAGGTGTAAGCTCTCTAGGAAAAGTTCTAACTAATGAAGAAACATTTAGAAAAATCATAAGATCTTTCACTAATGTATGAACTACTAAAGTCACTGCCATTGAGGAAGCACATGATTTAACTCAATTATCCATTGATAAGCTAATTGGCTCCCTCATGGCTCATGAAATTAATATGGAGAGATTTGCTGAAAATTCTTCGAAAAAGAAAATGTCAAATGCTTTAAAGATTGCAGATTCCTCCTCATCTAAAGACTCCAAAGAAAAATCAAATGATAGTGATGATGAAGCTATGCTATCAAAAATATTGTAGAGAATTCTTGCAAAGAAGAAGAAATTCGGCTCTAAGAGATTCTTCAAGAAAGACAAAAAGAAGAAGGAGCCAACTTGCTACGAATGCAACCAACCATGACATTACAAATCTGAATGTCCTAAGCTGAAGAAAAAGGATCAAACAGAAAGGTCCGAAAAGAAGAAAGGCAAACAAAAGAAGTTCAAAAAATATAAAAAAAAGGCAATGACAGCAGCATGGGATAACGAAGAAGCCACCAACTCAGAATCCTCAAGTTCAGAATCTGAAGAAGAAGAAAATGCAAATCTAGCCCTCATGGAAGGACTGGAACAGGTAAACTCCGAAACCTCCTTTACTTCTTGTTCTGAATCAGATTCTGACAGTCTTGAAGATGCATTTAACGAATTGTATGAAAAATACAAAACAGTAGTTAAGCAAATAAAAATAGTTAAACTAAACTTACTAAACCAAGAAAAGGCTAACACCTTTCTCAAAAATGAAGTAGATAGGTTAAGTCAAAATTTAAATGAAACCAAAAGAGCTAATGAATTACTGTGTGAAGATTTAAAAAATAAAAATAGTAAGATTTTGGAAATAGAATCAAACTTAAAAGAACTTAAGGATGAAGAAAAGTTACAAGAAGAAAATAATTATCTAAGAGCTACTATAGAGAAAATCTCTAATTGTAAAACATTATTGTTTATTAGATTGAAAGGATCTAGAATAGGTAAGAAAAAATATGGAGTAGGATATACACCTCCTCACAACACCACAAGAAAATGCGCCATTATCGACGGGTATTTCCGACGGATAATTATCCGTCGGAAATTTCGATGGTTATTACGATAGAACATTTTCCGTCAGAAAATCCATCGGAACTTCTGAATGAAATATTTCCGTCAGAAATATCCGTCGGTACTCATAGCTTACCGATGGATATTTCGACAGAAATATGTCCGTCGGAATATCTGTCGGTAAAATCGCCTTTTCCCTCTCCCGCCATCCCCAAGAACCCCCCTCTCTCTCTCTCTCTCTCTCTCTCTCTCTCTCTCTCTCTCTCTCTCTCTCTCACACACACACACACACACACACACACACACACACACACACACACACACACACACACACACACACACACTCGTCGCTGCGCCCCTCGCTACCTGCTGCGCCACCGCCGGTCGCCCCGACCGGCCCCGTCGCCGCTCGCCGCCGCGCCCCTTGCTGCCTACCACGCCACCGCTGGCCGCCCCGACTGGCCCCGTCACTGCTCGCCGCCGCGCCCCTCGCCGCCTGCCGTGCCACCGCCGGCAGCCTCGACCGGCCCCGTCGCACCGCCGTGCTCCGCCACCGGTGCCACCAGCCAAGTATGTATTCGCCCCCCTCCCCCTCTCTTCCCCACCCCCACTACATCCCTCCGGCAACCGACCCCCCCCCCTTCCCCAACTGGCGACCCACCTCCAGTCAGCCCCCCCCCTCCCCCTCCCTTCCCAGCCCCCCTCCCCTAACCGGCGACCCCCCCTGTCGCCCCCCTCCCTCCCCCTCTCATCCCAGACCCCGCCCCCCTGTCGCCCCCCTCCCCCTCCCTTCCCCAACAGGTGCCCCCCCCCCCTAACCGGCCACCCCCATCGGCCCCCCCCCCCCCCCCCCCCACTCTGTCGCCCCCCCCCTCCATTACTCACCCCTGCCACCCCCTTCATTTTTCTAAATTTTCTGAATATAATGTATTTAATAATTTTGTGAGATTTATGCATATTTATAGGTTTTGACGGTTCTGTCATAGTGTGTTGAGCACTATGAGAGGATCATGGAGCCTCGAATATTTTCTTGATAATTATAGAATTTATATTTTTTTTGCTTATATGAGAATTAACCATATGCATGTTAAATTTAATTTTTGTAAAGTAGTTATACCATGAAATATGTTTAGAATATTTTGATCTAGGATTTTGAGTATCACTTGTTATAGACTATTTAACCCATTTTATCCTTTTTGTAGAATTTTTAAGCGTTTACATAACATCCTCTTGAAATTTGATTTAAATTCAAAAGATAGTTATAATGCTTCAAAAATTCTACAAAATTATAAATGTGTTATTTCACATGTAAGTAGCCTAAGATAAAAATTTGAGCATGTTCTAACTTCTATTTTTAATAGTTATGAATTTATGAAGTTTTTATAATCATGATAAGCATGTTTAGTTAAATCTCATTTAATCAATGTTTAGTTACTGTTAGATAGTAACATAAACTTCTGAAAAGTTTCTAGCATGTGTCCATGTTATAAGCATGTGTGCATGAGTAAGAAATAAAAAAACATGTGGTATATATGTAAGATTAAAAGAAATAGCGTGCTAATGTCAAAATTGAGCCAATGAAAATCTCTACCATAGAAGGTTGTGTTGCCGTACTACAGAAAAGCGGTTATGATGAGTTCATTGAAATACGGTTATAATGTCATGTTTGATGCATGGAGGGATTGAAAAAGGTAAATATTGATTGACCTTCTAGGGCATTTAGTGGAGTTTTTATTTTAAGATCTTTCAATGCTTCTTCACATGTCAAAGATGCTAAAATCTGAAAAGAAGGTAATGCTGAAAATATGATACTAATTGTTGCGAATAATGAGTCAATCTGTTCATTTTCTTGGAAAGTTAACTAAGGATGTGATTCTTTCCTAAAAAAATAGGAGAGAGTTTGTGAAAGGCATTTGAGTAGAGATTTTCTTCCTAATTTTTATTTGGGATTTTGCATGTAAACCATTACAACAAAGAGTGCACATCTGACATCTTTCTTAAAATATTGTTTCAATATCCCTGTTGAATCTCCAGCATTGCGGAAGGCATCAATGTGAACACATGGGCATTACCACACCTCCAGCTAATCATAGTTCAGATTAATTCTTGAAATGACAAGACTGCCCATGGATAAAACTATGGGTAATATGTTTCCTGCCCCTTAAGGGTATTCCCATAAAAAATGTTCAACTAACAGGAAGAATGGAATCTGTGATGAATATTTGCCCTTTTCTTTAACAAAAGTTCACCCCAGCGGCATTTTTGCTGGGATTTAATAGATATTTTTAACAACATTGTAGAAAAGATGGCAGATTTGCAATAGTTATTGTAGGAATGCTTTAGAAATAAAAAAAATCCTTTTTTATTTTGGTGAATTAATTAGTAAAAAAACTACAGCCAAAACTTATTATACATCTATTAAAATCCATGTGATAATATGCCTGGGGCATTTTGAAGTTTGCTATCAAAACACTAGGGCATTTGAGAACCATTTGCTCATGTCAAACTTTTTATCAATATACAGCACTGTTCTTCTCAATCCCTTTTTGGGATCAAATCCAATATCCATATCCAACAACAATCCAACTTTCCTTTAGAAGAATTTGGCATGAGATCTTGATATGTTAGTTTGTCCTCTATGAGACACTTGGCCTATGTCTTAGGCTTACTCGTGGCTTGGTACTTAGTAGATGACTGCATCAAGGCTTTGCTTAATCAAATTGTTGAGACTTCTGTCATCAAATCATGAAAGAAGGAAAAAGTCTATGAGAGTGTTTTTTTGGAGAGTTGTTATAGATGGAATTTTCTTGGACTCTTCTTATCTGCTTCTTCTTCTTATCTGCTTCCTCTTCTTGCGTCATGGTTGTTTACTGTTTAGTTTATGATGTGATTGTGTTATGTTTATCTTGCTCACTGTTATTTTTTTACGCTTTACATGAAAATAAACAATGTAATGACTTTCTTTGTTAAACATATTGTTTACTTTCACATATTTGTTTAACTTCACACTGCATGTTAATCCTTCAACATTCGTATGTTTATTTGTAGCCATTTGATTGATTCTTTCATATTTACCATATTATGATTTAATTTCATATTTTAAATTAATTATGAATAAATTGTTATCAATTTTTTTTCTAATTAGTGATGAGAGTTCGCGATTGGAAATTAGACTCAAAGAAGAACAAATGTCCAATATATCAAAGTATGTGTTTGTTTGAACGAAAGATATTACCAATGGATATTCGAAGATTGCATAATGGTTTACTTTTGGTGAATGAGAAGATGAAGAAAATCATAAAGATTATTTAGAAAGAAGAAAGACAAAGTTTAGAAAACAAAAGTGGATTATCTGTTATTGTTCAAGATGAAAAAGGACTGCGATATTCTGTAATCTTACGTCGCAGTTGGTGTGGTAGTATGTACATGTTTAGTGGAAAAGACTAGTCAAAATTTGTGAAAAATAATTGTGTCAAAGAACTTGACATTCTTAAATACTACTCTAGTGTTGTCCTCATATGCGAGTTTGGACGCTCCTCCGACATACGCGAGTTCATCTGCTGCGCCACTCGATAGTGGTGTAGAAGAGATTAGAACCCTCATCCGGGAAGAGCTACGGACGCACTTTGGCATTATGGTCGAGCAGTTGATCACATCCATGCAGGGAGTACGCCCCTCACAGCCAGCCCCTCAGGTCAGTATTACTATTAATTTCATATAGTTTGAATGAAATGAAACCACTAAAGAATGTCAAAAGGGAAAAAAAGAAATATAAATTAATTAACCTATAAAGAAGGTCTCTTTATACAATCAACTTATGGAAGGATAAAAAAGCCACATGAGCACTCAAATTGCTATTCTAAAATAAACAGAAGTGTAAAGGGCATTGAAATGACGGATCTAAAAAAAAATCCAAGTCTAAATGATCAAAACACGCAACCCGGGGGGTCCAAAATCCCATATAGGGATCCGATCAGCGTGTCGTTCACTTCGACACGACCGGGTGGGTTAAATTGACGTGTGCAAACTGACGGAATCCAATTTGGAATCCCAAATTGGGTTGGGCGTTGAAATGACGGATATAAAAAAACCCAAGTCTAAAGGATTAAAACACACAACCTGGGGATCCAAAATCCCAAATAGGGATCTGATCGGCATGCCGTTCGCTACGACACGACCGGGTGGGTTAAATTGACGTGTGCGAACTGACGGAATCCGATTTAGATTCTCGGATTGGGTTAGGTGTTGAAATGACGGATCTAAAAAAACCCAAGTCTAAATGATCAAAACACGCAACCGGGGGGCCCAAAATCCCAAATAGGGATCTGATCGGCGTGCCGTTCACTCCGACACAACCGGGTGGGTTAAATTGACATGTGCGAACTGACGGAATCCGATTTGGATTCCCGGATTGGGTTGGGCGTTGAAATGACGGATCTAAAAAAACCCAAGTCTAATTGATCAAAACACGTAACTCGGGGGTCCAAAATCCCAAATAGGGATTTGATTGGTGTGTCGTTCACTCTGACACGACTGGGTGGGTTAAATTGACGTGTGCAAATTGACAGAATCCGATTGGAATCCTGGATTGGGTTGGGCGTTGAAATGACGGATCTAAAAAAACCCAAGTCTAATGGATTAAAACACACAACCCGGGAGTCCAAAATCCCAAATAGGGATCTGATCGGCATGCCGTTCGCTCCGACACGACCGAGTGGGTTAAATTGACGTGTGTGAACTGACAGAATCCGATTTGGATTCCCGGATTGGGTTGGGCGTTGAAATGACGGATCTAAAAAAACCTAAATCTAAATGATCAAAACACGCAACCCGAGGGTCCAAAATCCCAAATAGGGATCTGATCAGCGTGCCGTTCACTCCGACATGACCGGGTGGGTTAAATTGACGTGTGCAAACTGACGAAATCCGATTTGGATTCTCGGATTGGGTTGGGTGTTGAAATGACGGATCTAAAAAAACCCAAGTCTAAATGATCAAAACACGCAACCCAGGGGTCCAAAATCTCAAATAGGGATCTGATCGGCATGCCGTTCACTCCGACATGACCGGGTGGGTTAAATTGACGTGTGCGAACTGACAGAATCCAATTTGGAATCCCGGATTGGGTTGGGCGTTGAAATGACGGATCTAAAAAAACCCAAGTCTAAAGGATTAAAACACACAACCCGGGGATCCAAAATCCCAAATAGGGATCTGATCGGCGTGTCGTTCACTCCGACATGACCGGGTGGGTTAAATTGACGTGTGCGAACTGACGGAATCCGATTTGGATTCCCGGATTGGGTTGGGCGTTGAAATGACGGATCTAAAAAAACCTAAATCTAAATGATCAAAACACGCAACCCGGGGGTCCAAAATCCCAAATAGGGATCTGATCAGCGTGCCGTTCACTCCGACATGACCGGGTGGGTTAAATTGACGTGTGCAAACTGACGAAATCCGATTTGGATTCTCGGATTGGGTTGGGTGTTGAAATGACGGATCTAAAAAAACCCAAGTCTAAATGATCAAAACACGCAACCCAGGGGTCCAAAATCTCAAATAGGGATCTGATCGGCATGTCGTTCACTCCGACACGACCGGGTGGGTTAAATTGACGTGTGCGAACTGACAGAATCCAATTTGGAATCCCGGATTGGGTTGGGCGTTGAAATGATGGATCTAAAAAAACCCAAGTCTAAAGGATTAAAACACACAACCCGGGGATCCAAAATCCCAAATAGGGATCTGATCGGCGTGTCGTTCACTCCGACATGACCGGGTGGGTTAAATTGACGTGTGCGAACTGACGGAATCCGATTTGGATTCCCGGATTGGGTTGGGCGTTGAAATGACAGATCTAAAAAAACCCAAGTCTAAATGATCAAAACACGCAACCCGGGGGTCCAAAATCCCAAATAGGGATCTGATCGGTGTGTCGTTCACTTCGACACGACCGGGTGGGTTTAATTGACGTGTCCGAACTGTAGGAATCTGATTTGGAATCCCGGATTGGGTTGGGCATTGAAATGATGGATCTAAAAAAACCCATCTAAAGGATTAAAACACACAACCCGGGGGTCCAAAATCCCAAATAGGGATTTGATCGGCGTGTTGTTTGCTCCGACACGACCGAGTGGGTTAAATTGATGCGAACAGACGAAATCCGATTTGGTTTCCCAGATTGGGTTGGGCGTTGAAATGACGGATCTAAAAAAACCCAAGCCTAAAGATTAAAACACGCAACCCGGGGGTCCAAAATCACAAATAGGGATCTGATCGGCGTGTCGTTCACTCCAACACGACTGGGTGGGTTAAATTGACATGTGCGAACTGATGGAATCCGATTTGGATTCTCGGATTGGGTTGGGCGTTGAAATGATGGATCTAAAAAAACCAAAGTCTGAAGGATTAAAACACACAACACGGGGGGTCCAAAATCCCAAATAGGGATCTGATCGGCGTGTCGTTCTCTCCGACACGACCGGGTGGGTTAAATTGACATGTGCGAATTGACAGAATCCGATTTGGATTCCCGGATTGGGTTGGGTGTTGAAATGATGGATATAAAAAAACCCAAGTCTAATAATCAAAACACACAACCCGGGGGTCCAAAATCACAAATAGGGATCCGATCGATGTGTCGTTTGCTCCGACACGACCGGGTAGGTGAAATTGACGTGTGCGAAGTGACGAAATCCAATTTGGATTCCGGGATTGAGTTGGACGTTCAAATGACAGATCTAAAAGAAACCCAAGTGTCACGTCCCAGAATTACGCAGCGGATATTATTAATTAATTCGAGTCGATATTTCGAGACGTAGACAGTCGACAAATAAGCCTCTAACTAGCACGCACTAAATGTGTATCAACACAACATCATAATAGGGCCCAAATGTGAACTCAATTATAAATTGTATTCAAATCTCATATTTGTCTCAGATAAACTAATACAGGACTAAGACTCAATAAAAGCAAAAGTACATACTACCTCACTTCCTACTACATTGTTCTAACACTCAAAATAAACTAACTATAGATAGACTCATGTTTGGAACGCTCTTCACTCGGACGCATTCCCATCCTCGACTTGCTCTTCCTCTTGCACTTCATGGTCACCTAGATTGGGTAAAAGTAGGGAATGAGCAAACTAGCCCAGTAGGATTTATATCTCAATGTGCGGGCAATGATATAAGTGATTAACATTTTAGAACTAGGCAAGTACGATGAATGATATGCAAGTACGAATAAAACACGTTAAAACATGATATATAAAACAAGCTAGAGAGAGAGATCATGGTAGAACAAGATTGATGAACAAGATGACAAGAGAGAACTAGAAATAGATCACTTTGTACAAGCACGCAAGATATCATGTAAATTGCAATAAATGCAGGATGGCCATATCACGCAAGCAAGCAAGCACGAGCACGATCAAGTAACACTAATCAGGCACGTAGACACTAATGTACACCGAGAAAAGATCTATCAAGAATGTACACTAGGTCATGTGTATGTGGTATTGTATCTATCATTCAACACGCACGCACGATTTTCCCAGCGCAGATGCAACGCCAGTAATCATTATACCCCATGGTTAACAGTATATCTATGACTCGCCGTCATTGGGGCTAGATTGGAGCCCTTGGACACACGCCGTGCCCTGTCAGCATCTCACTTAAATTTTTAAATGTAGATATCCACAGTCATTTATAATGGCCAATGAGAGTTTCAATAAGTAAGCATGTGTAATGTCATGTTCATGATGATGATGAGAATAAGTAATAATTAAATTGAACATGATTTCATGAGAACAATGGTCAAGAGATAAATTCGGCAACATAACGGTACGATTTATACTTTCGTTCAATCTTTACATTAATGGCTTTAGTCTAGTTTGTAAGTCACACTCACGAGATCAAGAAGAGAAAGGAAGTGCACGCTATCTCCAGGGAACTTCAATGGTACAACCAACTCGTCGGCCATGTGGGAATCCATGGTCAGAGGAGATTTACGGAGGCCTTGGTGAAATGGTCGCTAGTCTACCGATTCGGAATGACCGGTAGAGAGTTTCCAATTTCCCAAGAAAAGGCTACCTAACAGTGCTAGTGTGTAGTGCGGTACGCGTGTCTCAATTCTCAAACCATTGGTCTCAAACTCGCAGGAAGCACTTGATAATATAACATGGAATAAAACTATGCACTTTAACTCATCATGGTTTGCAAGATTTTATGATAACTCTTATCATTTAAACATGGTAGAACAGTAGGAAGATTTTAATCACAAGAAACATGAATGGATCATAACATTTAAGGAGCACTTAGAATAGCATCCATGTAATTAAAGCTTTTTAAATGGGTTAATCGCTTTTAAGCCATTAAACAACAATCATGTAATGATCAGACCCAAGACAGGTAACTTACACAGCAAATATCACATTTATACAGACCTCGGGTATATGCGGAAAACTTTGTAAGAAAACACATGGTTTCCGGTAAAAATTCTGAGATCGCGACATAGCCATATAAGGAAGGCGACTGGGTGTTGTCAGGTCGGGGTCAGATCGCGACATAGGTGTGTAAGCATCGCGACAGGGAAGTCAGATCAGGAAGGTAGATAGCGACAGAGTGTATGTCGCCTTGAGAAAGCGACAAGGGATATGTCGCAATCAACCCTCTGAAAGCTACATATCGGGCCGTCGCGTTCACAGGGTCCGTGCCTGGCTCGGACAGAGCAAGGACAGTGCCTTGGATTGCGGACCTGTCTTTCCTTCTTTTGACATAGGGTTGTTCTAAAATAGAGAACAAATTGCACGGTGTGTGAAAAATAACGAAACTAGTTTTAAAATAACCTAGACATACTAGGGTACTTCCAGTAAATCGGAATTGAACAATAAAGACAGTTTCGATAGGTTTTGATCACGGGGAACACAAGGTCAGACCAAGGGTAACTTGAAGATGTAGTTTTATGCAGCAACCCTATTACCACACTTATAACTCTCTAACTGATGAGATTTAGACAAAACGTTCAACATGAAACCTGACGAGGACAACAGTAGAATAACTTTCATGTTATGAGTTTTCTCTAATTCGGTCTTGAAACATGTGCAACATATTAAGAACGGGAAAAACTCTAACAGTGCGCGACTTTGGCAAAACGCTTATAAATCAAGATCTACTAAATGAAATTCGATGAAACTAGTGGGAAATGAAATTTACCTTGATGCTCTACACATTGGTATAGGATATGTTAAGGTTTGGCCCAAGAAAACCTACCTTCTGGGTTGAAGAAGTCCCGTTATTCCAGAAAACCCGTGTTCAGACCACTTGGAGGAAAATGCTTACTACTCCGTGTATACTGCATGGAATTTGGGCATTCCACTTGGGTTAGAACGTAGACTTGACCCTCTTTCCAGGGGTATAGGCCTTGCAAGGTTTGGTTTAGGTTTGACTCACATTTGGTCGACTTCAAGATGGTGGTTTGTGCAGGTCACAGCAGATGAGAAGGGGAAGAAGAACGGCTTCTTGTGGTCGTTCCACAGCTCCTCAGCCACCAAGAGCTCTTCCACACGACCCTAGCAAGTTCTAAATTCATTCCTAGGGTTTGGGTGAAGAGTATTTAAGTAACCATGGTGTTTAGGAGTCCTATTATAACTAGGAAAGGAGGGCTTCGGGATTGGCATGTTTGGTTTCCTATTTTTGATGATTTCCTCCTCCCTTTGAGTGTGTGAGGCATTAGGAAACCTCCCCTCATAGTTAGGCACAAATTTGGGTTGCCATGAATGCATGATTGCATCCCAATTCAACTCTAATTGCCTCTTTTTAATTTCAGCTTATTTATGGTTACGAATTTCTATGTATTTTCTAGCTTTATTTGATTTTTGGGCCAAATGTTGCCCATTGGCCCAATTATGATAATGGGTCATCAATATATAATGTTGGAAGTCTCTCCAACACTTTTATTTAATTTTTGATTGCGTCGTATTTCCGTGTTAACGGTTTTCCGACTTGTTTCCTTATTTAGATAATCAGTCACAATAACTCTCAAACCTTGCCCAAATGATTTTTATTGAACCAAATTTCTTGAGGGGTCATTAGAGGATATTATTTGAAGTCCATATATGATTTTTATTTAATTTTCTAACTCATCCACGTACGTGTGATAATGATTTTACGACTTATTCATGAATTACGATAATAAATCGCGAAACACTTTAAACTTCGATGATCTGATTTTTCTTGGCACAAATTTCTTTGTGAAACATTTAGTAATAATATTTAGGGTTGATTTATAATTTTTACGAAATTTGTCGATGTGTTTTAGCACATACGATAATGATACGTATGTTTTAAATACTCCGATATTATGAAAATTATTTATTTCCATTTATTTGAGTTTTTATGTAGTTAAAATTTTCGGAGTGCTACACCCTCCCCCACTTAAGAGAATTTGGTCCCCAAATTCATAGACCATTAATTGGCTTTTGATAATTATGATTCTTGAGTTGGTTTCAGATTTAATTCCTCCAACTTGTTTCAACATCGTGGATGCCAGTGCAAAATCTACACCTATGGCCACCCGTACTATTCATTTGGTTCCTTCCACTCCTGTTTTCCCTTCCACGGTTGTTATAACTCCATCTTAATCCTCCAGATGAACTATGGAATCGCTACTAGATTATTCCTTTTCAATTTCTCCTTAATGATCTCCCCCACTTAGAGGTGTACCAATAAGAAAACATCATAAGATCAGTCTAGGGGTTTAACAAATATACCTCCTTCCGGAAACTCCGCTTGCATTATTGCATTCACGCGTCCTTGACGCTTTACCACTCCTTGGTTCCTTCCAACTTGGTCTTTTAACATAGGACAGTTCGATATACGATGTTCGTGACTCCCGCATCGCAGGCAAGCCCCGGCCTTCTTCCAGTACTTGTCTGCTTGATGCCCAGGCTTGTTGCAAAATTTACAATATTCAACCGTCGTTGTTTCTTCTACTTTGATCTTTTTCTCCATGCTATAGTCCTTCCCCGTGGTTGGCCTTTTGTTGTTGTTGTAGTTATTATTGTTGTTATTGGGGAAAGTTCCAGTTGTATCGACTGCTCCCCTTTTTATAAAGGTCGGCCTTGAGTTGTCCTTCCCCCTCATGCCTTCCACCTTAGCCATAGTGTCTTCTACTAGTTGAGCTCTTTGGACCATCTCAGTGTAAGTTTGAATGTTGTGTGGTCCGAGCCTTTAATCAATGAACATGGGCCTGAGTCCATCCATGAAACGGTTGGCCTTCAACCTTTCTATGCCCACAAGATGTGGGGTATACACTGCCAGGTGAGCGAACTGAGCTTCATACTCAGCCACAGACATGCTCTTTTGTTTTAGTGCAGCAAACTCTGCTGCCTTCTTCTCCTTCACTCTCTCAGAGAAATACTTTCCCCGGAATATCTCTAGGAATCCGGCCCACTCTAGTTCAGCTACGTTTGGCAGGTGGGCCGAAGTGGCCTTCCACCATGCTCGAGCATCCTTAGTAAATTGAAAAGTGGTCAGTACCACTTTTTCCCTATTGGTGCATTGCATTACTTGGGAAAATCCTTTCGATCTCCTCTTGCCAATTTTCTGCTTCATTTGGGTCAGGGGATCCAGAGAAACGAGGAGGGTTCAAACTCCTAAAATTCCGGTGCAGATCACCGGCTCCGTTCCTTGCAGTTGCAGCCTGATTCCCAGCCTGAACTATATTTTGCAGTGCCTGGGTAAGTCCAGCCACAGTGTCTTGCATAGCTTGCCACTAGTTGCGAGCCATTGCAGTTGAGTGAGAGTGTTATGAGGGTTCCTAAGAAAAGAATGGAAACCAATTAATGTCTCTAGATACATTATAAGAGTCAATGGGTAGGAGGGTTTAATTCTTTCTAACAAATTCCCAGTCTCTAACCATTCTCACCAGGTACTATATTTAATTTCGTGACCTAGGTTCCATAGGTATCTCCTATTCCTGAGACATATCCTATTTGATATTCCTAGGCTCTGATACCACTAAACTGTCACGTCCCGAGAATTACACAGCGGATATTATTAATTAATTCGAGTCGATATTTCGAGACGTGGACAGTCGGAAAATAAGCCTCTAACTAGCACGCACTAAATGTGTATCAACACAACATCATAATAGGGCCCAAATGTGAACACAATTATAAATTGTATTCAAATCTCATATTTGTCTCAGATAAACTAATACAGGACTAAGACTCAATAAAAGCAAAAGTACATACTACCTCACTTCCTACTACATTGTTCTAACACTCAAAATAAACTAACTATAGATAGACTCATGTTTGGAACGCTCTTCACTCGGACGCACTCCCATCCTCGACTTGCTCTTCCTCTTGCACTTCATGGTCACCTAGATTGGGTAAAAGTAGGGAATGAGCAAACTAGCCCAGTAGGATTTATATCTCAATGTGCGGGCAATGATATAAGTGATTAACATTTTAGAACTAGGCAAGTACGATGAATGATATTCAAGTACGAATAAAACACGTTAAAACATGATATATAAAACAAGCTAGAGAGAGAGATCATGATAGAACAAGATTGATGAACAAGATGACAAGAGAGAACTAGAAATAGATCACTCTGTACAAGCACGCAAGATATCATGTAAATTGCAATAAATGCAGGATGGCCATATCACGCAAGCAAGCAAGCAAGCAAGCACGAGCACGACCAAGTAACACTAATCAGGTACGTAGACACTAATGTACACCGAGAAAAGATCCATCAAGAATGTACACTAGGTCACGTGTATGTGGTATTGTATCTATCATTCAACACGCACGCACGATTTTCCCAGCGTAGATGCAACGCCAGTAATCATTATACCCCATGGTTAACAGTATATCTATGACTCGCCGTCATTGGGGCTAGATTGGAGCCCTTGGACACACGCCGTGCCCTGTCAGCATCTCACTTAAAATTTTAAATGTAGATACCCACAGTCATTTGTAATGGCCAATGAGAGTTTCAATAAGTAAGCATGTGTAATGTCATGTTCATGATGATGATGAGAATAAGTAATAATTAAATTGAACATGATTTCATGAGAACAATAGTCAAGAGATAAATTTGGCAGCATAACGGTACGATTTATACTTTCGTTCAATCTTTACATTAATGGCTTTAGTCTAGTTTGTAAGTCACACTCACGAGATCAAGAAGAGAAAGGAAGTGCACGCTATCTCCAGGGAACTTCAATGATACAACCAACTCGTCAGCCATGTGGGAATCCATGGTCAGAGGAGATTTACGGAGGCCTTGGTGAAAAGGTCGCTAGTCTACCGATTCGGAATGACCGGTAGAGAGTTTCCAATTTCCCAAGAAAAGGCTACCTAACAGTGCTAGTGTGTAGTGCGGTACGCGTGTCTCAATTCTCAAACCATCGGTCTCAAACTCGCAGGAAGCACTTGACAATATAACATGGAATAAAACTATGCACTTTAACTCATCATGGTTTGCAAGATTTTATGATAACTCTTATCATTTAAACATGGTAGAACAATAGGAAGATTTAATCACAAGAAACATGAATGGATCATAACATTTAAGGAGCACTTAGAATAGCATCCATATAATTAAAGCTTTTTAAATGGGTTAATCGCTTTTAAGCCATTAAACAACAATCATGTAATGATCAGACCCAAGACAAGTAACTTACACAGCAAATATCACATTTATACAGACCTCAGGTATATGCGGAAAACTTTGTAAGAAAACACGTGGTTTCTGGTAAAAATCCTGAGATCGCGACATAGCCAAATAAGGAAGGCGACATGGTGTTGTCAGGTCGGGGTCAGATCGCGACATAGGTGTGTAAGCATCGCGATAGGGAAGTCAGATCAGGCAGGTAGATAGCGACAGAGCATATGTCGCCTTGAGAAAGCGACAAGGGGTATGTCGCAATCAACCCTCTGAAAGCGACATATCAGGCCATCGTGTTCACAGGGTCCGTGCCTGGCTCGGATAGAGCAAGGACAGTGCCTTGGATTGCGGACCTATCTTTCCTTCTTTTGACATAGGGTTGTTCTAAAATAGAGAACAAATTGCACGGTGCGTGAAAAATAACGAAACTAGTTTTAAAATAACCTAGACATACTAGGGTACTTCCAGTAAATCGAAATTGAACAATAAAGATGGTTTCGATAGGTTTTGATCACGGGGAACACAAGGTCAAACCAAGGGTAACTTGAAGACGTAGTTTTATGCAGCAACCCTATTACCATGCTTATAACGCTCTAACTAATGAGATTTAGACAAAACATTCAACATTAAACCTGACGAGGACAACTAGTAGAATAACTTTCATGTTATGAGTTTTCACTAATTCGGTCTTGAAACACGTGCAATATATTAAGAACGGGAAAAACTCTAACAGTGCGCGACTTTGGCAAAACGCTTATAAATCAAGATCTACTAAATGAAATTCGATGAACCCAGTGGGAAATGAATGTTAACTTGATGCTCTACAAATTGGTATAAGATATGTTAAGGTTTGGCCCGAGAAAACCTACCTTTTGGGTTGAAGAAGTCCTGTTATTCCAGAAAACCCGTGTTCAGACCACTTGGAGGAAAACGCTAACTACTCCGTGTATACAGTATGGAATTTGGGCATTCCACTTGGGTTAGAACTTAGACTTGACCCTCTTTCCAGGGGTATAGGCCTTGCAAGGTTTGGTTTAGGTTTGACTCACCTTTGGTCGACTTCAAGAGGGTGGTTTGTGCAGGTCGCAGCAGACGAGAAGGGGAAGAAGAACGGCTTCTTGTGGTTGTTCCACAGCTCCTCAGCCACCAAGAGCTCCTCCACACGACCCTAGCAAGTTCTAAATTCGTTCCTAGGGTTTGGGTGAAGAGTATTTAAGTAACCATGGTGTTTAGGAGTCCTATTATAACTTGGAAAGGAGGGCTTCGGGATTGGCATGTTTGGTTTCCTATTTTTGATGATTTCCTCCTCCCTTTGAGTGTGTGAGGCATTAGGAAACCTCCCCTCATAGTTAGGCACGAATTTGGGTTGCCATGAATGCATGATTGCATCCCAATTCAACTCTAATTGCCTCTTTTTAATTTCAGCTTATTTATGGTTACGAATTTCTATGTATTTTCTAGCTTTATTTGATTTTTGGGCCAAATGTTGCCCATTGGACCAATTATGATAACGGGTCATCAATATATAATGTTGGAAGTCTCCCCAACACTTTTATTTAATTTTTGATTGCGTCGTATTTCCGTGTTAACGGTTTTCCGACTTGTTTCCTTATTTAGATAATTGGTCACAATAACTCTCAAACCTAGCCCAAATGATTTTTATTGAACCAAATTTCTTGAGGGGTCATTAGAGGATATTATTGGAAGTCCATATATGATTTTTATTTAATTTTCTGACTCATCCACGTACGTGTGATAATGATTTTACGACTTATTCATGAATTTCGATAATAAGTTGCGAAACACTTTAAACTTGGATGATCTGATTTTTCTTGGCACAAATTTCTTTGTGAAATATTTAGTAATAATATTTAGGGTTGATTTATAATTTTTAGGGAATTTGTTGATGTGTTTTAGCACATACGATAATGATACGTATGTTTTAAATACTCCGATATTATGAAAATTATTTATTTCCATTTATTTGAGTTTTTATGTAGTTAAAATTTCGGGGTGCTACACCAAGTCTAAAGGATCCAAAATATTTTATTATTAAACTTGAGGAATAATCACATATTTTAAATTTAAATTTTTGAAAATAATATTTGTATATTAATTTTTATTAATGTTTCTCATATTAAATTTTTTTAATATAGGATCCTCCGGCACCTGACGATCAGGAGACGGGGACAGCGGACGATCCAGGAGACTTGTCTTGACTTTTAACATTTATGATTTTTGTATTAGTTATGTTTTATGATTTTATGTTTCATTGTGAGTACCTTCTATTGTGGAATGCATGAATATTTTAGCAGGTTTTATAATTTATTATTGTTAATTTCTGAAATTTTTTAAAAATATATATTACATATTTTCGACGATTTTTCCGATGGATGGTTTCCGTCGGAAATATGTAGTTGACCGACGGAATATTTCCGTCGGTATTTCTGTCAGAAGTTCTGATGGATTTTTTTCGGTCGGCAAGTTCCGACGGACATTCTGACTTCTTTTCTGACGAATTTCAGTCGGAATTCACTGACCGATTTGTTGCCCAGTTGATGAGCCCAGTGGGGGGGTGAATGGGTCTTTAAAAATATTCTACAAGATACCTGTAACCAAAAATACTTACACAAAAATTCTTCGAAGCTGGTCTTCCTTCACACCCGAAGGGAATCACAACACCCTGGATACCTCACCAGGTCTTCCTTCACAACCGAAGGGAACTACACCCTGGATGCCACCAGGTCTTCCTTCACAACTGAAGGGAACTACACCCTGGATGCCACCAGGTCTTCCTTCACAACTGAAGGGAACAACAACTCAAAGAGAATTGAATGAAATTCAAACCCCTAAATCAAGCTTTTGACAAGTAAGGATCTGAAGCAACTAGTGCTGAGAGCAAAGATCTAACGCAAGTTACACTCTCAGAACTGCAAGGGCTCTCTTAGAAAATCTAGTACAGCACAAAGAGCGAAGAGCTGAAGGTGATGAGGAAAAGTAAGATGCTTGGCTCTAGACTTTCTTCAGAAGATTTGAATGCTTGAAAATTCGTTGTTGTTCTTCTGTTCTTCTAACTTGTATTTGTATCTTCAATTAGAAATAAGGACGTTGAAGTATCCGTTGTCTCTCTCTTGAGTAGTCGTTAGACTGTATGACACCTGGAGTCTTGGAAGCTTCCAGTCAACAGTCTTTTGATCACTTGAGCACGCAATGAGATGAGATCTTCAGGAATATCCGTTGGCTTTTATTTGTTTAACGTTGTATCATGAAGCTAGATCAGAGGTCTGCACAAATGTCAATCTCAAATAGCAGACAGCTAAGCTGTTTCTGATGTCAGTCAACGTCAGTAGCAATAGACATGAAAATAGTAATGCCAAATAGCTTAAGTCTAAAAGACGTAATCAGAGTAAGCAAGATAAAGGATGATATGGTCTGCGTGCATGTAGAGATACGTTCAGGTCTCATTAAATGCAGGTGCGTCAGAGAGATGCATATTGGTCTTTGACTAGTCAACAAAGATCATATCAAGTTAATATGAAATCGATGACTATATGACTTATGAAATTGTTATGAATAAGTCAGGTTGACCAAGTCGTTGTGATACAGAAGAAGTCGTTGTGAAACACTTAACAAATCGTTGTGAGATGCAAATCGTTGTGTTACTGAAGAAATCGATGTGAAATACTTAACAAATCATTATACAAAGCAAGTCGTTGTGAATTTTAAAGAGATCGTTATGAATACTTATCAAGTCGTTATGAACTCTAAAGAAATCGTTATGGTAACATGAAGTCGTTACAATAAGCAAGTCGTTGCGAGTTCTAAAGAAGTCGTTACGGTAACTTATGAAATCGTTATGACAGGCAAGTCGTTACGGGTTCTAAAGAAATCATTACGGTAACTTATAGAGTCGTTGTGACGAGCAAGTCGTTACGAGTTCTAAAGAAATCGTTACGGTAACTTATAGAGTCGTTGTGACGAGTAAGTCGTTACGGGCTCTAAAGAAATCGTTACGGTAACTTATAGAGTCGTTGTGACGAGCAAGTCGTTACGGGCTCTAAAGAAATCGTTACGGTAACTTATAGAGTCGTTGTGACGAGCAAGTCGTTACGGGCTCTAAAGAAATCGTTACGGTAACTTATATAGTCGTTACAACATCGATTTGTTTGAAACAACATGATTTTTCAGCCAGAAAGGAAATCGTTATGATAATTATATTGAAAGCGATATGCTTATAAGGAAATCGTTATGGACTTCAATAGAAGTCGATATGGACTTAGAGAAATATCATGTTGAAAAGATTAAGGCTTCAGAGAAGTAATGCATACCTTTATTGACTTGTTTGACCTTGGTATTTTTCCTGTGCTTAAGACTTACGAAATATTCATTAGATATAATTGATAAACTTTTGTTTGGTTTTGTTAATCATCAAAATATATATGTAATTAATTAGTTAAAAGTACATGGGGACAGACTGATCATCAATCTCCCCCTTTTTGGTGATGACAAAACTGAACAATAAGCATGGATAAAAAGTATCTGAAATTTGTTCTAAAGAAATGACATGCTAGTTTTCTTCCCTTAAAACTAGTGGATGAATATTTCAGACATGCTAAGTATTTTCTCCCCCTTTTTGTCATTAAGCAAAAAGTGAACTGAGACAAAGAAAAGAAGAGAAAGATTGTATCAAAGAGATTCTATTAATTCTGTGGAGGTACAGGCAAGTAGAAAGCAGGAGATAAAAGAGAGGCAAAATGGGAGATGGTTTCCCATGCCTGTGCTTCCTGTTCTTCAAAATGGGTTTTTAAAACTCCAAAAGGTATAGAGTAGGATGGTCCCATAGTGGAAGCCATCCGTTTGAGATGAAGATCTAGGTGCTTGTAGAGAAGATCAGCATATGCATCCTTGTCCATGCTCATCTTGAGGAAACGCCGAGTCCCAAAGCTGGCACAAGAGAGGAATTGGTCCATTGTTACAGGATAGTGGTTGTGGTTATCTCTGAGAGCCTTGTGAAGAGCCACATAGACTTTGTATCTTTCCTCCCAGACCTTGAAGGGGTCATCAACAAGATGAATGGAGTTCATATCTAGGAAAGTAGCTGGAGAAATGGCTGGTTTGCCTTCCCTGGCCTGAGCTTCATTGATGTCAAACAGCTGCTGAGCTGACAGGGGGTAGAACTTGGACCATTCAGAAGATGTGAGTCTTTCACATTCAGACAGAATTGGGGCTAGAACTTCAGCACTTACATGCCCCTGGTGATATTCCCTAAATAGGAATCTAGGAAAAGCAACCAGGCAGCCTTAATGCACTTTAATTCTGCCCATTACTCTAGCAAACCGTTCAAAGATAATGGATCCTACGGAGGACTCCATGACAAGGAAATGGATTTGCGGAAGAGCTATTTCTTCTGGTACTTGAAGGGTAGCAAAATCTACCTGGACATCTGAAATATGAGAGATATCTGGAGAGAGAGCTGAAATGGCCCTTTTGAACTGGCAGAGCTGAACTTCAGGAAGACGATGGACATATCTGTAGTTATTGAACAACACATAGTGCCTGACCATCTTAATTTCCTTTTGAATGAAGGGAGCCCAAAGCTCTTGGTGATACATCCTGAACCACTCAGATAGGGTCAGGGAGTGGTCCCTTGGAGGAAATCTGACAGATTTGGCAAGAATGAATTTCTTTAGGAGATCCTTGTGACTTTTGCCCCACTGCTCTTCAGATTTGGAGTGAGCAAGAGAGAAGATTTTGGATTTTTCGGATTTTGAAAGAGAAGTGTAGGGTAGAATGGTGTTTAAATGATCTGTGAGATTTTGAAAGGGAAGGTTGATGATGGTGGCAAAAACAACTTTGGAAAGGTATTCCCTATACAGTGGGTTATGTTTGTTGTCCACTGTGAGAGAAAACTACAAAGGTGGGTATTTGGGGTCAGAGGAAGAGGAGGAAGTAGAAGTAAGTTTCCTTTTCTTGGGGGCAGGACTAGAAGGGTCTGCCCTGTGAATATGTTCCCCAACTTTCAACACAGATCTGAGGATCCCTTCCTCAAACTCATCCTTTATCTTTTCCATAAAGGGAGAGTTGAGTTGAGCTCTTTCAGGTATGATAGTGATGAAAGAGGGTGGAGGAGTAGGATGAAGAAAAGAGTGAGAAGAAGTAGGGAGGTCATCAACTGGTCCATGGGAGGGACCAGAGGAGGAGGAGGATGCTCCAGCTGAGGATGCTGGAGGGGCCTCATGTATAGGAGAAGGAGAGGAATGGAAGTAGAGGAGGCAGGAGTTGAGGTTGATTGAGAAGGAAATGGAGTGGGAGAAGAACTAGGTCTAGATTGGGGCTTCTTGAAAGTCTGAGGAGCAGGAGGAGCTGTAGGAGCTGAGGGTGGTGATGGTGGAATGGGTGTGTGAGAGGGAGAAGAGGGAGCTGGGGGCTTGGATGCCAAGAACTCATCTGCCTCTGTCTGCACAGACTCACTCACCAATGGCCCTGATGGCCCTGACCCTTGCTCAGATTGCCCTGGTGGCCCTGCAACCTGATCAGCTGGCACTTCTGGCCCTACCGCTTCTGGTTCTGCTGCTGCTACTGCTGCTTCTGGTGCTGGCCTTGATTCTTGGGCTTAGTCAGTAGGAGGAGGAATGTGATCTCCAACCACCTTCAGAATTTTCTCTAGCATCTCCTTCATGGTGCCCATTTCTTTATTAAACCACTTCATGGCATTTCTCACACTCGCCAATTCCTTGGAGGCTGAAGCTTGGCTCATGAAGATTGAATTGGTGTCTGCCTGAAGAGAACATAAGATTTGTCCTTGAGCATCAAGTCTCTCTATTACAAGCTTCAGGTTGATTATAATCTTCTGCTTTACTGGCCTTTGACTTCTCCCCCTGAGCAGGAGCTTCTCCTTCATTTGATACCTGCTCCCCCTGAATGGGAGCATCCGCCAGCACAGAGTCACCCTGACCATCTGGGTGCTCTAACTCTACTGGTACATCTTCCATTTGAACATCAAAGTGGCCTGATGCCACAGCCTCTTCAGCAACACTCCCACAAGCTTCAGGAGCACTTGAGGTGAAAGGAATCGAATCAATAATGTCTGAAAGAATAGATGCAACTACAGTTGAGGGTAGTGGGTCCTCAACTTGAATAATGTCCTCTGGGAGAATATCCTCAATTCTCCTCTCTGCAAAGATTTGAACTGATTCTTCTGGAAATTATGAAGCTGCTATAGACACTCTTTCTTCTTCGACTGCACTTTCAGACTAGACTTCTGCTATAGAGGGGCTTGAAGATTCTACTGCTCCAACTGCTGGAGGTGAAATTGACTCCACTGGAAAATCTGGAATCATATCCGCTG
The DNA here is from genome assembly GCA_014218235.1 of Colocasia esculenta. Taxonomy (NCBI): domain Eukaryota; kingdom Viridiplantae; phylum Streptophyta; class Magnoliopsida; order Alismatales; family Araceae; genus Colocasia; species Colocasia esculenta. The sequence goes on along the minus strand of CM024759.1, from coordinate 54,127,149 downwards.
ATCCCATCTCCTGATGGACAACTGAGGTGTCGTCGATGATGGCTTCCCCTTCAGCAACAGAAGCCTTGGACCAGACACCATTTTTCTCAGAGAAACCACTCTTCTTTAGGTTCCTGGACCTGATTGCTTGGCCCATTTTCTCTACGACTGCCCCAGAAAGATCAACACCGAAGTGTTTGAAGATCTTGGTAATTAAGTGGGCATAAGGCAGGGACACATTGAACTTACTCTTGGTGTCCCAAATCTGATCTCTGGAAAATTTCATTCTTTCCATTATCACTGCGGCCATATTTATCTCCTTATTTTGAATGGCCCAGTACATCATGTCTGAGTCAGCCTTTGTGCAAGATGAAAAAGTTGCACTTCTGGGAACTAAGATTTGACAGACAATAAAATGAAGGAGGCGGCTGAAGGCAGATAGTTGATTTATATCGATCTTGTCGTCCCTCAGCTTGAATCCTGGCCCGATAATTCCCAAACCTTTCACTTGGGCGTCCACCGTGTGAACCTCACTAAATCCGGAAGTCTTAACATTAAACAATATTTTCAGAAACTCAGGGTCTATCTTAATCATCATTCCCTTCACTGAAGAAACTAGAGACCCATCTTCCTCTGTTTTCATACACACGAAGAAAGCTTTTACCAAGTCCGGATAATTGACCTCTGAAAAGGTGGTAATTTCTGTCCACTGCATCTGATTGATCAAATCTACCACGCTGCTCATTCCACTTTTCCTCAGATTAGCAACATCGACTTCTTTATGGCCACAAAGCTTCGTCTTCACAAAGGTAAACCTCTCCTGCTGCTCAGAAGTGAGAAATTCGGCGCTGTAGCCACCCAAACTGTCGGCGATGACTGGTGCGGCCATGGATTCAGGTGGGAAAGGCGCTGGAGGGTTGAGATGGGAGGTGAAGAGAAGGAACCCTCAAGAAATTTTGGGGGAAGGAGGAGGAAGGTTCAAATTTGCAGAGGGTTAAGATAGGAGTTGCTAGGGCATCGGCTCATGCGACAAGATGAAAAGGGGGAAAAGATAGACGATGAGATACGAATCATTCTGCCATTGATTTTATGAATAAATTAATGCGATGTGGAAAGTGAGGCGCCAAAAGGTGGTGGAAAAGGAAAAAAGGTGTTGACTATTCAAACCGACTTCAATGAGAGAGCGGTTACAAAAGATAATTTGAATTTCTTTTGCTTAACGCCATGGAGGGAAAAATTACTTTAATTCTGAAATTTAATGTGCCATTTGTAAGCAAACTTTTATCACAAATTGCACATGCCTAATTCCCTTCTAAGAGATGTAAATCTCTCTTCAGGTAAGGCTTTTGTGAAAATGTCTGCTAATTGGCCATTTGTATCAATAAAGGATATTTCAATATTTCCATTTGCAACATGATCACGAATAAAATGATATCTAACCTCAATATGTTTGGTCCTTGAGTGCTGGACTGGATTCTTGGTGAGATTAATGGCACTGGTGTTGTCACACAGCAAAGGGATTGATTTGATATTTAATCCAAAATCCTCAAGCTGTTGCTTTATCCATAAGAGTTGTGTGCAGCAACTTCCAGTAGCCACGTACTCAGCTTCAGCTGTAGAAAGTGCTACTGAATTTTGTTTCTTTGAGGACCAAGATATCAAACACCCTGCAAGAAACTGATAACAACCACTGGTGCTTTTTCTATCAACTTTGCATCCAGCATAGTCAGCATCAGAATACCCTACTAAATTGATTTCACAAGAGTTTGGATACCATAAACCTAGATCATGAGTTCTAGCTAAATATCGAAAAATTCTTTTTACAGAAATCAAATGTGACTCTCTAGGATCTGCTTGATACCTAGCACACATGCATACACTAAATAATATATCAGGTCTACTGGATATTAAATAAAGTAATGAACCTATCATACCTCTGTAGACCTTTTGATCTACTTTCTTACCATCTTTGTCACTATCCATTCTTGTTGATGTACTCATTGGTGTTGGCAGTGGCTTGGTATTTTCTTATCCAAAATTTTTAAGAGATCTTTTGTGTACTTTGCTTGACAGATGTGAGCTCCTTCCTTTCCTTGTTTGATTTGAAGTCCAAGGAAATAGTTGAGTTCTCCCATCATACTCATCTCAAATTCTCCCTGCATTAGCTTTTCAAAGTACTTGCAAAGAGATTCATCAGTAGAACCAAAAATGATATCATCTACATAGATTTGAACTAATAGGATGTGTTTGACCTTTGACTTTATAAAAAGAGTGCTATTTACCTGACCTCTACTGAAACCATGGTTTAAAAGAAAAGAACTAAGCCTTTCATACCAGGCTCTAGGTGCTTGCTTTAAACCATATAATGCCTTGTGAAGTTTGAAAACATGATTGGGAAATTCTGTGTCATCAAAACCCGGAGGTTGTTCCACATAAACTTCCTCTTTTATGAAACCATTCAAAATTGCAGATTTAACATCCATTTTAAATAGTGTTAAATTCAAAGCAGATACATATGCAAGTAATATTCTAATGGCCTCAAGTCTAGATACAGGTGCATAGGTTTCATCGAAATCTATGCCTTCCTCTTGAGAATAGCCTTGAGCTACCAATCTGACCTTGTTTCTTAAAATTGCACCAGTTTCATCCAGTTTATTTCTGAACACCCATTTGGTGCCAATGACTAGATGGTCTGATAGTCTAGGAACAAGTGACCATACTTGGTTTCTCTTGAATTGATTTAATTCATCTTGCATGGCTACTATCCAAGATTCATCAGAAAGAGCTTCATTGACTGTCCTAGGCTCTATTTGAGAAACAAAAGCTAGGTAATCACAAGGAATACCATTACCTCTTGTTCTTACCCCTATGGATGGATCACCAATGATGTTTTCAGGTGGGTGATCTTTCTTGTATCTCCATTCCTTTAGAAGATTTTCATAAGTGATTTCTTCTTGTTGCAATTCTTCCAGAGGCGGATCATCCTTGTCCTCAATTGATGTATCTTTTAGTTTCTTGGACAATTCGTCTGCATCATCATTGTCACTATCTACTTCCTTTCTCAAGGAAGGGTTAGTTTCATCAAAAATAATGTGCACAGATTGTTCAATCAATAAGGTATGTTTATTAAACACTCTATAGCCTTTGGGTTTAGAAGTGTATCCCATGAAGATGCCTTCATCTGATTTGGCATCCAACTTACCAATGTCCCTTTTTCCATTGTTGTGAATGAAGCAAGGGCACCCAAATGTTCTGAAATGGCTGATCTTTGGCTTCCTTCCTTTGAACAGTTCATATGCAGTCTTCTTCAGGATTGGCCTGATCATCACTCTGTTGACAATGTAGCTTGCTGTGTTGACTGCTTCAGCCCAAAAATATCTTGGCAGATCATATTCTGAGAGCATAGTTGTTGCCATATCCAGTAGGGTTCTGTTCTTCCTCTCAGCAATACCATTTTGCTGTGGTGTCCTTGGTGCTGAGAAATTATGCTCAATTCCCTGATCATCACAGAATCTAGCAAACCTTTTATTTTGAAATTCACCACCATGATCTGATCGGATAGACACAATGCTGAACTTCTGATCTTTCTGCACCTTCTTGCTGAAACTAACAAAGTTTTCAAAAGTGTCATCTTTATGCTCTAGAAATGATACCCACGTAAATCTTGAATAGTCATCAACTATGACAAATCCAAAGTTCTTTCCTCCAAGACTGGTAGTCCTCATTGGCCCAAATAGATCCATATGTAGGAGCTCTAAGGGTTTTGAGGTGGTCACCACCGTCTTTGACTTGAAGGAGCTTTTAGTGTGCTTTCCCTTAGCACAGGGTCCGCATACACCTTCCATTTTTGCACTGACCTTTGGCAGACCTTCCACAAGATTTTTCTTTAGCAATTTCCTCATGCCATCTAAACTGCAATGTCCAAGTCGTCTGTGCCATAATTCAGTAGATTTGTCTTTACTTGCTGCCAGACAAACATTTTGCTCTTTGAGTTCTTCAAGATAGAGCACATACAAATTCTTTTCTCTATTTGCTTCAAAGATGACTGCTCCATCCTTCACTATGCTGCACTTTGACTCTAGAAACTTGATCTGATGGCCTCTGTCACACAGCTGGTTGATGTTGATGAGATTGTGCTTCAATCCCTTGACTAATAACACATCTTCTATGACAGTTTTTCCTTTGTTATTCACAGACCCACTGCCTATCACTGTTCCTTTCCCATTATCTCCATAAGTGACTGTTCCTTCTTCAGCTTGGAGATGAGAGAATAATTTCTGGTTACCTGACATGTGTCTTGAGCACCCACTATCCAAGTACCATTTGGATGCTCTAGGGTTAACCTAAAATAAAAACATCAAGCTTTAGGTACCCAAATTCTTTTGGGTCCTGATTGGTTAGTATCATTAATTTTACCTTTTATTATCCATTTTTTATGTCTTGTTGGGCATGTTGTTACGATATGTCCTAATTTGTTGCAGTGATCACAGCAGGATAATTTTGTTACGTTTTCTATAAACTTGAAATTAGATTTATATGATATATCTTGTTCAGGTACAAATTTTGGTATTGGATATGTTTTAGGGTAGATTATGGTTTCTTCATTATCTGGGGGTGTATATCCTAACCCATTTTTCTTCTTACCTGATCTTCTATCACCTTTTAATATTAGAGAGTTTTTACCATTAGTAAATTTCTCTAGTGTGCTTGATAGTTTATTATTTTCTTCATTTAAGTTTTTAATTCATTGTGCTTTCCTGTTTTTCCAATTTTGTTATTTGTTCATTCTTAGCTTTTAGGTCTTCACATAACAATTCATTTCTTCTTTTAAGTTCAGTTATTTGTTTTTCTAATTCTTCATTTTCTGTTTTTAAATCAGAATTAGTGTTTCTAAATAGGTGTTATTTTTCTTACTTGCTTTTAATAGTTTAGTTACTTCTTTGTACTTATTATACAATTAATTAAATGCTTCCTCTAAGTTATCAGAATCAGAATCATTACATGAATTGAAGGAGGAGTCAGAGGTTACCTTTTCATCAACATCTGCCATGAAGGCCAAGTTGGCTTCTTCTTCATCGCTGCATGAGCTTGATTCACTGTCTGAGTCACTATTGTTCTCCCATGCTGCTGTCATTGCCTTCTTCTTGTACTTTCTGAACTTCTTAGAGCTCTCTTTCTTCCTGAAATCTGTTTTCTTGAATTTAGGACAATCAGCTTTGATGTGTCCAAGCCTTTTACATTTGTAGCAGATGGTTTCTCCTGATGACCAAACTGTCCCCATAATAAATAATTTATTTATTTATATATTAATTTTGATGATTAACAAAATAGTACTAATGGATTACTTGAGCCTTGAGAACAGGAAATAAAAGAAAAATGAAAGTTCAAGACAATCAGGTAAGTCTTATCTCACATTTTGTCCAAGTCTTTGTATCGACTTCTTTGATAAGCAGAACGATTTCCTCTCTGACCGGAAAATTCAAAACAAATCGATATCGTAACGATTTCTTTAGTTCTCGTAACGATTTCTTCAGAACCCGTAACGACTTGACTGTCGTAACGATTTCTTTAGACCTCGTAACGATTTCTTTACAGATCATAACGACTTGATGTTCATAACGATTTCTTTGATTCTCATAACAATTTGCTTTGTGCAACGACTTGTTAAGACTTCTCGTAACGATTTCTTTGAAACTTATATTGTTGTAACGATTTCTTTAGAGTTCATAACGATTTCTTTGAAACTCATAACGACTTGATTGCTGTAACGATTTCTTTACAGTTCATAACGATTTCTTTACAGTTCATAACGACTTCATGTTCATAACCATTTCTTTACAGTTCATAACGACTTGATAAGTGTTCATAACGACTTGCTATAACTCATAACGATTTCATCATTATAATGTGATAATGCTCTGTCATAACGATTTGTCTGTTATCGCATAACGATTTCATAAGTCATGAAGGCATCGGGATTATTTATATCGAATTTCTTGTTGTATCAGTATAATGCTTTTGAATAGCGTTGAAAAGTCAAAGTCATATCTCATCTGTTGACTGCTACGCATTAAATGCTCTCTGATCGTATCTCCCATGCATGCAGACGATATCTTCCATTTCTATGCTACTCTGTCTACGTACTTTTTAGACAGAAATGAGCTTTGCTATATATTGTAATATCTGTTCCATCTGCAACTAACAATGGATGGCAGTCCTAGCTGTCCTCTATTTATTGTTGATATGCTTGCAGATATCTGACAAGACTCATCTGTACAACGTTGGATACAAGATACAGGATTCTAAAACATTTCTCTGGCGTGTACTAAAGGATAAAAGACTGAAGATCAGAAGCTTCCTTGGTGACCAGTCTAACGTTCACCTGGATAAGAGACAACGGACACTTCAACGTTCAAATTTGAATCTGAAGTTTAAATAAGACTCAAGACGGAGAAGACAATAGAGAGAACAACGCTTGCAATTCGTAAAGAAAGAACACCATCTCTTCGAGTCTTCAGAAGATTGAAAACAAGAGCGAAGCTTCCACTCCAACCTTGTTCTTAGCTCTTAGCTCTCAGTGATCAAAGGAGATTTTATTTGTGAGAGCTAGTGTAGTCCTTGGAGAGAAAACCTTGTTAAATCTCTTTCTCTCTCGGGCCTTGGTAGCTTCAGCTTGTAGCTGGTCAAGCTAGAGTCTGAAGCCTGTTCCTACACTTTCTCTTCTTTAGTTGTGTTCCCTTCTGGACGAAGGAAGACCTGGTGGCATCCAGGGTGGTTGTTTTCCCTTCAGGTTGAAAGAAGACCAGTTGAGGCTGGGTGTAAGGATCCTTAAGGGGGATTGTACCCTTGGTAGTGAAATCCTGAGGCATTGCTCAGGGACTGGACGTAGGTCTCCTGTGGAGAGGAGTTCCGAACCAGGATAAAAATCCTTGTGTCTTGTGGATGTGATTTGTGTGATTGTTGTCTTATTTGCTCTAACTCTAACCTCGTTATTAAGTTGTGTAATCTTTTCAGTAAACAGGTTTTAATCAGAGATCGAAATTTTAACAACCCATTCACCCCCCCCCTCTGGGCTAGCTAGCTGGGCAACATCTCCTTTCTTCATTTCCTTACCATATGATCTTTTGAAGTCCTTGTTTTTTTAAAGTGCCTTCTGTCAGATTGAAACTTTTTCTTCTTGGCCAAGATTCGTTGCAATCTCCTAGAGAGCATTGCTTCTTCATTTTCACTGTCCTCATTGCTTTCATTTTCACTTGAGCTGACTTCTGGTGAGTCTTCTTCTGCTTTCAAGGCATTTGAGTGCTTTTTCTACTAGATGACTCTCCTAGCCTTTCCATGTTGATCTCATGGGCCATGAGGGACTCAATGAGCTTTTCCACTGACATTTTTTTCAAGTCATTAGCTTCTTCTATAGCTGTGACCTTAGGTGTCCACGAGGATGGCAAGGATCTGAGAATTTTCCTTACCATATCTACAATCTCATATGTCTTCCCTAGATTGGCTAAACCATTGGTGATATTAGTGAATCGGCTAAACATTTGAGTGATTGACTCACCTGACTGCATCTGAAATCTTTCATACTGAGTGACAAGAATGTCGATTCTTGTCTCCTTTACCTTGTCTGTACCTTCATAAGTAATCCTGAGCTTTTCCCACATTTCCATCGAGGATTTGCAGGCTGAAACTCGGTTGAATTCTTTCTTACTTAGAGCACAACATAGGATGCTCTTTGCTTTGCAATTCAGGGAAATCTTCTTCCTGTCATCATCTGTCCATTGTGCTTTCTCATTTGTGACTAACAGATCACCTTCTTCTACTATGGACCAAATTTGACAGTCGTGCCATTGTAGAAAGTATTCCATTCTGGTCTTCTAGTAAGGATAATCTTCACCATCGAAGAGAGGGGGTCGGTTGACAGACTGACCTTCAAAGTTACCTTGGGCTGAAATGGATCTTTACTCTTCAGATCGTTGGATCCTTTCTTTGTCGAAGAGACTCGCTTTGATACCACTTGTTGCCCAGTTGACGAGCCCAGAGGGGGGGGTGAATGGGTCTTTAAAAATATTCTACAAGATACCTATAACCAAAAATACTTACACAAGAATTCTTCGAAGGAGGTTAGTGACTGTTAGTTCAAATATCAAACACACAAAGAAGACAATCACACAACACAGAATTTATTCTGGTTCGGACCTCCTTTCCTTAGGAGTCCTACGTCCAGTCCCTGAGGAACAACTCAGGATTTCACTAACAAGGGTACAGTCCCCCTAAGGACACTACAACACCCAGCTCAGCTGGTCTTCCTTCACACCCGAAGGGAATCACAACACCCTGGATACCTCACCAGGTCTTCCTTCACAACCGAAGGGAACTACACCCTGGATGCCACCAGGTCTTCCTTCACAACTGAAGGGAACTACACCCTGGATGCCACCAGTGTTCCTTCACAACTGAAGGGAACAACAACTCAAAGAGAATTGAATGAAATTCAAGCCCCTAGATCAAGCTTTTGACAAGCAAGGATCCGAAGCAACCAGTGCTGAGAGCAAAGATCTAATGCAAGTTACACTCTCAGAACTGCAAAGGCTCTCTTAGAAAATCTATTACAGCACAGAGAGCGAAGAGCTGAAGGTGATGAGGAAAAGTAAGATGCTTGGCTCTAGACTTTCTTCAGAAGATTTGAATGCTTGAAAATTCGTTGTTGTTCTTCTATTCTTCTAACTTGTATTTGTATCTTCAATTCGAAATAAGGACGTTGAAGTATCCGTTGTCTCTCTCTTGAGTAGTCGTTAGACTGTATGACACCTGGAGTCTTGGAAGCTTCCAGTCAACAGTCTTTTGGTCACTTGAGCACGCAAAGAGATGAGATCTTCAGGAATATCCGTTGACTTTTATTTGTTTAATGTTGTATCATGAAGCTAGATCAGAGGTCTGCACAAATGTCAATCTCAAATAGCAGACAACTAAGCTGTTTCTGATGTCAGTCAACGTCAGTAGCAATAGACATGAAAATAGTAATGCCAAATAGCTTAAGTCTAAAAGACGTAATCAGAGTAAGCAAGATAAAGGATGATATGGTCTGCGTGCATGCAGAGATACGTTCAGGTCTCATTAAATGCAGGTGCGTCAGAGAGATGCATACGTGGTCTTTGACTAGTCAACAAAGATCATATCAAGTTAATATGAAATCGATGACTATATGACTTATGAAATCATTATGAATAAGTCAGGTTGACCAAGTCATTGTGATACAGAAGAAGTCGTTGTGAAACACTTAACAAATCGTTGTGAGATGCAAATCATTGTGTTACTGAAGAAATCGATGTGAAATACTTAACAAATCATTATACAAAGCAAGTCGTTGTGATTTCTAAAGAGATCGTTATGAATACTTATCAAGTCGTTATGAACTCTAAAGAAATCGTTATGGTAACATGAAGTCGTTACAATAAGCAAGTCGTTGCGAGTTCTAAAGAAGTCGTTACGGTAACTTATGAAATCGTTATGACAGGCAAGTCGTTATGGGTTCTAAAGAAATCGTTACGGTAACTTATAGAGTCGTTGTGACGAGCAAGTCGTTACGAGTTCTAAAGAAATCGTTACGGTAACTTATAGAGTCGTTGTGACGAGCAAGTCGTTACGGGCTCTAAAGAAATCGTTACGGTAACTTATAGAGTCGTTGTGACGAGCAAGTCGTTACGGGCTCTAAAGAAATCGTTACGGTAACTTATAGAGTCGTTGTGACGAGCAAGTCGTTACGGGCTCTAAAGAAATCCTTACGGTAACTTATAGAGTCGTTGTGACGAGTAAGTCGTTACGGGCTCTAAAGAAATCGTTACGGTAACTTATAGAGTCGTTACGGCATCGATTTGTTTGAAACAACATGATTTTTCAGCCAGAAAGGAAATCGTTATGGTAATTCTATTGAAAGCGATATGCTTATAAGGAAATCGTTATGGCCTTCAATAGAAGTCGATATGGACTTAGAGAAATATTATGTTGAAAAGATTAAGGCTTCAGAGAAGTAATGCATACCTTTATTGGCTTGTTTGACCTTGGTATTTTTCATGTGCTTAAGACTTACGAAATATTCATTAGATATAATTGATAAACTTTTGTTTGGTTTTGTTAATCATCAAAATATATATGTAATTAATTAGTTAAAAGTACATGGGGACAGACTGATCATCACGATTTTCTGACAGATTTTTCGACGGAATATTCGGTCAGAATTTCTGACGGAATATCGACGGATTAGGTAACCGTCGGTAATTTCTGACCAAAAGTTTCAAACGGACGCCTTCCGACGACCGTTCGACGGAAAGTTGTCGGAAGGTGCTGTTTCCATATTACCGTCGGATTTCCGACGGAGCACGTCCGTCGGAAACACAGCTTTTTCTTGTAGTGCAATGAAGAAAATGTTGTGTATCCTGAAAAATATCCAACTCCTCATTTTGTAAAAGAAAAAGAAGCCAAAAAACCTAAAAAGATTAATCAACATGTTTATAAACAAAAATAGAAATCTCATAACACTGCACATGTTAAGAATGCTTTTGATTTATGTTGTAGTCACTGCAATCAATTAGGACACACTGTCAGCACATGCACCACTAGACACTTACGTTGGATTCCTAAAACTAACCATCAAGGACCTAAGAAAATTTGTGTACCAAAGGTCACAACTTAATTTTATTTGCAGGGTCGGCTGAGAGCATCCAAATGGTATTTGGATAGTGGGTGCTCAAGGCATATGACAGGTGATAGGAAGTTGTTTACAAGCTTTAGAGATGAAGTTGGTCAAGTCACTTATGGTGACAATGGAAAAGGGAAAGTCTTAGGATGTGGAACAGTTGGTACTAAGGATAAGAATTTGATTGAAGATGTCATGTATGTAGAAGGTTTGAAGCATAATCTCATAAGCATCAGTCAGTTATGTGATAAAGGGCATCTAGTAAAATTTCTGAATGATAAGTGCATTATTCAGAAAGATGTAAAAATTGTGTTTGAAGCTCAAAGAGTGAAGAATTTGTACACTTTACAGTTAGCTGAATTAAAGGAAGTAAATTTATGTCTTGCAACCAGTAAGTGTGAAGAATCCGATTTGTGGCATAGAAGATTGGGTCATGCAAGTACTTCAGTCATCAAGAAACTGATAAAGCATGATTTGGTTTAAGGTCTTCCAAAAATGAAAATGAAGAGGTCTGGAATATGTTCAGCATGCGCAAAAGGGAAGCAAACCAAGACATCATTTCAGTCCAAAACAGTTGTCACAACTGCCAAACCATTGGAGCTAATTCACATGGATTTGTTTGGACCTATAAGGACAGTCAGTCTTGGAGGAAAAGTGTATGGCTATGTAATTGTGGATGATTACTCAAGATACACTTGGGTGTCTTTCCTAAAAGCCAAATCAGAAGCCTTTTTAGCTTTCCTGAAATTCAGCAAAGTAGTTCAAAAGAACCAGAAATTCTAGATTATAAGTATCAGATCTGATCATGGTGGAGAATTCAAGAATGAAGAGTTCATGAAGTTCTGTGAAGAGAATGGAATTGAACATAACTTCTCAGCTCCAAGAACACCTCAACAAAATGGAGTAGCAGAATGGAAAAATAGAACACTGCTGGATATGGCCAGAACTATGCTAAATGAATATAATTTACCAAGATACTTCTGGGCAGAGGCAGTCAACACAACCTGCTACATTATCAACAGGTGCATGATCAGACCAATTCTTAAGAAGACCCCATATGAGCTTTACAAGGAAAGGAAGCCCAACATTAGTCATCTTCGACCTTTTGACTGTAAGTGTTTCATCCTAAATAATGGTAAGGATAACTTAGGAAAATTAGATGCTAAAAGTGATGAAGGATTTTTGTTAGGATATATTTCAAAACCTAGGGGTTATAAAGTCTTCAACGAAAAACTTTAACCATAGAACAATCTGTGTAAGGCCCTCGAAATTTGTTGCATTATTGTATTGCATGTAAATAATTCATGTTGTGTATGTACGTATGTAAATATCTACGTAAGTACTAGTTGGTATACTTATGTATGCATGTGTATAATTAGTTGTAAATAATGTATGAATGGTATGATGGTAGAGTGTACATGATAACGTATACATATGACACATATATAGGTATAAGATGTGCATGGTTTCTGCATGTTTTAGAGTTTTGGCCGAAGGCCAACTTGGCGTCAAAATCAATAGACGTCGATGTTGTGTCGGCGTCAACCATATGGACGCCAGCACTAACCCCAGCGTCCAGCGATGTAGACGCCAGTTTCTTTGACCTGCATGCGTTGCAGAGCCGGATTTCTGGGAGCAAGCTTGCTCACCCATTGGGGAGCTGTCCCCAACGGTCTGAAAGCCTTCTTGTCCGACCTGTGTGAGAGGAGAGCTTCCTCTCCTCTATATACAAGCCCTTTTGCAACCCTCATCCCTCTCTTGGCTCTCCTTGCAAGAGGAGAGGAAGGAGAAGAAGACAAACCCTAGTTTCTGTGAGAAGGACCTGACTTTGCAAGCCTAGATCCGGGAATTTGGAGCTTCATCCGGCCATCTACAACGACTGGGAGATAGCTGGAGCATCAGGGAAGGCTTCCCTGATCTCGCTTTGGTGTCTACATCAGTCAAGAACCCGGAGGAAGGTGTCTTTGGAGGCTTCTTGGGACTGCCCAAGGAGAGCTTCACCGCCATTTTAGATCCCTTTGGAGTATTTTTTAGAGGCAAGTAACACTTACACTCCGTCCATGTAGATGTCAAGTAGGGTTTTATAATTTTTATGTATTTTTCCTCGTGTCCTAGATCCCCCTTTCACCTTTGCATTTGGAGTTCGGTCTATGTTTCTACACAGACAGGAACTTGGCGTCAATGCCCTTGACGCCGAGATCCCTGGTATGCGTCCAGCGATCTGGCCGTCCACTCCTGGAACGGCCAGAGACCGCCGTTAAGTTCTCCAGGACAGAACAGTGAGCTGTTCTTCCTGGCATATTTGATTAATTTCGACGTGTTTTGCGATGAGGATATAATGTAACTCTTATATGCTATGTATACTAGCTAATGTGATGAATGGGAGAATGAATGAACATTTATTTTGTGGGTGGTTGAGTTTATTTGTCTATCTAATGTGTATGCGAAAAGAATGACAATGTATATTCACCATGATCTTAATGATCCGTGGCAAAGTTTTGTTGCCCAAATTTGTTAGACCATGTATGTATGATCCTGTCTGTGCTCTGAGTTTCTGATATTTTTCCCCATGCTTGTATGGTTATTGAAATTTATGTTTTGGGAAATAGAAATTATGCGTAGGTCATGTTAAATTTTCAGTAAATTGCGTGTTGCTCGGTAAATTCGGGAATAAATTCTGTGACCCTGTGCATGCTAGGGTGCAGACAGTGAGCTGTTAAATTTGTGATTATGTTCAACTCCATGTTAATTTGCATTATGAATAGTAATGTGAGATTGATGTTAAATTTTCTGTAACTTCATTTTGAGTCAGAAAAATCTGAAAATTTTCATGTGGATTCATAAACCTGAGATCAGCATGTGGTTGAATTTTCAAGTTGTTTGGGAAGCTATATAGTGAAATATGAATTTTCCATTCGAGAAATGTGAAAAAAAATGCATGCTAATGTGGGAATAATGTGACATGTGTGTGTCATCCGATTCATGCAAATTTCTGAACATGTAGTCCCTGTTAACTGTAGAATCATGTTAGGAAAACAGAGCCCTTGTGTGAGTGAGAAAATGAATGAGAGGCAAGTGACGTGTAAAGATATGTGTTAAAAATCGGTAAATGTGTAAATTGTGCCAAGTGTGACACTGCTTCCATAGAGGGCAGTGGAACCGTATCAGGGAAAAGTCCCCCTGCGAAGTTTCAATGTGTTGTGATCCTAAGGGCATTAGGATGAAATCCTGGAGGTGGACAAGTACCACTGGTTAGGGTGGAGACTTGTTCTCCCGGTCTGCGCAGTCCAAGAGTCGTCACTGTATTGCCTAGGTGACGTCTATGTGTATGTGATGTGATGTGTCCTTCTTATGGTGGTTGGGACTATGTGTCACGGCACTAAAGTGAAAAATGTGAATGTGATTGTGATCATGTGCAAATTGTGTAGTGTGAACAATGTGTAAATGTGCAATGTGTAAAGTGTGAAATATGTGAATTAGAAATTGTGTAAAAATGTGAAACCAAAATGTGAGGATGTGAAATTGAAAACCCATGATATGATGATCTGAAATATGTTAGAACAGAAACATAAATGTGGTTATGATTTTGTGCTATATGTGTACAATGCGTAGAACCCATGCTAGGGACAATCCTTACTTATGTGTAAACCATTCCATGTGTGTATGCTCTCACGTTGTTGTTTGAATGAGAACATAGCTTTCATGTGTTAGATTGTAAAGTGTTAAACCACATCAAAACAGCAAGCTTAAAGCATGTGAAATGGTTATGTGCATGTATACGAATGAGTAGTAACCATGTTAGCAATGTGTTCTTTCATGTATGTAAGCTAGTCATGCTAATTGCTCTCATGTTTTAGTTTAAATTGAAAGTAGAACTTTCACGTGTAGGAATGATTAGAGAGCATGTGATAGGAGATTTTGATTTAGAAAATCTGAAAGCATGAATCATGTGTTCATTAGTAGAATTTCCAAGATAAGGTTGTCAATTTCAATGTCACGCATGCTATATGTTGTGTCTTGTAAATGTGTATGTAAAACCTGCTATGATATGTACATGTATGGTATGTGTAGAGTTATTTGCTGAGTCTTTTAGACTCATTACTTTCTTCGGCGTACAGGTGTAGTTGGTGACGACACACTTGCGGAGGAGGCAGTGGAGACCGACTCCGAGCGTGGAGATTAGATCGTCGGTGTACTTTGCGATAAATTTGATTTCATAGTATGTAATTGCAACATTGTACTAGAATTATCATGGAAAAATGTTTATGTGTGGACAATTATGTATTTGATTTTCAGCAATTTAATTATGTGGACTTTTAGTTCTTTAAATGTTATCGAATCATGTATGTTAAATGTGGATGATGAATGAAATGAAGACAGTGGTTCTTTTACTTCCGCTACTCTGTTCTTATATTCACGTGTATCTCAGCTAATGTTATTGTTGGGTAAATGTCCAACTGTGGCAAGTTCACTATATCGACGTGGGTTGGTATAACCGTACCGATATAATGAGGGTCGCTACAGAGATTGGTATCAGAGCAACCGGTTGAGATTGCACATGAATATACATAAGTCATCATCCCCATTACATGCTAAG
Organism: Colocasia esculenta; assembly: GCA_014218235.1. Classification (NCBI taxonomy): domain Eukaryota; kingdom Viridiplantae; phylum Streptophyta; class Magnoliopsida; order Alismatales; family Araceae; genus Colocasia; species Colocasia esculenta. The sequence continues at coordinate 54,111,883 of CM024759.1, read as the reverse complement.
TCTACATAGGAATGTCCACATGTGTAGAAATCACTAATAACGAGTGGAAAATAGATAAGAAAATGGTTAGAAAACTTAGTAACCTAGCGCTAATGGTGGCTGAAATTTGTTACAGCCATGGCTTCGAGCGGTAGGCGTGGCGGAGCGCCGGCCCGTGAGGACGAGCCGAGACATGATGAGCGGGCGGAGCAGCAGGCCCTGGCATCGCAAGGTCCTGTACTTCCCCCACCGCTGCCTGTGGATTATGGAGTATTCATGCAAGGTCTAGTGCAAGCCATGCAGACGCAGGCTCATACCCAGGCAGCACTCCAGGCACAGTTGGAGGCTCAGGTTAGACTAATAAAATGAATTATTATCTGTTTTATTTGATTGTGCGATATTATGTTGATTGTGTATTGCTTGCTGAGTACTGTAGCAGGCTCAGGTACCAGCTCAAGACCATGGTGGACCTTCTACCATGGAAAGATTCAAGAGGATGTTGCCACCCTCTTTAAGGGGGAGAGCGACCCATTGTTGGCTGAAAGCTGGATGAGGGAGATAGAAAAGATCTTCCGAGCCATAAGGTGTGCAGATGAGGATAAGGTCACATTAGCCACCTACATGCTACATGTATGCTTTAGTTTATATGCTTGTATGTTTTGTTAAGTTAGATTTGTTTAGATGGTGCTTATAAGCGGTGTACTGCATGAAAGAGCTGATGTATGGTGGGCTTCATTGCTGCGTACCCGGTTTGAGGACGGAGCTGTTGATGTTGCTTGAGACGAGTTCGTGAGGCTCTTTAGGGCCAAGTTCGTCCCCGAGCATATTCAAGATCGGATGGAGCAGGAGTTCCTCTCTTTGGCTCAAGGCTCCATGACCTTGCTAGAGTATGAGGCAAGATTTTCTGAACTCTCTAAGTATGCACCTCATATCGTGGAAGATGAGCGCAGGAAGACAAAGAAGTTTGTGATGGGACTCAAGCCATCACTGCGGACGAGACTCGTGGCATTTGACCACCGCACGTTGGACGAGGCCCTTAGTGCTGCTTGTAGGTAGGAGGGAGAAATGGAGCAATACCTGGAAGAAACGAAAGCTTCGCAGAAGAGGCCAGCAGCGACATTCCAACGGCAAGACAAGAAGAAAGCGGTGTACCAGACGCAGCAGCGATCAGTGGCAGTCGGCAGTTCTCAGGTACCCTCTGTACATTCCCCTGGTGTGAAGAAAGAGTGTCCCCACTGTGGGAAGACACATGGTGGTACCGAATGTTGGATGATTACGAGAAAGTGCTTGAAGTGCGGAAGCAGCGACCACTAGATAAAAGATTGCCTAAGACTTCAGCAGGGAGTCCAGCATGGAGTGCCAGCCCCAGCGGTAGCGGCAACAGCACCAGCTACAGGAAGACCAGGAAGGCCTCGAGCCCCAGCTCGAGTGTTTGCTTTAGCGCGCGAGGACGCCGAGCAGGCAAAGCATGTCACCGAAGGTACGGTTTTACTTCTAGGTGTGCACGCTCGGGTTTTGTTTGATACGGGTGCTACTCAATCGTTCATTTCCGAGCGGTTCGCTAGGCAGTTAGCCCTAGAGTCAGGCATAGAGTCTGAGGATTTAGAGGTCCCTTTGTCTGTGCACACCCCTGCAGGTACGGTATCGACTAGGAAGTGCATTCCGTCATTACCTATGTGCATTGAGGATAGAATCCTAGATGGGTGTTTCTTCTTGCTAAAGATGAAGGACTATGATGCTATTCTTGGTCTGGATTGGCTAGAGGAGCACTATGCGTTAGTGGATTGTCATCGGAAAGGATTGTTTTTCACATTCCTGGTGAGGATGAGTTCTCTCACCCCTTGCCAAAGAACTTGGCGGGAAAGATGGTCATCTCTGCCATGAAGGTGATGCGCATGGTAAACAAGGGTTGTGACGCTTTTCTTGCCAGCGTGGTACTAGTGCCAGAGGCTAATGAGTCACCTACTCTTACAAAGATTGAGGTAGTGCAGGATTTTCCAGACGTCTTTCCTGATGACTTGTCTGGATTGCCACTGGATAGAGAGATAGAGTTTACCATAGAGTTGCTTCCAGGCACCTCTCCTATCTCAAAGGCTCCATATCGGATGGCACTTGTGGAGTTAGTTGAGTTGAGGATGCAGTTGCAAGAGTTGCTTGATAAGGGATTTATTCGTCCTAGTGTTTCCCCTTGGGGCGCACCTGTATTATTCGTCAAGAAGAAAGACGGGTCACATAGGTTATGCATTGACTACAGAAAGCTGAACCAAGTGACTGTGAAGAACAGGTATCCCTTACCTCGTATTGATGATTTGTTTGACCAGTTGCGAGAGGCATCAGTCTTTTCTAAAATTGATTTGCGATCTGGTTATCATCAGTTGAGGATTCGAAGTGAGGATGTGTCCAAGATGTCGTTTAGAACCCGTTATGGACATTATGAGTTTTTGGTCCTTCCTTTCGGAATGACCAATGCCCCTACAGCGTTCATGGATCTCATGAACAGGGTGTTTAGGCCTTATCTAGATAGCTTTGTCGTAGTGTTTTTTGATGATGTGTTGGTCTACTCTCCGAACGAGGCCACATGCCGTCAGCATTTGAGGGTAGTGTTAGAGGTTCTTCGTGAGCACAAGCTGTACGCTAAGTTCAGCAAGTGCGATTTCTGGTTGCGCGAGGTTCATTTCCTCGGGCATGTTATCTCCGGTGCTGGTGTTGCAGCTGATCCAGCAAAGGTCCAGGCAGTTATGGATTGGGAGATTCCCAAGACCCCTTCGGAGATTCGTAGTTTTATTGGTTTAGCTGGTTACTATCGGCGATTTATTGAGGGATTTTCATCCATCGCCGCCCCTTTGACTCAGCTCACCAGAAAGGGAGTGAAGTTTGTTTGGTCCAGAAGTGTGAGAGTAGTTTTCAATTATTGAAGACTAAGCTCACGACAGCCCCGGTGTTAGTCTTACCGAGCGGTGTAGAGGGTTTTGCTATCTACACGGATGCGTCTCGATTGGTTTAGGCTGTGTGCTAATGCAGCAGGAAAGGGTAGTGGCTTATGCTTCTCGTCAGTTGAAGGAGCATGAGAAGAACTATCCGACTCATGACTTGGAGCTCGCAGCAGTGGTTCATGCACTAAAGATCTGGAGGCACTATCTTTATGGTGTTAGATTTGAGGTGTTTACCGACCACAAGAGCTTGAAGTATCTTTTCTCCTAAAAGGAATTAAACTTGAGGCAGAGAAGATGGATTGAGTTCTTGAAGGACTATGACTTCGACCTTCAGTATCACCCTGGGAAGGCGAATGTCGTAGTGGATGCTCTGAGTAGGAAGAGGCCATCTCTCTAGTAGGATTGGAAGATGTTGGAGGATGCGGCTTGCGCATTGACTGAGTTAGAGCCATCGCTATGCCAGGCTTTTGTAGCTCAGTTATCTCTTAGGTCCTCAGTTTTGGATGAGGTGATCGAGCAACAGAAAGCTGACGCTTGACTCTTAGAGTTAGTGGGCAAGGCAGGCATTGCTCGTGATGAGGACGGTGTGATTAGATTTCATCACCGTATTTGTGTCCCTGATTTAGTAGATGTCCGTGAGCATGTGTTAACGGAGGCTCATAGATCGCGATTCTCTATTCATCCGGGTAACACTAAGATGTATTAGGATCTGAAGAGATCATTTTGGTGGTCCAGCATGAAGAGGGATGTAGCGGATTATGTATCCCGGTGTTTAGTATGCCAGCAAGTGAAGGCCGAGCGACAGCGACCATCCGGCCTTATGCAAAGGATGGACATCCCAGTGTGGAAGTGGGAAGCTGTCACTATGGACTTTGTTTCGGGTTTGCCTCGATCTAGAAGGGGCAATGACTCGATTTGGGTAGTTGTAGATAGATTCTCGAAGACTGCTCATTTCTTACCTATGAAGAAGAAGCAGTCAGTAGAGAGTTTAGCTAGATTGTATGTTAGCGGTATCATTAGATTGCATGGTGTGCCGAAGTCGATCATTTCGGATCGAGATCCGAGATTTACTTCGAGGTTGTGGAAGGGTCTTCAGGATGCTTTGGGTTCGGAGCTGAAGCTCAGTTCGGCGTTTCATCCCCAGACTGATGGACAGTCCGAGAGGACTATCCAGACGCTCGAGGATATGTTGAGAGCGTGTGTTTTGGATTGGAAGGATGATTGGGAGCGTCATTTACCTCTAGTGGAGTTCGCATACAACAACAGTTTTCATGCGAGTATTGGTATGGCTCCATTTGAGGCGTTGTATGGTAGGCCTTGCAGATCTCCTTTGTGTTGGGAGGAGACCGGTGACAGGCAGCTGATCGGTCCGGAGTTAGTTCAGGAGACTTCGGATAAGGTCCAGCTTATCAGAAAGAGGCTTGTTGCGGCACAGGATAGGCAGAAGAGCTATGCCGACAACAGGAGGAAGGATCTTGAGTTCGAGGTGGGTGATCATGTCTTCTTGAAGATATCCCCTACTCGAGGTGTCTTCAGATTTGGCAGGCATAGTAAGTTGAGCCCTAGGTTCATTGGCCCATATGAGATTCTCAGACGATTGGGCAGCGTGGCATATGAGCTAGCATTACCCCCAGCTTTGGCTAGTGTTCATCCCGTCTTCCACGTTTCGATGCTCAGGAAGTATGTCCGAGATCCGTCTCATGTGATTAGTCATGAGCCAGTGGAGATTCAGCCAGATCTGTCGTATGTCGAGCAACCTGTAGCTATTCCTGACCGGAAGGTTCAGCATCTCCGGAATAAGAGTATTATGTCGGTGAAAGTTCTCTGGCGGAACTTCTCACGAGAGGAGGCTACTTGGGAGCTTGAGGATGCGATGAAGAAGAAGTATCCCCTTTTGTTTGAGTAGCGTCGTTCTAACTTCGAGGACGAAGTTTCTTTTAAGGGGGAGAGGGTGTAAGGCCCTCGAAATTTGTTGCGTTATTGTATTGCATGTAAATAATTCATGTTGTGTATGTACGTATGTAAATATCTACGTAAGTACTAGTTGGTATACTTATGTATGCATGTGTATAATTAGTTGTAAATAATGTATGAATGGTATGATGGTAGTGTGTACATGATAACGTATACATATGGCACATATATAGGTATAAGATGTGCATGGTTTCTGCATGTTTTGGAGTTCTGGCCAAAGGCCAGCTTGGCGTCAATATCAATAGACGTCGATGTTGTGTCGGCATCAACCATATGGACGCCAACACTAACCCCAGCGTCCAGCGATGTGGACGCTAATTTCTCTGACCTGCATGCGTTGCAGAGCCGGATTTCCAGGAGCAAGCTTGCTCACCCATTGGGGAGCTGTCCCCAACGGTCTGAAAGCCTTCTTGTCCGACCTGCGTGAGAGGAGAGCTTCCTCTCCTCTATATACAAGCCCTTTTGCAACCCTCAGCCCTCTCTTGGCTCTCCTTGCAAGAGGAGAGGAAGGAGAAGAAGACAAACCCTAGTTTCTGTGAGAAGGACTTGACTTTGCAAGCCTAGATCCGGGAATTTGGAGCTTCATCCGGCCATCTACAATGACTGGGAGATAGCTGGAGCATCAGGGAAGGCTTCCCCGATCTTGCTTTAGTGTCTACATCAGTCAAGAACCCGGAGGAAGGTGTCTTTAGAGGCTTCTTGGGACTACCGAAGGAGAGCTTCACCGCCATTTTAGATCCCTTTGGAGTATTTTTTAGAGACAAGTAACACTTACACTCCGTCCATGTAGATGTCAAGTAGGGTTTTATAATTTTTATGTATTTTTCCTCGTGTCCTAGATCCTCCTTTCACCTTTGCATTTGGAGTTCGGTCTGTGTTTCTGCACAGACAGGAACTTGGCGTCAATGCCCTTGACGCCGAGATCCCTGGTATGCATCCAGCAATCTGACGTCCACTCTAGGAACGGCCAGAGACCGCCGTTAAGTTCTCCAGGACAGAACAATGAGCTGTTCTTCCTGGCATATTTGATTAATTTCGACGTGTTTTGCGATGAGGATATAATGTAACTCTTATATGCTATGTATACTAGCTAATGTGATGAATGGGAGAATGAATGAACATTTATTTTGTGGGTGGTTGAGTTTATTCGTCTATCTAATGTGTATGCGAAAAGAATGGCAATGTATATTCACCATGATCCTAATGATCTGTGGCAAAGTTTTGTTGCCCAAATTTGTTAGACCATGTATGTATGATCCTGTCTGTGCTCTGAGTTTCTGACATTTTTCCCCATGCTTGTATGGTTATTGAAATTTCTGTTTTGGGAAATAGAAATCATGCGTAGGTCATGTTAAATTTCCAGTAAATTACGTGTTGCTTGGTAAATTCGGGAATAAATTCTGTGACCCTATGCATGCTAGGGTGCAGACAGTGAGCTGTTAAATTTGTGATTATGTTCAACTCCATGTTAATTTGCATTATGAATAGTAATGTGAGATTAATGTTAAATTTTCTGTAACTTCATTTTGAGTCAGAAAAATTTGAAAATTTTCATGTGGAATCATAAACCTGAGATCAGCATGTGGTTAAATTTTCAAGTTGTTTCGGCAACTATATAGTGAAATATGAATTTTCCATGCGAGAAATGTGAAAAAAAAATGCATGCTAATGTGGGAATAATGTGACGTGTGTGTGTCATCCGATTCATGCAAATTTCTGAACATGTAGTCCCTGTTAACTGTAGAATCATGTTAGGAAAACAGAGCCCTTGTGTGAGTGAGAAAATGAATGAGAGGCAAGTGACATGTGTAAAGATATGTGTTAAAAATCGGTAAATGTGTAAATTGTGCCAAGTGTGACACTGCTTCCATAGAGGGCAGTGGAACCATATCAGGGAAAAGTCCCCTTGAGAAGGTTCAATGTGTTGTTATCCTAAGGGCATTAGGATGAAATCCTGGAGGTGGACAAGTACCACTGGTTAGGGTGGAGACTTGTTCTCCCGGTCTGCGCAGTCCAAGAGTCGTCACTGTATTGCCTAGGTGACGTCTATGTGTATGTGATGTGATGTGTCCTTCTTATGGTGGTTGGGACTATGTGTCATGGCACTAAAGTGAAAAATGTGAATGTGATTGTGATCATGTGCAAATTGTGTAGTGTGAACAATGTGTAAATGTGTAATGTGTAAAGTGTGAAATATGTGAATTAGAAATTGTGTAAATATGTGAAACCAAAATGTGAGGATGTGAAATTGAAAACCCATGATATGATGATCTGAAATCATGTTAGAACAGCAACATAAATGTGGTTATGATTTTGTGCTACATGTGTACAATGCGTAGAACCCATGCTAGGGACAATCTTTACTTATGTGTAAACCATTCCATGTGTGTATGCTCTCACGTTGTGGTTTGAATGAGAACATAGCTTTCATGTGTTAGATTGTAAAGTGTTAAACCACATCAAAGCAGCAAGCTTAAAGCATGTGAAATGGTTATGTGCATGTATACGAATGAGTAGTAACCATGTTAGCAATGTGTTCTTTCATGTATGTAAGCTAGTCTTGCTAGATTTCTCTCATGTTTTAGTTTAAATTGAAAGTAGAACTTTCACGTGTAGGAATGATTAGAGAGCATGTGATAGGAGATTTTGATTTAGAAAATTTGAAAGCATGAATCATGTGTTCATTAGTAGAATTTCCAAGATAAGGTTGTCAATTTCAATGTCACGCATGCTATATGTTGTGTCTTGTAAATGTGTATGTAAAACCTGCTATGATATGTACATGTATGGTATGTGTAGAGTTATTTGCTGAGTCTTATAGACTCATTACTTGCTTCGGCGTACAGGTGTAGTTGGTGACGACACACTTGCGGAGGAGGCAGTGGAGACCGACTCCGAGCGTGGAGATTAGATCGTCGGTGTACTTTGCGATAAATTTGATTTCATAGTATGTAATTGCAACATTGTACTAGCATTATCATGGAAAAATGTTTATATGTGGACAATTATGTATTTGATTTTCAGAAATTTAATTATGTGGACTTTTAGTTCTTTAAATGTTATCGAATCATGTATGTTAAATGTGGATGATGAATGAAATGAAGACAGTGGTTCTTTTACTTCCGCTACTCTGTTCTTATATTCACGTGTATCTCAGCTGAATGTTATTGTTGGGTAAATGTCCCACTGTGGCAACGTTCACTATATCGACGTGGGTTGGTATAACCGTACCGATATAATGAGGGTCGCTACAATCTGTGCATGTATTATTTGATGAAACTAATCCTTCTATTAAAAGAATAGAAGAAGAAGAAGAATATGTTGAAGAATTATGCAGGAATCTAGATGGAACATCTGTTGAAGAAGAAGAAAAAGAAGAAGAAAGAAAGATCCTCCATTAAAAGATCTCCAACAACAAGAAGAGCCACAAGAAGGACTACCTAGAGAACTAAGGTATCATCGAGATCATCCAAGGGAAAACATCATAGGTAATCCTCAAGATAGGGTAACAACAAGAGGTATGCAAATTCCTTGTGATTTTTCTGCTTTGGTTTCTCAAATTGAGCCTAGGAGAATCGGGATGCCCTGGGTGATGAATCTTGGATCCTTGCTATACAAGAGGAACTTAATCAGTTCCAACGCAGCCAAGTATGGACTCTTGTCCCTAGACCTTCTGACCATCTAGTCATTGGAACCAGATGGGTTTTTAGAAATAAAATGGATGAATCAGGAGCAATCATTAGGAACAAGGCCAGACTTGTAGCTCAAGGGTATTCCCAAGAGAAAGTCATAGATTTTGATGAAACTTATGCCCTAATAGCTAGATTAGAGGCAATCAGAATTCTATTAGCCTATGCATGCTCCCTCAACATCAACTTATTTTAGATGGATGTTAAAAGTACTTTTCTGAATGGTTTCATAACAGAAGAAGTATATGTTGAGCAACCGCCAGGTTTTGAAGATACTAAATATCCTAATCATGTTTTCCGTTTAAAGAAAGCATTATATGGTCTAAAACAAGCCCCAAGAGCTTGGTATGAAAGATTGAGTGCTTATCTTATATCACATGATTTTGTAAGAGGTAAAGTTGATAGCACACTATTTATAAAGAAATTTTCAGATAGAATCTTAATTGTACAAATATATGTTGATGACATTATTTTTGGTTCTACTAATGAATCACTTTGTAAATTCTTTGAAAATCTTATGCAAAGTGAATTTGAAATGAGTATGATGGGTGAGCTTAATTATTTTCCTAGGCTGCAAATCAAGCAAACCAAGGAAGGAACTCACATTTGTCAAACTAAATACATTTCAGATTTACTGTCTAAGTATGGTTTTGACAAGTGTAAGACATTAGGAACACCCATGAGCCCAAGAATTAGGTTAGATAGTGATCTATTTGGTAAGAAGGTAGATCCAAAGGTCTATAGAGGAATGATAGGATCACTACTCTATCTCACTGCTAGTAGGCCAGATATCATGTTCAGTGTATGTTTGTGTGCAAGATTTCAAGCTGATCCAAAAGAATCTCATATTCATGCTGTTAAAAGAATTTTTAGATATCTTATAAATACAAGTAAATTAGGATTATGGTATCTCAGATGTTCAGATTTCAAGTTAATTGGATATAGTGATGCTGACTATGTTGGATGCAAAATAGATAGAAAGAGCACCAGTGGTACTTGTCAAATCCTTGCAGGGTGCTTGATTTCTTGGTCCTCCAGGAAGCAGAATTCAATGGCATTATCCACTACAGAAGCTGAATACATTGCAGCTGGAAGTTGTTGTACTCAACTCTTGTGGATCAAACATCAATTAGAGGATTATGCTCACACACTTCAAGAAATTCCAATACTATGTGACAACACAAGCGCAATAAACCTGACAAAAAATCCTATCCAGCACTCAAGGACAAAGCACATTGAGGTTAGACATCACTTCATCAGGGACCATGTAAGTAATGATGATATTTTACTTAATTTTGTGTCTACAAAAAAACAGCTTGCTGATATTTTTAAAAAACCCCTTCCTGAAGATAGATTTACATCTATTAGAAGAGAAATAGGCATGTGTAACCCTGATTAAATCGCTATGAAAAATTCATGATTAAAATTTTATGTGTTTGTTGTGAAAAATTGTGCTTCACTGTGAAATTTTTCTAAGTCCCAGAACTTCGACTATTACAGTCGAAGACATAATTCGACTCATGTCTATGGAATTCGACTTGTGAATTCAGATACACAATCCGACATCATATTACTTAAGTCCAAAAAGGTGCTTGTTAATAAATCAAATTAATAGACTTATTTATTACGTAATGGTCAAATCAGTCAATCCCGTCCATTCATCCTAAAATCTCTGGTCAGCTCTTTCCAACCCTTTATATTAAAACACCCTCCTTTTGTGTACGAAGACACCCTTTCAAACTCTCTTCAACTCCCCTTGTCTTCTTCCTCCTCTTCGCGCCTACACTGTTCATGCTCTCCGGCGGTCGTCTTTAGGACAACTCCAAGACCTCCATTCTCTCTGAAGAAAGGTAGGTTCTGAGAACTTTAAACTCTATTTCTTTTACTCCTTTGATAGTTCCCTCAGTCTTCTCTCTTGCTTTCCGTCTACATGGCTTCATCTAGGGTTCCGGATGAAACCCTGTTGTCTCATGAGCAACTCAATCACCTAGCATCTGCTAAGATCTCCATCTGTTCAAGAAATGTAGTAGACTTCTCCCATTTGAGTGGTAGTCTGTCGTGGGTAGAAGAAACCCTAGAAGCCATGTGTTGGACAAAGCTGTGTCAGATTTTTGAACCAATAGTCGAGAATGCCATCAAGGCTTTTTATGTGACTCTTCAAGTCTCTTCGAAAGCCTCAGTCACAGGATATGTAAAGGGGATCAAGGTTACAATATCTGAAGAATTGTTAGCAGAAATCTTGGGATGTCCTATTTCCGGGCACAAGCTCAATGAGTCAGTGCCCTTAGATAAGCAAAAATTGGGCATTATTGATAGTTTGGCGACAGTAAGCAAGAAAGGTCTTCTAGTCAATGAACTTTCCGCAGAAAAGAGACTCATCCATTCAATCATTACAAATGTTATAACTCTAAGAGCAGGGACCCATTCCTCCATAACCGCCAGGGATGGTAATTTGTTGTTTTGGGCTATTAAGAGGCATAAAGTAAATTTGCCAGCAATTATTTTAGAAAAGATGGTAGCCTCCAAAGATTTGCAGGAATCCCTTCCTTATGGACCCCTGCTTACCTTTATTTTCAAAAGGTTTTCAATTGATTTAAGTAGAGAAATTTCTATTGGAATCAAAGAGAAAATTGGCTTGTCAACCTTGAGGAGAAGCCATTACACATTAGTCAACAGAAGTCAGAACTTATGGATGAAGGAGTTTGTACCAGAATGCTCCCATGAAGTGTTTCCTGATGAAACACTAGATTTATCATCAGTACCAATCAGTCGACAAGAAGAAGAACAAGAAGAAGAAACAATAGAAGCAGATGTTCAAGTTGAAAAGCAACAAGGTTCTCAAGTGCTTGAAGAGCCAAGAAAAGTTCATGTCTTTCCTCCAGAATAGGATGCACATGAAGAAACTATCAATGAAGTGCTAAGAGAATTAAGAGGAAAAGGAGTAGTACAAGAACAAGAAGATATCCCTAGATCTACTCCTATTGAGCAAGAGTTTGAAGAAAGGCAGCAACATTACTCCCCTTCTCAGTTTGAGACCCGACCAAGGTCTCAGGGGGAGAGTAGAAACAGTTTGCATTCCATCTTGGATTTATTGAACAAGCAGCAGGAAAGTATTTCTATTCTTCAGTTACAAGTGGAATTTATTGATGTTAAATTTGATGGTTTGACTGATGAAGTCAAGCAGATGAAGGACCTCCTACTTCAGTTAGTGTGCCAACAGGGCACTTATCAGCCTTCTGGTCCTCCATCATCTCAACAAGAAGAACAACAACACCATGAAGCCCCTGCTCAGAAGTGTGATCAAATAGAACAAGAGCCTGAGCAGCAGGAAGAACTTTAGCAGCAGCAGCCAGTTCAGCAGCAGCCAGAGCAGCAGGAGCCTGAGCAGCAAAAGGAACAAGAGCAAGATGCTTCTCTCCATCTAGCTATTATAGAAGGTCAGCAAGTGGTTGAGCAATCAGTGCTAGAGGAGCCTCCAGCAACAGTAGAGTTTCTTGAGCAACAACAGCAGCAGGAATCCCAGCAGGAGTCTAGGCTTAAGAGGCCCTTAGAGTCTTTAGGGGATGCTTCAAAGTCAACTGTCAAGACCTTCAAGAGGAAGGTTAGGAGAAGACTTCGAAAAAATGGTAAACCTGTATCCACCTCTTCTCCTCCTCATTCTATGCCTCCTCCTCCTAATCAAATCTCCACTGTTGTTCCTCCTCCTGAACCAGAACATCTCCCTGTATCCTCATCCACTCCTATTGCACCCATTTCTCCCACTCCTTCCATTCTTGAACAACCACAACTCTCCACTATCCTCCTCCCTCTTCATCTATTCCAGAGGATCCGCCTATTGCTTTCGACAATGTAAATTTGAAAATTTATCCAATGAAATACAGAGTTCAGCAACCTCCAGTAAATCTTCCTTCCCTCCACACTAGACCTCCGAGCTTTTTTTCATCTCTTCCCACTGCCTCCCAATCAGTAGCGCGTAGATCCACCCTCACTATCTCTGAAATCCTTCCTAGCATTCAACTTTCCTCCAGTGATTTGAAAGATAATCCTGCCCAGCTACTACCTCCCTTCTGGTATGCCTTCATTCACCACTCTGAACATCATATGAACATGTTCAAGGAATTTTTATCCATTAAGGTATTCCTTGAAGTTCATGAAATGCCAGGTTTCACATTTGAAAACTGGCTTTCTACTCTTATTCATTCTACTCAAGTAGTGCTAGCTGACCTCAAGCTTATCTCCCAAAAATGCCACAGCCTCGCTTCCAAAACATTTCTTGATCTCTATCCTAAAGAAGTCACCAAGAAACTCTATCTAGGAACCAATTTTTGGATGTTTCTCTCCACCTGAATCTAAGGTTCTTTGACTTGTTTGGAACTCTCATTAGAAATCTTCAGGACAAGTTCACAAGGATGAGAGACTTCAATTTTGCAAGATTTCATTTGGGACTGCCTGATGTTTCTAGAGGCCAATGGGAAATGCTCATCAGAGGTCAAAGGCAAATCACTCCCTCCATGTCAGTTGGTCTACCATCTAGCTTGTATCCTCCCTGGTTGGTGCCATTTCTGCTAGAAAAGAATTTGCTCAAGTAGTCTTCAATAGGCACATCCGGCTAGCTACCAGATTCAAAATTAAGTACAAGCTTCGCTTGTCTCTTCAAAGATTTGCCATTATGCAAGCCCCAAAGAATTCTCAGCACATGGTAGATTTCCAGCTTTGTTTCGCTGAATCTAAAAGGTTAACAGAAGATCAGTGGGCAGCAGCCTATCCTAAGGATCATTCAGATTGTGAGAAGCTAAAGCTTTATGTCTATCAATACCTGAGCAAAGGTTATGATGACCTTTGGAAGACAATTGCTCATAAGTGGAAGCAAAGGTACCTGATCTACTATCAAGCTAAGGAAGCAGCTTACTCCCAAGGCTTGCACTGGAATATTATAGTGCATGACTTCCTCCATCTTGCAGCCTCCAAGAAATTTGTTCCCCTCAAATTCTCCTTGCACTGGACCCATTATCGCACCAAGCTTCACTGGTTCCATAAGCGCCACCTCAAGTCTTATAGGAAATTGCCCTCCATTGGTCCCTCTTATAACATTGATAGTAGTCTATTTGAGAACTTTTTCCCTGACAATGAGCAAAAGCTATGGGTTCTTATCCAACCTTACTTAGACCAGGTTCTCCGATCTTTCTATTTACCTAGCTCCCTGTCACAATCTTAAATCCTATGTTTCTGTATTTTGTAACTAAACTTTTCCTTCATTTCAGAATACAATAGCCTTTCCTTTCCCAATTTGTATGCTCTGTTGTATGTTGTAATTCTTCTTTTGTATGTGTATTTTTGTTAATGTCACAAAGGGGGAGAAAGTAGTAAGAAAGTAAGAGCAAAATCTCTCCAAGAAAAAATATATTCTCCAGGAAAATATATATCTTTTATCAAAAATTTGTTCACTATCTATTTAATTTTTTTTTAAGTTTTTGTCATTAACAAAAAGGGGGAGAATTGTTGAGCAACTACCCCTAAAAAATCTAAGATTTTAGTTTACCATAATATCATGGTTTTGCTATGACAAAATCTTTAAAAGACTTTCTATAAAAAAAATATCTTGGACAAACTCTATCCCAAAAATTTTCTAAGTCCACAAGCTCCCTCTGTGTCATACTGAATCCGACTTGTGACTCTGACTCTCTTAGAATCGAAGTCTAAACAACCCAAAAAAATTTTCTAAGTCCACACTACTATATACAATTCGACTGTCAACTTTGACTCTTATAGTCGAATGCTTCTTCTGAAGTCGAATTATACTTTCTTCTGAAGTCGAATCTTTCTTTGACTCCGACTCATTAATACTTTCTTCATAAGTTGAATGGTAACCTTTTTGAAGTCGAATCTATCCTTAACTCCAACTCATGAAGTCAAAATTTAGTCTCTTCTAGAGCCGAATTGCTAACAATTATATCCGACTTCACTTGACAATTATGTACTTATGGTTTTCTGAAATTTCCAGTCTAACAACTCTCATAATATTGTTTGCTTATCATGCTTGATATAACTTTGTGTTGATTGAATGAATATTTTAATATTACCATCTGAGTGTCATTATTTTATTATTTTTCTGACATGTTCAGATAAACTATACTTACAATATTCATCTAAACTTGTTCAGATTATTTCTGCAACTTTTGTTTAAACTGAACCTTTTGCCTCATGTCTTTGCTCCAGATTTTCTTGAATACAAAAGATATGTCACATTTATTATGCATAAGGCCATGGGTATCCGACAAGCTTACCTACCACTAACAGACCCATACCTTCCTTCTTAGCATAACTGTCTATCTCTTGTTCTGTGGTTTGAAAGCATGCCTATACGAGGTTTCCATGCTTTTCCTATTCTTCTCTGACTCACCTACCTCTAAAGCATAGAGGTGCTCTCTTTCTTTTTGTCTTGTCCTTGCTGCAAACATTTATTGAAGCATACTTTTAGGAAGGAGCTTTCACAGTCCACTTAATGAGAAGCCGACCTTCTAGCTGTGAAGCTACAACTCTCATCTGAAGACATTGGAAAGAAGCAAAGAAGCAGAAAGACCCTTGGACAACAAGCTTAGAAAAATCCAAAGGATCCTAGATCTCTTCTCAAACGGCCAGATTTCCAACGACCATTTTCAAACGGCTACATTCTTCTAAAGACTATAAAAGAAGCCGAAGTTTGAAAGGAGCAAAAATACAGACATACATAGAGATATAAAGAAAGAGACATCAACAGAGAGAACAACACAGAGAATTGCAACTTCAGTGAGCTCAACACTTAGAATCTTTCAAGCCAAAGAATCCCACAAGCCTTCTTCCAAGCCACAAGTTGGAGAGCTCCCCTTTCAGCAAAATTCTCTCAGCTCTCTTTGGTTCCACAGAAGTCTTGTGTCTGGGTGGCATCTGTAATTGTATACATTTATGAAGTCCACCCTACTCATTCAGAAAGGATTTGAGTTACAACTCCAATCTGTTAGACTTTCTGAATTGTGTGTGTCTTTGCTCATTCTTAAAGCAAACACACAAAAGTCCTTTTATTTTCCTCTTCTGTGTAATTTCTGCAAGAGGTGTGTTCCTGCTTTGCCCCTCTTGTGAAGGGAAGGCCTTGTGTAAGGCAGTTCTTTTGTACCCCTATTTAGGGAAGACTTGCTTGAGAGCAAGTGGGTTTGTATTACCTCTCAAGGGTGAGAGAAGGCCAAGTTATTGGCAGTTAGTGGAAATCTCAAGTGGTTGGCTTGAGGACTAGACGTAGGACTTCTATTTGGGAAGGGCCGAACCAGGATAAATCTCTTTGTCCATTTGCGTGATTGTTTCCGCCTAGTTTACACTTGAATCACACACCACACTAAGTACTAAAAATATTTATTTAGTGCTGTGACATTTCAGAGAAAATTTTTAAAAGCCAAGAAGTCCTATTCACCCCCCACTAGGACTTCTCTTGTGCCATTTCGATCCAACACAGAGAAGGACAAAATGGTAAACATGCGAAGTGTTCGGATTTCAACGTCAAAGATTGTATCATGCATGTCAAAGAGAAAAGGTGGGATTAGGCAACTAGATTTCATGGAGAAGGACTGTAAGAACTTTCCTGAACATGAAAGACAAACCCAATTGAAAGAAGGTGATGCGAAGACAATGCTGACACATTTTGAGGCAGTCAATCTACCAACCCCACCTTCTACTACACAGTAGAGGTAAATGATAATGGTACTTTGAGAAATGTTATTTGGATAGACGGTAGGTCAAGGACAGCATGTTCATATTTCTCCAATGTCATATGCTTGGACACAACATACTTGACAAATACATATCAAATGCCTTTTGCTCCATTCGTGGGAGTCAATCATCATGGTCAATCCATTCTTCTCGGTTGTGCCTTACTAAGCAACATAAGGATTGGAAGCTTCATATGGGTGTTCAATTGTTGGATAAAAGCTAATGGTAATGTCCGGATGCCCGGACAAATGATTTGCCCGGGCGTCCAAGCTGGCGTTGCTCCATTGGGCAGCGCCCCTATTGTGTGGGCCTGTAGCAAGGGCGATGCCCAATGGGACAACGCCAGCTCGGGCGCCCAGGCAAATCCTACACCTGGCCATGTAGCATTGCTCGTGCATCCAAATGCAATCATTACTGACCTGGACAAAGCCATGGAAGCAGCTATTGCTCAAGTCTTTCCTAATGTCAGACATCGATTTTGCTTATGGCATATATTGAAAAAGATACCAAAAACAACTTGTCACATATGTAATGCTCATCTGAACTTTATGTTTGATTTTGATGAATGCACAAATTTGAGGCTGAAAATTGCTTAACATGTTTATGCCATGTAAAAAAAAAAATCTAAACCATCTTATTGAGGTGATTTCTAGAAAAGTTGAGCTCCAAAATACTATGTATAGGTTGCAAAATCTACTATTAGGCTACCAAATAGGAAACTTGAGCTCTCAAAATGTGAAACTTTTTTCTAAAATATAGACATAAGATGTAGAAAAACCTGTTAAACATCCCAAATTAATGGGCCATGCCAAATGAAGTTTTAAACATTCTAAACAATTTTGTTGAGGTGAATATGAAGGCAAGTTAAGCTCCAAAATACTCCATGTAAGCTGCAACAGACTCTTGTTAGGCTATCAAATAGGGTACTTGGGCTCCAAAATGGGGAGCTTTTGTAAGCATCCCAAACTAACGGGCCATGCCAAAAAAACATTTGGAAAATTTTTGACATGTGAAGAATGCACAAATTTTGGGCTCAAAAATCCTTAACATGGTCATGTCATGTCAAAAAAAAAAAGATCTAAACAATATTATTGAGATGATTTTGAAGAAAAGTTGAGCATGGGTCCCAAATTGTGGAACTTTTCCAAAAATGCACACACAAGATGTACAACAAAATACTCATTTTAGGCTACAAATAATATTTTTTGGCTCTAATAGTTGAAGATTTCTTAAAATGCAGACAAAAGATGAACATAAACTCTCTAAACATCGCAAAGTACGAGCCATGAAAAAAAATTAAAATTTATAGAAATGTGAAGAACGCACAAATTTGGGTCTCTAAAATACTTACCATGAGCTCCAGAATGCTCATGTTAGGCTCCAAAATGTGTGTTAGCTAAAACGAGAGTGAGATTTCGAAAACACAAATCTTGAGAGAGAAGCCAAAAAACTAGGGTTACATTAATTTTAATTTTAAAATATAGTGTGAGATATATTCGCACCATTTTTTTTCTCTGAGCCCCAGAAGCTTTCCCTTCATCTGATGAAGTTAATGGAGCAGTGTCCACCTCCTCCATTGTTTCTTCCAAAAGGACTAGTGGTGCTTGAATTTTCGAGCGTGTCTTTCTTCTCGAGATGATCTTTGACCGCATGTTGGAACTCCGCATTGCAAAATTGCACCTGTTTCTCCCCTCTTCCTCTGCTTAGGGCATGTTCGCACTAGTTTCTTCCCGCCGAGTTTCATAGTTGAGGAAGGATCAGATAATCCAGGAAAAAGGTGAGGGAGGGTACGCAGGAAAGATGTGAGGGGGGTATTTTTAAAAGCATGGTTTTGAAAAGGATTTGACACGGGTTATCATGATTTTGGCATCACATCACGCGACAGAGGGAGATGGCGATTTGGTAGGTGGCGCGGGGGCAAGCTGACTCGGCGTGGGCATAGTCCATGATGTGGTGGACGAATGAGAGAGAGGAAGTGTAGTTTGACGTGTCTAAACTATACTTTCGGCAGTGCAGTAAGCCTTTCTCTTAACTAGGTTGGGTAAGGCATATTGACTAACTTGGATAACAAGCTTCACCCTCTCTTACCTGGGTCCAGACCGGCGACTTGGAGGCCCCAGTAGGCGGCGACAGGCCCTACGTTTGCTCCGACGTGTGGGTGAACAAGAAGATCTGGTGATAGAGAGAGGCTCTCGCTGGAGAGGGGGGAAGAGGAGAGCTAGAGAGAGAGAGAGAGAGAGAGAGAGAGAGAGAGAGAGAGGGAGGGAGGAGGTGCCGATAGGGTCTGCCCTCTGACTCTATATGAGAGAGAGAGAGAAAGAGATAGACGAAAAAAATAAAAATTATTTTTTAAGAGTTATATAAGGTAAATTATGTTTTTACCCTCTTAACTCAACTATAGATGGAGGGAAGTGGTGAGGGTATATATAATATCTTCTTTTGATTCGAGGGATATGTAATATAATAGTTAAATGTTGAATATATATCACTAAATATGAAAGATTTTATAAGTAAATAGATAATTTTTCTAAGAGTTATCTATGGATTGATAATGTTTTATACATCTAACTATTTTTATACACATTCTACTGTCTATTATGTAAAATATGTAAATTTTTATTTACTATAAAAATAATGTTATTCAAGAAGAGGAGTTATCTATCTATTTTTATTTTTATTTTTAAAATAAAATAAAATATTTTTTAGATTCATCAAGATTTGATTAGTCTACACATAAATTACTTAATCTTTTACCAAAATGTTGGTCGTGCCTTGCGTATCACAGTCATGGTTCGACCGGCCGCCCCGGTACATGGTTCGACCGTGCCGCCCGTACCGGGGCGGCACGGTCGAACCGCACCGTGCCTGGGCGGCAGCGGCGCCCAGGCACGGTCGGGTCGACCACCAGGGTCGACCCGGGCGTCCCGCCGCGAGACGCGGCGGGACGCCACGGTCCGGTCCGGTACACACCGGACCGGCCGCCCACGTCATATTTTTTTATTATTTTTTTATAACTTTTTCATATTAGGTGTATTAAAGTGATGTAAATGGTATCTAATTAAGATGAAAATTTAAACATAAGTTAATTAAGAGATGATATAAATTACAGTAATTTTATTTTAATTTTTTTAATTATTTTTTTATCAAGTAAAAATTATCTTAAAAATTAATAAATTGACTTAATCTCAACATCTAAGGGATCTAATGGTGTCTAATTGAGATGAAATTTCAAACATAAACTAATTAATATGTGATACAAATTGTAATAATTTTAGTTTAATTTTTTAAATTAACTTTTTGTCAAGTAAAAACTGTCCCAAAAATCATTAGGTTGATTTAATCTCGACATGTATACATCAATAACTCATGATATTTATATTTTTATAATCAGTACTTTTTTTTAGTAATTATGATGAATTCATATTTGACTTTATTTTCGAAACCAAATGTCGTCCCGTTGAAGTACGTGCACAGAGAGTTCGTCGTACCGCGACAAACTCTGTGTGCACTTAAGGGGTCTAATTAGTGTCTAATTGAGATAAAATTTCAAACATAAACTAATTAAGAGATGATACAAATTATAGTAATTTTATTAATATCTGGGATTAATTAGCATTAATAAATGATAGCTCAATGTCATACTCAGAAGTGCGCGCTCCGACGGGGCGACACCGGAAAATTGTAACGAAAATAAAATTTGAGAACACCATAATTTTTAGAAAAATGTGATGATATCAGAAATGAAAATATCCAGAATTGTTGACGTACAGATTTCGATATTAAGCCGATGCAACTATTTTCCAGGTGATTTTTTACCCAGTGTAAAATAAATTCTAAATATTAAACTAAAATCATCATAATTTATAAAACGATTACATTAGCTTATAGCTAAAATTTCAAGACAAATGGATATTATTTGAATGGGTTTACAAGAGGATCTTCGGGTCAGCTAATTTGTGGGTTAATTATGTCAAGTATTTTTTGGGATCTTCGGACTAGTTGATTTATGGGTTAATTACGTCAAATCATTCTTCTCCATCTACTACAGGCGGCAGTGGTGGTGGTGGTGGTGGTGTTGGTAGTGGTGGTGATGGTGGTGGTGGTGGTAGCATGCGCTTTTCATTGGAGTCTGAGTTCACGTATACTACCTAAGATGGTCGAGATCACGGTGCTCCACTAAGCTATTCAAAAAGGTATCAGAACTGATAACATGTTGGTATGATTGTATGTATGTTAAATGAATATCAAATGGTTGTGGTGGGTTGACTTAAATGAGTAAATAAATTTATTTATATTGTTCAACGTATGTTCTTATGTTTTACTCATTTTCTTTGGAAATTTGTTCATTTCAAATATTAACTAAGTCACAAAATTAAAAAAATAAATCAAATATGTCAATTTTCCACCGTACCTCAGCGATACGGTACGGTTCGATACGTACCGTACCACGGAAAATACGGTACGGTCGATCCGAACGGTACGGCGAACCTTGATCACAGTAGCATGATCGAGTCAGATTGTATCTTGGACACGATCCATACGATATAGATTAGATTAGTGTTAGAAAAAAAGGAGACATGACTGATCCGCCTAACACGGTCAATATTGCCCTAAATAAATACTGACTTGCAAAATTGCCAATTCTATTCTTTCATTTATTGCAAGGTCATTTTTTAAATGAATGTGATCAGGTAAATTATAAGAGCGACAATCCTATTAACTAAATAAGAAAGAGAAAAGGGTTTTGTCAAGTTCTCATCAACTAAATAAAATTATTTTATTACAATCGATATTATATTTATTACAAAAATCACACTTAAAGTAAATAATTTTTGTCTCTTATCAAGTAGTGTTGCACTTGCCTAGCCTGCACCTTCCTGCAGGCCTATGAGCTTCGATGAGGAACACAAGTGGCCTTCAGATTGTCATCTCTGGTCTGGCAAAATGCATCATTACGTCGATTTCATCAAGTTTAGAAAGACCGGCAACTAGAGCTTCAGCTTTGTGGAGGTACGACTACGGTAGAGATTTCAATAGTGTACCCCACCCAAGGGGGCGACAAAGAGCAAGAAATTGGTACGTACGTCTTAATTGGAAACTGTGTTACCTCAACTTGCGTCCACGAGATTTTCTTTTTTCTTTTTTTTTTTGTGGGGGAGGACTTTCTCCAATTACGACAGATAAATGTTAGACATTTAAAATGACAAATGAAGGTATTAAAACTTGACCCATTTTTTATAAAAGAAAACCATGGCAAAGCCACTAAAGTAAAACACAACATCAGTAGCTTACAATCAATGAACTACTCAACGATACTGTAAATATAAAATTGTCATCATTAAAAGATAGTACTTGTCCTAACAGATGCAAAATTATGACATTAAAAAAATTGTGCTTGGAAAGGGTATATCTCATATGAGGGTGACTTGTGACCCGTAACATGGTGAAAGTGGGCACTACAGTTTCTCACCAGTTTTAAATATTTCTCATCGTATATTTGTCCTGCTATAATATAGAGTTTGAACTATCTACAACATATTGTATGTATTTACGGATTTATTTGTGCGGTCAGCTCACATGAGTTAACAAGGCCATACAGTCGAGGGCAAAGTCTTAAGAAAGAAAATTTTATTTCTAATAAGAGTATTATTGAAGTCTTTGTCGTATGGACATGTGACATCCTGTTCTTTTGTTATAAAAAGGAAGTGAATCCTGATTGAATTAGATGTTTTCTTTTTATACTGGAATTCAAGTACGGTGGTAGGCATACGAATGCACACCCGCTTTGAGCCAAGTAAAAAAAAAATGTTTTTATGTGATTTTCTCCTTTCTCTTGTTATCTACTTTCTTACCCGATTTTAGTTGATCTAAGGTTATATAAGAGAGGGCCGCTTTCTAGCCTAAGTCATAAATCCTTTATAAGTACTCACCTTGACTACCTATTATTTATCTCAGTGATCCTCATCTTTTTATGGACGTTATATTCTTTCTTCCACCTTTTTTTTTTTTTGAGAAGCGATTTACTTGACATGAACGACTTTTAAGCGTCAGATATGGAATTTCATTTTTTTTAAGTTATTGGAGATAAAAATAGGAACAGAAATAAAAGGTTCCATTTTTGCATCCATTAATCGCTTCCAAATCGGATTTTCCTTTCCATCATCCCTGGATTAGCACGTATATAAAATTAATTTCATTCATTTTTGGGTTTCATCTATATTTTTAGAATTAAAAGTAATGTTCAAACTCATAAATTATCCAAATTCTTGGGATCTGTCTATTCACAATATAAAATCTGTGGATTTAAAATTTATAAAATTCCTTTCTCTATTCATCCTCATAACCATTGGGTGTGAGATAGATCCGCATATATATAAAAATCTAACAACTATCCATCTATATATATATATATATAAGAGTTAAAAGCTTATACCTATAATAAGATTTATACATATACATATATGCATATCTATATGTACAAAATGTATAATCGAAAACAAAAACAGCTACTTCGATTTTCAACATCTATAAAATATCAGATAATGGTTATCTGAGCTCTATATTTAGATATCAAAATCAAAAAAAGATCGGGTATCCGTTTACAGCCTAACTAGTTACCACCCAGCAAGGTTTTCACCACCTACGGCCCATACTTGTGGACCATAACCTGGTCTGTGTGGTATCTCATTCCCACGTGATGGGCGGCATGGTGGATCCCCTTTTTACGAAGTGGGGCAAGGTAGATCGGTGCTGGTTTCTTCACCATCTCAACTCCCTTCACACTGCCTCGATCGCCGCCTTCTTTTTACGATGGGAGATTGCACTCTCATTCACTTCCTTGCTCTTCAATCGGCCAAAAAAAGAGAAGACCTCGTATTATTTCTTCCGGCCTTGAGGTGCCAAAATGATCAATAGAGGAAAAAAATCCATTAGCAAAGAGTTTTCAGTAAATATCTACCCTTCCAAATGAATAAACATAAAAATTAGTGGGAGCTCACTGGAGATGGGTGGGTTTTAACCCCTATGTGGATGAAGAGAAAGTGTGTATATAGTGTTCTAAGGAATGCACAAAAGAAATATGGACTGAAACTTAAGTATAATGGGCTGACAATGAGCTACACTTGGACTCAAAAGTATGGACCAATTTAAGACATCATTAAAGAGAATAAGAAATTGTATTTAATTTATGAGTCATAAATAAATAGCGTCAAGATGGTGGAGATGAGCGTAAAAGCGATGGTTAAAGGGATGGTAGAGACTGGTGCAACGAATTGAGGTGGAAGAGGATGAGGATGGCAAGTAGAGGAGTCAAACGACGGGTTTGGAGGAGTTGGTGCCATAGTTAAAACAAGATTCTAGACAATAACAAATACGTGGTGGATAGTGGCCAATGAAGGTAGACAAGTTGTGGAACAGGGGCGGGAAAAACACAGTGGTTGAGGCAGGGGTGGCGGTAAGCAGGGGAAGTGGGGAATGAGAGTTGAGAGAGGACGACAACGAAGCGGTGGACATTGTGGTGTACTGAAATAGTGGCAGACATAAGAATTTTATTTAATGACGTTATTTTATTAGTTCAGTCAAATTATTTTTTTAGAAAAAGTTTTCACGAAATTAATTTAATAATATATATATATATATATATTAATAAAATTTTAGAAATCTAATGAGATCACGTGACTCTATTAACTCTTATCTAGATCTGCTTAAACAGTGAAATATGAACTATGGGAAAGATGAGTAAAGTTGGGGGATGGGGGAAGTATTTGGGGGCGGCTCCGTCCCCAACCCATACCCAATGATTTTTTTAGAGACGTAGGTGGCCACCGTCGCAAACCCTAATGGCGGCAAAGATTTTCCTAGAGTGGGGCTGCTACTATCTCACGTCATTTCCACATTAGGGAAAATGATTGGTCTATCATTCTCATCTTTTAACATTCATTTATGGGATAGTAATATGTATACTCTTAAAATATATCATATTTAAAAATATATTTTTAAAATCTTTATCTTGTCATCTATATCTACTCGATTTCATCATATATATCTGTTTGACTCCATATATTTAACTCCATTGCAATTCCAATCAAAAAAAAACTTTGTTCTAATTAGGTGATGATAGTAAAAATACTAGGGTTGTGTGACCGCACCGATGAACTAAGAAGTTCATAGCACATTGTGGCACAATCGTACCTCATAAGATATGCCCAACCATGCCTCAGCTATGCAAATGTACATTTAATGCTATTTGTAAAGGAAAAATTACACACACACCTATGAAATATATCATATTCAAATGTATATCTCTATAATTTAGATATTATATCCTATACCTTAAAATCAAAAACATTCATCGGGTGAACTCTTACTATTTGATTGTATATATGTAACTCAACTATACTTAACTCAAGAGGGCAAAAAAACTAACTTACCCCTCATAATTTTTTTTTAAAATCTCCTCTCCCCCCCTACTCCATATAGGGCAGCATGCCTAGTCACCCCCACCCCTTGTGTGTAGACACCGCCGCGAGACAACGCGTACGTCCACAAAGAGGGGATATGGGGTGAGAAAGTGTAGCACCCCGAAAAATTTAATAAGTAAAATTTTAAATAAATAGAAATAAATAATTTCCATAATACAAGAGTAATTAAACATACGTATCATTATCGTATATGTTAAAACACATCAGAAAATTTCGTAAAAATTATACATCAACCCCACACACTATTCCTAAATGTTCCACACAAAAATTTGTGCTAAGAAAAATCGGATTAGCCAAGTTTAAAGTATTTTGCGACTTACTATTGTAATTCATGAGTAAGTCGAAAAATCATTATCACACATACTTGGATGAGTCAGAAAATTAAATAAAAATCATATATGGACTTCAAATAATATCCTCTAATGACCCATCAAGAAATTTGGGTCAATAAAAATCATTTGCACTAGGTTTAAGAGTTATTGTGACTGATTATCCAAATAAGGAAACAAGTCGAAAAACCGTTGACATGGAAAAACGACGCAACCAAAAACTAAATAAAAGTGTTGGAGAGACATCCAACATTATATATTAATGACCTAATATCATAATTGGGTCAATGGACCACATATGGCCCAAAAATCAAATGAAGCAAGAAAATACATAGAAATTTGCAACTTTAATTAAGCTGAAATTAGAAAGAGGTAATTAAAGTTGAATTGGGAAGAGATCTTGCATTCTTGGCAACTCAATTCGTGCTTAACTATGGTGGGAGGTTTCCTAAAGCCTCACACACTCTAATGGAGGAAGAAATCCTGAAATTAGGAAACTAGTATGTCAAAACCGCAACTTAGATTTCCTTGTCACAATAGGACTCCTAAAACCCATAGATGCTTAAATACTCTCCACCAAACCCTTGGGGACGAGTTTACATCTTGTAGGGGTCGTGTGGAGGAGTTCTTGGTGGCTGGGGAGCAGGAGATCGTCCACAGCAAGCCGTTCTCCTTTCCCGTTGTGTCTGTTGCGACCTGCACAGATAGTCATCTTGAAGTTGACCAAAGGTAGGTCAAACCATAACCAAACCTTGCAAGGCTTATACCCCTAGAAAGAGGGTTGAGTCTACTTCCTAACCCAAATGGAATGAACAATTTTAATGCAGTATATTGGGTTTAGTAAGCGTTCTCCTACAAGTGGTCTGAACACGGGTGTACTGGAAAAATGGGACTTCTTCAACCCAGAAGATAAGTTTTCTCGGGCCAAACCTTAACATATCATATACCAATGTGTGGAGCATCAAGTTAACATTCGTTTCCCACTGGTTTCATCGAATTCCAATGAGTAGATTTTGAATTATAAGCGTTTTCCCAAGTCACGCACTGTCAGAGCTTTTCCTGTTCATTATATGTTGCATGTGATTCAAGATAGATTTAGAGCAAACACACAACATGACATTTTTTCTACTAGTTGTCCTCGTCATGTTTTATGTTGAACATTTTGTCTAAATGTCAACAGTTAGAGAGTTATAAGCATGGTAAGAGGGTCGCTGCATGATACTGTATTTCCGGGTTGCACTTGGCTTTTACATTGTGTCAAATTATCAAGCATCTCGAGGTCGTTTAAAATCATTTAAAAATCATAGTCTGCATCTATTCCATGTTCCCAATAACTTTCATGATGAGACTTTTGTCCTAAAAGCCCTAATTATTTCGGCATCATACCTTGCAAAGTAAATCTTACATTTGACTATTCTCAGTCTTCTATACCTCATGTTAGACTTGATGAAAGCCTGTCGAAACCATTAGTGTTTCCTAATTCTGATTTATTGGAAGCACCCTTGCATGTTTAGGTTGGTTTAAAACTATTTCATGATTTTTCATGCACTGTACAATTTGTTCTGCATTTTTGAAGCATCATGTGTCAATATAAGGTAGTTCTGGACCACAATCCAAGAACATATCTTTTCTCTGTTGGATTTAGATGCAGACCCTGTGAACGCGACGGCCCGATAGGTCACGTTCTGAGGTCTTGTCGCGACAGCAAACCCGTCATGTTCTGAATGCGACGAGCGCCCCGTCGCTATCTCTCTGCCTGATCTGACTGCCTTGTCGCGTTCTGTACATACCCTTGTCGCGTTCTGTCCGGACCCCGTTGTGACCCTTACTGGGGTGTGTCACGTTCTCAGAATTTTGCGTGAAACACCACTTATTTCTTTTGCAAAACTTACCGCTATACCCGAGGTCTGTTTAACATGGTGTTTAATGTGTAAATTGCATGTTTTTGGTCTCGTCATCACATGATGGTTATTTAATGGTCTAAAAGTGGTTAACCCATTTTAAAAACTATAATTACATGAACAATATTCTAATTATTCTCTTAATGATGTGATCATTAATGAAACTTGTGATTCGCTCTTGTTACTGTTCTAGCTTGATTAAAATGATAATTATTATCTTAAAATCTTGCAAACCCATGTGTAGTTAAATGCATTGTTCATTGCATGTCATCATGTTAAGTGTTTTCCGCGAGTTTGAGACCGATGGATTGTGAATTGACACACGTACATCACTACACACTTGCACATCTAGGCAGCCTTTTTCTTGGAAATTTGGAAGCTCTCTACCGGTCATTCTGAATCAGTAGACTAGCGACCTTTTTCTCCAAGGCCTCCGTAAATCTCCTCTGACCATGGATTCCTACATGGCCGATGAGTTGGTTGTACCATTGAAGTTCCCTAGAGATAGCGTGCACTTCCTTTCGCTTCTTATTCTCGTGAGTGTGATTTACTATCTAGACTAAAGCCATTAATGTAAAGATTGAACTAAATTATAAATCATACCGTTATGCTACCGAATTTATCTCTTGACCATTGTTATCATGAAATCATGTTCAAATTACTTATTACTTGTTCTCATCATCATCATAAACATGACATTACACATGGTTACTTATTGAAACTCTCATTGGCCATTATTAACGACTGTGGGTATCTATATTTAAAATTTAAGTGAGATACTGACCGGGCACGGCGAGTGTCCAAGGGCTCTAGTCTAGCCCCAATGATGGAGAGTCATAAATATACTGTTAACCATGGGGTATAATGATTACTGACGTTGAATCTACGCTGAGAGTCGTGCGTGTCGTGTTGAATGATAGATACAATAACCACATACACGTGTCTTAGTGTACATTCTTGATGGATCTTTTCTTGGTGTACATTAGTGTCTACGTGCCTGATTAGTGTTACATGATCGTGCTCGTGCGTGCTTGCTTGCTTGCGTGATATGGCCATCCTGCATTTAATGTAATTAGTGATATCTTGCATTCTTGACATCAAGTGAGATCTTGCGTGCTTGTACAAAGTGATCTATTGCTAGTTCTATCTTGTCATCTTATTCAAAAACTTTGTTCTATCATGGTCACTCTATCTAGCTTGTCCATGTATCATGTTTTAATGAGTTTTATTCGCACATGCATATCATGATATTCATCGTACTTACCTAGTTCTAAATTGCTAATCACTTATATCATTGCCCGCACATTGAGATATAAATCCTACTGGGCTAGTTTGCTCATCCCCTACTTTTACCCAATCTAGGTGACTATGAAAATCAAGAGGAAGAGCAAGTCGAGGATGGGAATGCGTCCGAGTGATGAGCGTCCCAACTACGAGTCTAGTTATAGTCGTTTGCTTTGAGTGATGGATTCATGTAGTAGGAAGTGAGGAATAAAATGTACTTTTCCTTTTTATTGAGTCTTAGTCCTATATTAGTTTCTATTTGGAATACAACGAGTTGAGATTTGAATACAAGATTAGTTGAGTTCAATATTTGGGCCCTATGATGATGTATGTTGTTATACATTTAGCGTGTGCTAGCTAGAGGCTTATTTGTCGAATGTTCACGTCTCGGGATATCGACTCGAATTGTTCCGCATCATTAATATCCGCTGCGTAATTCTCGGGACGTGACAGTTTAGTGGTATCAGAGCCTAGGAATACCAAATAGGATATATGTCTCAGGAATAGGAGATACCTATGGAACCTAGGTCATGGAATTAAATAAAGTACCTGGTGAGAATGGGTAGAGACTGGGAATATGTTAGCAAGAATTAAAACACTCCTACCCATTGACTCTGATAATATATCTAGAGACATTAATTGGTTTCCATCCTTTTCTCAGGAACCCTCATAACTCTTACACTCAACCGCAATGGCTCGCAACCAATGGCAAGCTATGCATGAAACAGTGACAGGACTCACACAGGCCCTGCAAAATGTGGTTCAGGCTGTTGCAGCTAGGAACAGAGCCGGTGATCTACACCACAACTTTAGGAGTTTAAACCCTCCTCGTTTCTCGGGGTCCTCTGACCCAGACGAGGCAGAGAATTGGCAAGAGGAGATAGAACAAATTTTCCAAGCTATGCAATGCACTAATAGGGAAAAAGTGGTACTGGCCACTTTCCAATTTACAAAGGATGTCCGAGCATGGTGGAAGGCCACATCGGCCCATCTGCCAAATGTAGCTGAGCTAGAGTGGGCAGGATTTCTGGAGATCTTCCGAGGAAAATACTTCTCTGAAAGAGTTAAGGAAAAGAAGGCGGCAGAATTTGCTGCACTAAAACAAAAAGGAATGTTCGTGGCTGAGTATGAGGCTCAGTTCACACGTCTGGCTATGTGTGCCCCACATCTGGTGGGAACGGAAAGATTAAAGGCTAACCGTTTCATGGATGGGCTCAGGCCCATGTTCATTGAAAAGCTCGGACCACACAACATTCAAACCTACACTGAGATGGTCCAAAAAGCTCAACTGGTAGAAGATACTATGGCTAAGGTGGAAGGCATGAGGGGGAAGGACATCTCAAAGCCGAAGAGGATCAGTCGATACAACTGGAACCTTCCCCAACAACAACAATAACAACAACAAAAGGCCAACCACTGGGAAGGACTATGGCAGGGAGAAAAAGATCAAAGTAGAAGAAACAACGACGGTGGAATATTGTATATTTTGCGACAAGCCTGGGCACCAAGCGGACAAGTGCTGGAAGAAGGCCGGGGCTTGCCTGCGATGTGGGAGTCATGAACATCGTATACCAAACTTTCCCATGCTAAAAGACCAAGCTGGAAGGAACCAAGGAGTGGTAAAGCATCAAGGACGCGTGAATGCAGTAACGCAAACAGAGCTTCCGGAAGGAGGTATGATTGTTAAACCCCTAGACTGATCTTAAGATGCTTTTCTTATTAGTACATATTTAAGTGGGGGAGATCATTAAGGAGAAATTGAAAAGGAATAATCTAGTGGACATACCATAGTTCATCTGGTGGATTAAGATGGAGTTATAACAACCATGAAAGCAAAACATGAGTGGGAGGAACCAAATGAATAATATGGGTGGCCATAGGTGTAGGTGTTGGACTAGCATCCACGATATTGAAACAAGTTAGAGGAATTAAATCTGAAACCAACTCAAGGATCATAATTATCGAGATCCAATTAATGATCTATGAATTTGGGGACCAAATTCTCTTAAGTGGGGGAGGGTGTAGCACCCCGAAAAATTTAATAAATAAAAATTCGAATAAATGGAAATAAATAATTTCCATAATACAATAGTAATTAAACATACGTATCATTATCGTACATGCTAAAACACATCAGAAAATTCCGTAAAAATTATAAATCAACCCCACACATTATTCCTAAATGTTCTACAAAACAATTTATGCCAAGAAAAATCGGATTAGCCAAGTTCAAAGTGTTTTGCGACTTATTATCGTAATTCATGAATACGTCGAAAAATCATTATCACACATACTTGGATGAGTCAAAACATTAAATAAAAATCATATATGGACTTAAAATAATATCCTCTAATTAATGACCCATCAATAATCATTTGGACTAGGTTTAAGAGTTATTGTGACTCATTATCCAAATAAGAAAACAAGTCGGAAAACCATTCACACGGAAATACGACGCAACCAATAATTAAATAAAAGTGTTGGAGAGACTTCCAACATTGTATATTAATGACCCAATATCATAATTGGGCCAATGGACAACATATGGCCCAAAAATCAAATGAAGCAAGAAAATGCATAGAAATTCGCAACTTTAATTAAGCTAAAATTAGAAAGAGGTAATTAGTGTTGAATTGGGAAGAGATCTTGCATTCTTGGCAACCCAATTCGTACTTAACTATGGTGGGAGGTTTCCTAAAGCCTCACACACTCTAATGGAGGAAGAAATCCTGAAATTAGGAAACTAGCATGTCAAAACCGCAACTTAGATTTCCTTGTCACAATAGGACTCCTAAAACCCATAGATGCTTAAATACTCTCCACCAAACCCTTGGGGACGAGTTTACATCTTGTTGGGGTCATGTGGAGGAGTTCTTGGTGGCTGGGGAGCAGGAGATCGTCCACACCAAGCCGTTCTTCTTTCCCGTTGTGTCTGCTGCAACCTGCACAGATAGTCATCTTGAAGTTGACCAAAGGTTGGTCAAACCAAAACCAAACCGTGCAAGGCTTATACCCCTGGAAAGAGGGTCAAGTATACTTCCTAACCCAACTGGAATGAACAATTTTCATGCAGTATATTGGGTTTAGTAAGCATTCTCTTGCAAGTGGTTGGAACACAGATTTTCTGAAAAAATGGGACTTCTTCAACCCAGAAGGTAGGTTTTCTCGGGACAAACATTAACATATCCTATACCAATGTGTGTAGTATCAAGTTAACTTTCGTTTCCCACTGGTTTCATCGCATTCCAATGAGTAGATTTTGAATTATAAGCGTTTTCCCCAAGTCGCGCACTGTCAGGGCTTTTCCTGTTCATTATATGTTGCATGTGATTCAAGACAGAATTAGAGCAAACACACAACATGAAAGTTTTTTTACTAGTTTTCCTTGTCATGTTTTGTGTTTAACATTTTGTCTAAATGTCAATAGTTAGAGAGTTATAAGCATGGTAAGAGGGTCACTGCATGATACTGCATTTTCAGGTTGCACTTGGCTTTTACGTTGTGTCGAATTATCATGCATCTTGAGATCGTTTAAAATTATTTAAAAATTATAGTCTGCATGTATTCCATGTTTCCAACAACTTTCATGATGAGACTTTTGTCCCAAAAGCCCTAATTATTTCGGCATCATACCCTGCAAAGTAAATCTTACATTGGACTGTTCTGAGTCTTCAATACCTCATGTTAGACTTGATGAAAGCCTGTCGAAACCATTTGTGTTTCCTAATTCTGATTTACTAGAAGCACCCTTGCATGTCTAGGATGGTTTAGAACTGGTTT
The DNA here is from genome assembly GCA_014218235.1 of Colocasia esculenta. Classification (NCBI taxonomy): domain Eukaryota; kingdom Viridiplantae; phylum Streptophyta; class Magnoliopsida; order Alismatales; family Araceae; genus Colocasia; species Colocasia esculenta. Next base: position 54,079,797 of record CM024759.1, on the reverse strand, counting down.
CGTGAATTTTCATGCACTATACAATTTGTTCTCTATTTTTGAAGCATCCTGTGTCAATATAAGGTAGTTCTGGACCGCAATCCAAGAGCATGTCTTTTCTCTATCGCATTCAGGTGCAGACCTTGTGAACGCGACAACCCGATAGGCCGCGTTCTGAGGTCTTGTTGCGATAGCAAACCCGTCGCATTCTGAACGCGACGAGCGCCCCGTCACTATCTCTCAGCATGATCTGACTGCCTTGTCGCGTTCTGTCCCGACCCCGTCGCGACCCTTACTGGGGTGTGTCGCGTTCTTAGAATTTTGCGTGAAACACCACTTATTTCGTTTGCAAAACTTACCGCTATACCCGAGGTCTGTTTAACATGGTGTTCAATGTGTAAATTGCATGTTTTTGGTCTGGTCATTACATGATGGTTATTTAATGGCTTAAAAGTGGTTAACCCATTTTAAAAACTATAATTACATGAACAATATTCTAATTATTCTTTTAATGACGTGATCATTCATGAAACTTGTGATTTCGCTCTTGTTACTGTTCTAGCTTGATTAAAATGATAATTATTATCTTAAAATCTTGCAAACCCATGTGTAGTTAAATGCATTGTTCATTGCATGTCATCATGTTAAGTGTTTTCCGTGAGTTTGAGACCGATGGATTGTGAATTGACACGCGTACATCACTACACACTTGCATATCTAGGCAGCCTTTTCTTGGGAATTTGGAAGCTCTCTACCGGTCATTCCGAATCGGTAGACTAGCGACCTTTTTCTCCAAGGCCTCCGTAAATCTCCTCTGACCATGGATTCCCACATGGCCGACGAGTTGGTTGTACCATTGAAGTTCCATGGAGATAGCGTGCACTTCCTTTCGCTTCTTGTTCTCGTGAGTGTGATTTACTATCTAGACTAAAGCCATTAATGTAAACATTGAACTAAATTAGAAATCGTACCGTTATGCTACCGAATTTATCTCTTGACCATTGTTATCATGAAATCATGTTCAAATTACTTATTACTTGTTCTCATCATCATCATAAACATGACATTACACATGCTTACTTATTGAAACTCTAATTGGCCATTATTAATGACTGTGGGTATCTACATTTAAAATTTAAGTGAGATGCTGACCGGGCACGGCGAGTGTCCAAGGGCTACAGTCTAGCCCCAATGATGGAGAGTCATAAATATACAGTTAACCATGAGGTATAATGATTACTGGCAATGCATCTACGCTGGGAGTCGTGTGTGTCGTGTTGAATGATAGATACAATAACCACATACACGTGTCCTGGTGTACATTCTTGATGGATCTTTTCTTGGTGTACATTAGTGTCTACGTGCCTGATTAGTGCTACATGATCGTGCTCGTGCGTGCTTGCTTGCTTGCGTGATATGGCCATCCTGTATTTAATACAATTAGTGATATCTTGCATTCTTGACATCAAGTGAGATCTTGCGTGCTTGTACAAAGTGATCTATTGCTAGTTCTATCTTGTCATCTTGTTCAAAAATCTTGTTCTATCGTGATCACGCTATCAAGCTTGTCCATGTATCATGTTTTAATGAGTTTTATTCACGCATGCATATCATGACATTCATCGTGCTTACGTAGTTCTAAATTGCTAATCACTTATATCATTGCCCGCACATTGAGATATAAATCCTATTGGGCTAGTTTGCTCATCCCCTACTTTTACCCAATCTAGGTGACTATGAAAATCAAGAGGAAGAGCAAGTCGAGGATGGGAATGCGTCTGAGTGATGAGCGTCCCAACTACGAGTCTACTTATAGTAGTTTGCTTTAAGTGATAGATTCATGTAGTAGGAAGTGAGGAATAAAATGTACTTTTCCTTTTTATTGAGTCTTAGTCCTGTATTAGTTTCTATTTGGAATACAATAAGTTGAGGTTTGTATACAAGATTAGTTGAGTTCAATATTTGGGCCCTATGATGATGTATGTTGTTATACATTTAGCGCGTACTAGCTAGAGGCTTATTTGCCGACTGTTCACGTCTCGGGATATCGACTCGAATTGTTCCGCATCATTAATATCCGCTGCGTAATTCTCGGGACGTGACAGTTTAGTGGTATCAGAGCCTAGGAATACCAAATAGGATATATGTCTAAGGAATAGGAGATACCTATGGAACCTAGGTCATGGACTTAAATACAGTACCTGGTGAGAATGGGTAGAGATTGGGAATATGTTAGCAAGAATTAAAACACTCCTACCCATTGACTCTGATAATATATCTAGAGACATTAATTGGTTTCCATCCTTTTCTAAGGAACCCTCATAACAACAAAAGGCCAACCACTGGGAAGGACTATGGCAGAGAGAAAAAGATCAAAGTAGAAGAAACAACGACAGTGGAATATTATAAATTTTGCGGCAAGCCTGGGCACCAAGCGGACAAGTGCTGGAAGAAGGCTGGGGCTTGCCTGCGATGTGGGAGTCATGAACATCGTATACCGAACTGTCCCTTGCTAAAAGACCAAGCTGGAAGGAACCAGGGAGTGGTAAAGCGTCAAGGATGTGTGAATGCAGTAACGCAAGCGGAGCTTTCGGAAGGAGGTATGATTGTTAAACCCCTAGACTGATCTTAAGATGCTTTTCTTATTAGTACATATTTAAGTGGGGGAGATCATTAAGGAGAAATTGAAAAAGAATAATCTAGTGGTAATACCATAGTTCATCTGGTGGATTAATATGGAGTTATAACAACCGTGAAAGAAAAACAGGAGTGGGAGGAACCAAATGAATAATATGGGTGGCCATAGGTGTATGTTGGACTAGCATCCACAATGTTGAAACAAGTTAGATGAATTAAATCTGAAACCAACTCAAGGATCATAATTATCGAGATCCAATTAATGATCTTTGAATTTGGGGACCAAATTCTCTTAAGTGGGGGAGGGTGTAGCACCCCGGAAAATTTAATAAGTAAAAATTCGAATAAATAGAAATAAATAATTTCCATAATACAAGAGTAATTAAACATACGTATCATTATCGTATATGCTAAAACACATCAGAAAATTCCATAAAAATTATAAATCAACCACACACATTATTCTTAAATGTTCCACAAAAAAATTTGTGCCATGAAAAATCGGATTAGCCAAGTTCAAAGTGTTTTGTGACTTATTATCGCAATTCATGAATAAGTCGAAAAATCATTATCACACATACTTGGGTGAGTCAGAAAATTAAATAAAAATCATATATGGACTTCAAATAATATCCTCTAATGACCCATCAAGAAATTTAGGTCAATAAAAATCATTTGGACTAGGTTTAAGAGTTATTGTGGCCGATTATCCAAATAAGGAAACAAGTCGGAAAACCGTTAACAAGGAAATACGACGCAACCAAAAATTAAATAAAAATGTTGGAGAGACATCCAACATTATATATTAATGACCCAATATCATAATTGGGCCAATGGACCACATATGGCCCAAAAATCAAATGAAGCAAGAAAATGTATAGAAATTCGCAACTTTAATTAAGCTAAAATTAGAAAGAGGTAATTAGAGTTAAACTGGGAAGTGATCTTGCATTCTTGGCAACCCAATTCATGCTTAACCATGGTGGGAGGTTTCCTAAAGCCTCACACACTCTAATGGAGGAAGAAATCCTCAAATTAGGAAACTAGTATGTGAAAACCGCAACTTAGCTTTCTTGTCACAATAGGACTCCTAAAACCCATAGATGCTTAAATACTCTCCACCAAACCCTTGGGGATGAGTTTACATCTTGTTGGGGTCGTGTGGAGGAGTTCTTGGTGGCTGGGGAGCAGGAGATCGTCCACACCAAGCCATTCTTCTTTCCCGCTGTGTCTGCTGTGACCTGCACAGATAGTCATCTTGAAGTCGACCAAAGGTAGGTCAAACCATAACCAAACATTGCAAGGCTTATACTCCTGGAAAGAGGGTCGAGTCTACTTCCTAACCCAACTAGAATGAAAAATTTTCATGCAGTATATTGGGTTTAGTAAGCGTTCTCCTGCAAGTGGTTGGAACACAAGTTTTCTAGAAAAATGGGACTTCTTCAACCCAGAAGGTAGGTTTTCTCGGCCCAAATCTTAACATATCCTATACGAATGTGTGGAGCATCAAGTTAACTTTCGTTTCCCACTGGTTGCATCAAATTCCAATGAGTAGATTTTGAATTATAAGCATTTTCCCCAAGTCGCGCACTGTCTTGGCTTTTCCAGTTCATTATATGTTGCATGCGACTTAAGACAGAATTAGAGCAAACACACAACATGAAAGCTTTTCTACTAGTTGTTCTCATCATGGTTTGTGTTTAACAATTTGTCTAAATGTTAACAGTTAGAGAGTTATATGCGTGGTAAGAGGGTCGTTGCATGATACTACATTTTCAGGTTGCACTTGGCTTTTATGTTGTGTCGAATTATCATGCATCTCAAGGTCATTTAAAATCATTTAAAAATCATAGTCTGCATGTATTCCATGTTTCCAACAACTTTCATGATGAGACTTTTGTCCTAAAAGCCCTAACTATTTCGGCATCATACCTTGCAAAGTAAATCTTACATTGGTTTGTTCTCAATCTTCTATACCTCATGTTAGGCTTGAAGAAAGCCTATCGAAACCATCAGTGTTTCCTAATTCTGATTTACTAGAAGCACCCTTGCATATCTAGGTTGGTTTAAAACTAGTTTCATGATTTTTCATGCACTGTACAATTTGTTCTCTATTTTTGAAGCATCTTGTGTCAATATAAGGCAGTTCTAGACCGCAATCCAAGAACATATCTTTTCTCTGTCGGATTCAGGCGCAGACCCTGTGAACGCGACGACCCGATAGGCCGCGTTCTGAGGTCTTGTCGCGACAGCAAACCCATCGCGTTCTTTACGCGACGAGCGCCCCGTCGCTATCTCTCTGCCTGATCTGACTGTCTTGTCGCGTTCTGTACATACCCTTGTCGCGTTCTGTCCCGACCCCGTCGTGACCCTTACTGGGGTGTGTCGCGTTCTCAGAATTTTGTGTGAAACACCACTTATTTCTTTTGCAAAACTTACCGCTATACCCAAGGTCTGTTTAACATGGTGTTTAATGTGTAAATTGCTTGTTTTTGGTCTGGTCATTACATGATGGTTATTTAATGGCTTAAAAGTGGTTAACCCATTTTAAGAACTATAATTACATGAATAGTATTCTAATTATTCTCTTAATAACGTGATGTGACGGCCCTCATTATACCGGTACGGTTATACCAACCCATGTCGGTATAGCGAGAGTCCTCACAGTGGGACATTTACCCAAACGATACATACAGCTGAGATACACGCGAATATACAACAGAGTAGCGGAAGTAAAAGACAACTGTCTCCATTCATTCATCATCCACATTTAACATACATGAAGTTTGCAATTAACCAAAAGGAACTAAAGTTCACATAATTTAAATTGCTGAAATTTAAATACATAATGTCCACATTTATACATCATTTTCATGATAACTCTAATACGATGTTCATATTACATATTATGAAGTGCACAAGTCACAAGGAAACTCCAAAGTCTAATCTCCGTGCTCGGAGTCCGTCTTCACTGTCTCCTCCAACGGTGCCACGTCACCAACTACACCTGTACGACGAAGCAAGGACTGAGTCCAAAGACTCAACAAGCAACACTACTCATAACATACACGTATAAGTCATAGTGGTTTCTACATGCACATTCAAAACTTTCAACACATGGCATGCTAATCGTTTGAAGGTTTCAACCTATCATGAAAGTTTTACAAATTTATACATGGATCATGCTTTCAGATTTCTAAGAATAAAACCTTCCTATCACATGCTCTCTATTCAATTTACTCGTGAAATTTTGCCTTTAAAGAACCAAGACATGAGAGCTACCAACATGAACATTATGCATATATGAAAGGAAAACACGACTAGCATGGATCTTACATGTTTTTAAACACATACATAGACATTTTCACATGCTTTAAGTTGCTGGTTTCACATGGTTTAATGGTTGTAAACCTACACATGAGAACTACAATATTGCTTAAAACAAATCATGTGAACAACCAATCATGCTACTTGCATACGTGCTCATCAATTATCCCTAACATGGATTCTAGACATTTTTGCACATATAAACATGATGATAACGACATGAATTTACTGATTTCACATGGTTTCAGATTTGTCTCACATGGATTTCAACAACATATTCTCACATCTTTAGTTTCACATTTTCTTTACACAAGTTTCCCATTTCACATGGTTGCACTTTACACATACACAATTTACACTGTTCACTTACACATTTACAAATGAACACATACACATTACACATTACACATTACACATTTTAGGTGCCGTGACAAATAGTCCAAACCACCAAAGAAGGACATATACACATCACATTACACATAGACGCCATCTAGGCATTCCAATGGCGACTCTTGGACTGCGCAGACCGGGAGAACAAGTCTCCACCCTAACCAGTGGTACTTGTCCACCTCCAGGATTTCCCCCTAATGCCCTTAGGGTCACTTACACATTGAACTTTCTCAGGGGGACTTTTCCCTGATACAGTTCCACTGCCCTCTACGGAAGCAGTGTCACATTGGCACAGTTACACATTTGCACATTTTACCGGTTTGCACATGGTTTTACACATAGCACTTTTCATCTCATTCACTTTCTCACTCATATGTATTTCTCTATTTTTCCTGACATGGCACTACAGATTTCAGGAGTTTAACACACAGTCAATTTCACCAATCAAGTTGGGTTTATGCAATATCTAATCACATTACGATAACATATATAGATTACTATATTTCACATGGAAAATACATAACTTCTTATGTACTGGTCCAAATGACCTGAAATTTTAACCACATGCTATTTTCGGGTTCTAGATCATACATTCAAGTTTTCAGATTTTTCTGAGCTAATTGGGATTTATAGTAAATAAAACACCTATTTAGCATGCCTTTCATAACTTAAGTTGATATGGACTTATACACACAAGTCAAAATTTTAGCAAGCTACTGTCTGAACAGAGATTACTATTATATGCATGATTTGAAAATACAAAATTACCCTAAATCATACAGCCATAGATCAATCATCACAAATCTTTCTTGCATGCCTTTTTATTTACCGAACCGAATTTATTAGCAACTCATGCAAGCATGACAAATCATCAAAACTGAGTACATGTATACTGATCCACTAATCTTCATGATCTAATAAAACTGAGGCATTCAGACTAATCCTAATCATAAAGCATAGATTGGCAAGATTATCTACAAATCATGCTTACAATTTCATGGGATACAATATTCTAACATTCACCACCACACATCACACTCATCCACACACCACATTTGGCAGTACACATAGTGTATAGGGTTACCATATATCCTCATCACGGAAAACATACCGAAAATAGTGTATAGGAAGGGCAGAACAGGTCACTGTTCTGTCTAGAGGAACTTGGCGGCGGTCTCTGGCCGCTGACTCAGGGTCAGCGGCATGGTCGATGGACGCCAAGCATGATCTCAGCATCCATTGACCTTGCCGTCAATGCAGGTCTGTGCAGAAACACAGACCCGAGCTCTCAAGTTGGGTGAATGTGAGGGTCTAGGACTCGAGGGAAAAATATACAAAAATTGTAGAATCAACCTAGACACATACGAGGACATTATGATTAGGTCACTTGCCTTTTAGAAAATGCTCAAATGGATCAAAGGTGCTCGGTGAAGCCCTCCTTGGGCAGTCCCAAGAAGGTGCAGAACTCCCTCCTAGATCTTCTTCCTCCGGGCTCCTGGATGATCTCCACACCAAGGGGATGTCGGGGAAGCCTCCTCCTTTGCTCCAGCTATCTTCTTGTCGTGGAAGATGGCCGGATCTAGCTCCAGGAAGTCTGATCTTTGGGTGCAAAGAGTGGGGTTTCTCAGTTTTTCTTCTAGGGTTTTTCTTTCTCTCTTTTCTCCTCTTGCAAAGGTGAAGAGAGGGCTGGGGAGAGGCAGATCCGGTTTAACATGTGGGAGAGACCTCTCTCCCACTCACAAGGTGACAAGACAGCTCTCAGAGCCGTTGGGGACAGCTCCCCAATGGCTGAGCTTTCTTGTTTCCGGAATTTCTGGCTCTGCTGTGCATGCAGGCCAGAGAAATAGGCGTCCATATCGTTAGACGCCAGGATTAGTGTTGGCGTCCATGTCTGGACGCTGACACCACCTCAACGGCTAGGGTTGACGCCAAGGTGGCCTTCGGCCAGAACTCTAAATTATGCAGAAAACTATGCATACCATGCATATATACATGCAATATGTATATGGTAGTGTATCCATACTATCACCATTCAATACATGCATTATTTACATATAGTATAAACACATGCACACGTAATTGTACCAATCAATACGTACGTAAATATGTATATACATACACAAGCACAAATATACACACGCAAATACAAATAATGCGACGAAAATTCGAGGGCCTTACACCCTCTCCCCCTTAAAGAAACTTCGTCCTCGAAGTTAGAACGACACTACTCTAACAAAAGGGGATACTTCTTCTTCATCGCATCCTCAAGCTCCCACGTAGCCTCCTCTCGTGAGAAGTTCCGCCATAGAACCTTCATCGACGCAATACTCTTGTTCCGGAGATGCTGAACCTTCCAGTCAAGAATGGCTACTGGTTGCTCGATATACGAAAGATCTGGCTGGATCTCCACTGGCTCATGACTAATCACATGAGACGGATCTCGGACATATTTCCTGAGCATAGATACGTGGAATACAGGGTGAACGCTAGCCAAAGCTGGGGGTAAAGCTAGCTCATACGCCACGCTGCCCAAACGTCTGAGAATCTTATATGGGCCAATGAACCTAGGGCTTAGCTTGCTATGCCTGCCAAATCTGACAACTCCACGAGTAGGCGATATCTTCAAGAAAACATGATCGCCAACCTCGAACTCCAAATCATTTCTTCTGTTGTCGGCATAACTCTTCTGCCTATCCTGTGCCGCAACAACCCTTTTCCTGATAAGTTCGATCTTATCCGAAGTTTCTTGAACTAACTCCGGTCCGATCAACTGCCTATCACTGGTCTCCTCCCAACATAAAGGAGATCTGCAGGGCCTACCGTACAACGCCTCGAATGGAGCCATACCAATACTAGCATGAAAGCTGTTGTTGTATGCGAACTCCACGAGAGGTAAATGACGCTCCCAATCATCCTTCCAATCCAGAACACACGCTCTCAACATATCCTCGAGCGTCTGGATAGTCCTCTCGGACTGTCCATCGGTCTAGGGATGAAACACCGAACTTGCTTAAGCTCCGAACCTAACGCATCCTGAAGACCCTTCCACAATCTCGAAGTAAATCTCGGATCTCGATCCGAAATGATTGACTTCGGCACACCATGCAATCTAATGATACCGCTAACATACAATCTAGCCAAACTCTCTACTGACTGCTTCTTCTTCATAGGCAAGAAATGAGCAGTCTTCGAGAATCTATCTACAACAACCCAAATCGAGTCATTGCCCCTTCTAGATCGAGGCAAACCCGATACGAAATCCATAGTGACAGCTTCCCACTTCCATACGGGATATCCATCCTCTGCATAAGGCCGGATGGTCGCTGCCGCTCGGCTTTCACTTGCTGACATACTAGACATCTAGACACATAATCCGCAACATCCTTCTTCATGCCGGACCACCAAAATGATCTCTTCAGGTCTTGATACATCTTAGTGTTACCCGGATGAATAGAGAATCGCGATCTATGAGCCTCCGCTAACACATGCTCACGGACATCTACCAAATCAGGGACACAAACACGGTGCTGAAATCTAATCACACCGTCCTCATCACGAGCAATGCCCGCCTTACCCACTAACTCTAACAATCTAGGGTCGGCTTTCTGCTGCTCAATCACCTCATCCAAGACTGAGGATCTAAGGGATAGCTGAGCTACAAAAGCCTGACACAGCGATGGCTCTAACTCGGTCATAGAGCACGCTGCATCCTCCAACATCTTCCATTCCTGCTGGAGCGAAGACCTCTTTCTACTAAGAGCATCTGCTACGACGTTCGCCTTTCCAGGATGATACTGAAGGTCGAAGTCATAGTCCTTCAAGAACTCAATCCATCTTCTCTGCCTCAGGTTTAATTCCTTTTGGGAGAAAAGATACTTCAAGCTCTTGTGGTCGGTAAACACCTCAAATCTGACACCATAAAGATAGTGCCTCCAGATCTTTAGTGCATGAACCACAGCTGCGAGCTCCAAATCATGAGTCGGATAGTTCCTCTCATGCTCCTTCAACTGACGAGAAGCATAAGCCACTACCCTCTCTCGCTGCATGAGTACACAGCCTAAACCAATCTGAGATGCATCCGTATAAATGGCAAAACCTTCTAGACCACTAGGCAATACCAATACCGGAGCAGAAGTAAGCTTAGCCTTCAATAGCTGAAAGCTACGCTCACATGCCTCAGACCATACGAACTTCTCACCTTTCCTGGTCAGCTTTGTCAAAGGGGCGGCGATGGATGAGAAACCCTCAATGAATCGCCGATAATAACCAGCTAACCCAATGAAACTACGAATCTCCGAAGGAGTCTGGGGAATCTCCCAATCCATAACTGCTTGGACCTTTGCTGGATCAACTGCAACACCAGCGCCGGAGATCACATGCCCGAGAAAGTGAACCTCGCGCAACCAGAACTCGCACTTGCTGAACTTCGCATACAGCTTGTGCTCACGGAGAACCTCTAAGACTAACCTCAAATGCTGACGGTGCGTGGCCTCATCCGAGAATAGACCAACACGTCATCAATGAACACAACAACAAAGCTATCTAAATACGGACTAACACCCGGTTCATGAGATCCATGAACGCTGCAGGGGCGTTGGTCAATCCGAAAGGAAGGACCAAAAACTCATAATGTCCATAACGGGATCTAAATGCCGTCTTGGACACATCCTCACTCCTAATCCGCAGCTGATGATAACCAGATCGCAAGTCAATCTTAGAAAAGACTGATGCATCCTGCAACTGGTCAAACAGATCATCAATCCGAGGTAAGGGGTACCTGTTCTTCACAGTCACTTGGTTTAGCTTTCTATAATCAATACACAACCTAAGTGACCCGTCTTTCTTCTTGACGAACAATACAGGTGCGCCCCAAGGGGAAACACTAGGGCGAATGAATCCCTTATCAAGCAATTCTTGCAATTGCTTCCTCAACTCGGCTAACTCTGCAGGGGCCATCCGATATGGGGCCTTCGAGATAGGAGAGGTGCCTGGAAGCAACTCTATAGTGAACTCTATCTCCCTATCCGGTGGCAATCCAGACAAGTCATCGGGAAAGACATCTGGAAAATCCTGCACCACATCGATCTCTGCAAGAGTCAGTGACGAACCAGCATCGGGTACTAGCATAACGCTGGCAAGAAATGCGTCACAACCCTTGTTCACCATGCGCATCGCCTTCATGGCAGAGATAACTAACTTTCCCGCTAAGTTCTTTGGCAAGGGATGAGAGAACTCGTCCTCACCAGGAATGCGGAAAACAATCCTCTTCCGACGACAATCCACTAACGCATAGTGCTCCTCTAGCCAATCCAGACCAAGAATAGCATCATAGTCCTTCATCTTTAGCAAGAAGAAACACCCATCTAGGATTCTATCCTCAATGCACACAGGTAACGACGGAATGCACTTCCTAGTCGATACCGTACCCGCAGGGGTGTGCACAGACAAAGGGACCTCTAACTCCTCAGACTCTACGCCTGACTCTAGGGCTAACTGCCTAGCGAACCGCTCGGAAATGAACGAGTGAGTAGCACCCGTATCAAACAAAACCCGAGCGTGCACACCTAAAAGCAAAACCGTACCTTCGGTGACATGCTCCGCCTGCTCGGCGTCCTCGCGTGCCAAAGCAAACACTCGAGCTGGGGCTCGAGGCCTTCCTGTAGCTGGCGCGGCTGCCGCTACTGCTGGTGCTGGCGCTCCACGCTGAGCTCCTTGCTGAAGTCTTGGGCAATCTTTGATCTTGTGGTCGCTGCTCCCACACTTCAAGCATCTACCCGCTACCAACCAACACTCGGAACCACCGTGTGTCTTTCCGCAGTGGGGACACTCTTTCTTCACACCAGGGGAACGTACAGAAGGTACCTGAGAGTTGCTGACTGCCACTGGTTTCTGCGGTGTCTGGTACACCGTTTTCTTCTTATCCTGCCGCTGGAATGACGCTGCCGGCCTCTTCTTCGAAGCCTTCTTTTCCTCCAGATATTGCTCCATTTCTCCCTCCTGCCTGCAGGCAGCATTGAGGGCCTCGTCCAGCGTGCGGTGGTCGAACGCCACGAGTCTCGTCCGCAGTGATGGCTTGAGTCCCATCACGAACTTCTTGGTCTTCCTGCGCTCATCCTCCACGATATGCGGTGCATATTTAGAAAGTTCAGAAAACCTTGCCTCGTATTCCAGCACGGTCATGGAGCCTTGCGTCAGGGAGAGAAATTCCTGCTCCATTTTGTCCTGGATATGCTCTGGGACGAACTTGGCTCGAAAGAGCCTCACGAACGCGTCCCACGTCACGTCTACTGCTCCGTCCTCAAAGCGTGTACGTAGTAGGGAGGACCACCATACATCCGCTCTCTCCTGCAATACACCTTCATAAGTACCAACTAACAATTCTAACTTAAGCAGAACACACAAACATACAAAATTAAAAGTCTACCTGTAGCATGTAGGTGGCTAGTGTCACCTTATCCTCATCAGGGCACCTGATGGCTCGGAAGATTTTCTCCGTCTCCCTCAACCAGCTTTCTGCCATTAATGGATCACTCTCCCCCTTAAAAGAGGGTGGGGTCATCCTCTTGAATCGCTCCATGATGGATGGTCCACCATGGTCCTGAGCTGGTGCCTGAGCCTGCTACATTAAACAATAACAATATACAATAAACACAATATCATGCAATTTAAATAGCAAACTACTAGTTGTTTCATTATTCTACCTGGGCCTCCAACTGTGCCTGGAGTGCTGCCTGGGTATGAGCCTGCGTCTGCATGGCTTGCACCAGACCTTGCATGAATACTCCGTAGTCCACAGGCGGCGGTGGGGGAAGTACAGGGCCTCGTGGTGCTGGGGCCTGTTGCTCCGCCTGCTCATCACGTCGCGGCTCGTCCTCACGGGCCGACGCTCCACCACGCCTACCTCTCGAAGCCATGGCTGTAATAAATTTCAGCCAACATTAGAGTTAGGTTACTAAGTTTTCTAACCATTTTCTTATCTATCTTTCACTTCTTATTAGTGTTTTCTACACATGTGGACATACTTAGCATGCAATGGGGATGATGACTTAGGTATATTCATGTGCAATCTCAACCGGTTGCTCTGATACCAATCTCTGTGACGGCCCTCATTATACCGGTACGGTTATACCAACCCACGTCGGTATAGCGAGAGTCCTCACAGTGGGACATTTACCCAAACGATACATACAGCTGAGATACACGCGAATATACAACAGAGTAGCGGAAGTAAAAGACAACTGTCTCCATTCATTCATCATCCACATTTAACATACATGAAGTTTGCAATTAACCACAAGGAACTAAAGTTCACATAATTTAAATTGCTGAAATTTAAATACATAATGTCCACATTTATACATCCTTTTCATGATAACTCTAATACAATGTTCAATTACATACTATGAAGTGCACAAGTCACAAGGAAACTCCAAAGTCTAATCTCCGCGCTCGGAGTCCGTCTCCACTGTCTCCTCCAACGGTGCCACGTCACCAACTACACCTGTACGCCGAAGCAAGGAGTGAGTCCAAAGACTCAGCAAGCAACACTACTCATAACATACACGTATAAGTCATAGTGGTTTCTACATGCACATTCAAAATTTCAACACATGGCATGCTAATCGTTTGAAGGTTTCAACCTATCATGAAAGTTTTACAAATTTATACATGGATCATGCTTTCAGATTTCTAAGAATAAAACTTCCTATCACATGCTCTCTATTCAATTTACTCGTGAAATTTTACCTTTAAAGAACCAAGACATGAGAGCTACCAACATGAACATTGTGCATATATGAAAGAAAACACGACTAGCATGGATCTTACATGTTTTTAAACACATACATAGACATTTTCACATGCTTTAAGTTGCTGGTTTCACATGGTTTAATGGCTGTAAACCTACACATGAGAACTACAATATTGCTTAAAACAAATCATGTGAACAACCAATCATGCTACTTGCATACGTGCTCATCAATTATCCCTAACATGGATTCTAGACATTTTTGCACATATAAACATGATGATAACGACATGAATTTACTGATTTCACATGGTTTCAGATTTGTCTCACATGGATTTCAACAACATATTCTCACATCTTTAGTTTCACATTTTCTTTACACAAGTTTCCCATTTCACATGGTTGCACTTTACACATACACATTTACACTGTTCACTTACACATTTACACATGAACACATACACATTACACATTACACATTACACATTTTAGGTGCCGTGACACATAGTCCAAACCACCAAAGAAGGACATATACACATCACATTACACATAGACGCCATCTAGGCATTCCAATGGCGACTCTTGGACTGCGCAGACCGGGAGAACAAGTCTCCACCCTAACCAGTGGTACTTGTCCACCTCTAGGATTTCCCCCTAATGCCCTTAGGGTCACTTACATATTGAACTTTCTCAGTGGGACTTTTCCCTGATACAGTTCCACTGCCCTCTACGGAAGCAGTGTCACATTGGCACAGTTACACATTTGCACATTTTACCGGTTTGCACATGGTTTTACACATAGCACTTTTCATCTCATTCACTTTCTCACTCATATGCATTTCTCTGTTTTTCCTGACATGGCACTACAGATTTCAGGAGTTTAACACACAGTCAATTTCACCAATCAAGTTGGGTTTATGCAATATCTAATCACATTACGATAACATACATAGATTACTATATTTCACATGGAAAATACATAACTTCTTATGTACTGGTCCAAATGACCTGAAATTTTAACCACATGCTATTTTCGGGTTCTAGATCATACATTCAAGTTTTCAGATTTTTCTGAGCTAATTGGGATTTATAGTAAATAAAACACCTATTTAGCATGCCTTTCATAACTTAAGTTGATATGGACTTATACACACAAGTCAAAATTTTAGCAAGCTACTGTCTGAACAGAGATTACTATTATATGCATGATTTGAGAATACAGAATTACCCTAAATCATACAGCCATAGATCAATCATCACAAATCTTTCTTGCATGCCTTTTTATTTACCGAACCGAATTTATTAGCAACTCATGCAAGCATAGACAAATCATCAAAACTGAGTACATGTATACTGATCCACTAATCTTCATGATCTAATAAAACTGAGGCATTCAGACTAATCCTAATCATAAAGCATAGATTGGCAAGATTATCTACAAATCATGCTTACAATTTCATGGGATACAATATTCTAACATTCACCATCACACATCACACTCATCCACACACCACATTTGGCAGTACACATAGTGTATAGGGTTACCATATATCCTCATCACGGAAAACATACCGAAAATAGTGTATAGGAAGGGCAGAACAGGTCACTGTTCTGTCCAGAGGAACTTGGCGGCGGTCTCTGGCCGCTGACTCAGGGTCAGCGACATGGTCGATGGACGCCAAGCATGATCTCAGCATCCATTGACCTTGCCGTCAATGCAGATCTGTGCAGAAACACAGACCCGAGCTCTCAAGTTGGGTGAATGTGAGGGTCTAGGACTCGAGGGAAAAATATACAAAAATCGTAGAATCAACCTAGACACATACGGGGACATTATGATTAGGTCACTTGCCTTTTAGAAAATGCTCAAATGGATCAAAGGTGCTCGGTGAAGCCCTCCTTGGGCAGTCCCATGAAGGTGCAGAACTCCCTCCTAGATCTTCTTCCTCCGGGCTCCTGGATGATCTCTACACCAAGGGGATGTCGGGGAAGCCTCCTCCTTTGCTCCAGCTATCTTCTTGTCGTGGAAGATGGCCGGATCTAGCTCCAGGAAGTCTGATCTTTGGGTGCAAAGAGTGGGGTTTCTCAGTTTTTCTTCTAGGGTTTTTCTTTCTCTCTTTTCTCCTCTTGCAAAGGTGAAGAGAGGGCTGGGGAGAGGCAGATCCGGGTTTAACATGTGGGAGAGACCTCTCTCCCACTCACAAGGTGACAAGACAGCTCTCAGAGCCGTTGGGGACAGCTCCCCAATGGCTGAGCTTTCTTGTTTCCGGAATTTCTGGCTCTGCTGCGCATGCAGGCCAGAGAAATAGGCGTCCATATCATTAGACGCCAGGATTAGTGTTGGCGTCCATGTCTGGACGCTGACACCACCTCAACGGCTAGGCATTGACGCCAAGGTGGCTTTCGGCCAGAACTCTAAATTATGCAGAAAACTATGCATACCATGCATATATACATGCAATATGTATATGGTAGTGTATCCATACTATCACCATTCAATACATGCATTATTTACATATAGTATAAACACATGCACACGTAATTGTACCAATCAATACGTACGTAAATATGTATATACATACACAAGCACAAATATACACACGCAAATACAAATAATGCTACGGAAATTCGAGGGCCTTACACGTGATCATTCATGAAACTTCTGATTCCCTCTTGTTACTATTCTAACTTGATTAAAATGATAATTATTATCTTAAAATCTTGCAAACCCATGTGTAGTTAAATGCATTGTTCATTGCATGCCATCATGTTAAGTGTTTTCTGTGAGTTTGAGACCGATGGATTGTGAATTGACACGCGTACATCACTACATACTTGCACATCTAGGCAGCCTTTTCTTGGGAATTTGGAAGCTCTCTACCGGTCATTCCAAATCGGTAGACTAGCGACCTTTTTCTCCAAGGCCTCCGTAAATCTCCTCTGACCATGGATTCTCACATGGCCGACGAGTTGGTTGTACCATTGAAGTTCCCTGGAGATAGCGTGCACTTCCTTTCGCTTCTTGTTCTCGTGAGTGTGATTTACTATCTAGACTAAAGCATTTAATGTAAAGATTGAACTAAATTATAAATCATACCGTTATACTACCGAATTTATCTCTTGACCATTGTTACCATGAAATCATGTTCAAATTACTTATTACTTATTCTCATCATCATCATAAACATGACATTACACATGGTTACTTATTGAAACTCTCATTGGCCATTATTAACGACTGTGGGTATCTACATTTAAAATTTAAGTGAGATACTGACCAGGCACGGCGAGTGTCCAAGGGCTCTAGTCTAGCCCCAATGACGGAGAGTCATAAATATACTGTTAACCATGGGGTATAATGATTACTGGCGTTGAATCTACGCTGAGAGTCGTGCGTGTCGTGTTGAATGATAGATACAATAACCACATACACGTGTCTTGGTGTACATTCTTGATGGATCTTTTCTTGGTGTACATTAGTGTCTATATGCCTGATTAGTGTTACATGATCGTGCTCGTGCGTGCATGCTTGCTTGCGTGATATGGCCATCCTGCATTTAATGCAATTAGTGATATCTTGCGTTCTTGACATCAAGTGAGAACTTGCGTGCTTATACAAAGTGATCTATTGCTAGTTCTATCTTGTCATCTTGTTCAAAAATCTTGTTCTATCGTGATCACTCTATCTAGCTTGTCCATGTATCATGTTTTAATGATTTTTATTCGCACATGCATATCATAACATTCATCGTGCTTACCTAGTTCTAAATTGCTAACCACTTATATCATTGCTCGCACATTGAGATATAAATTCTACTAGGCTAGTTTGCTCTTCCCCTACTTTTACCCAATCTAGGTGACTATGAAAATCAAGAGGAAGAGCAAGTCGAGGATGGGAATGCGTCCGAGTGATGAGCGTCCCAACTACGAGTCTAGTTATAATAGTTTGCTTTGAGTGATAGATTCATGTAGTAGGAAGTGAGGAATAAAATATACTTTTCCTTTTTATTGAGTCTTAGTCATGTATTAGTTTCTATTTGGAATACAATGAGTTGAGATTTGAATACAAGATTAGTTGAGTTCAATATTTGGGCCCTATGATGATGTATGTTGTTATACATTTAGCGCGTGCTAGCTTGAGGCTTATTTGCCGACTGTTCACGTCTCGGGATATCGACTCGAATTGTTCCGCATCATTAATATCTGCTGCGTAATTCTCAGGATGTGACAGAAAGAATCGTGATCGCAAGGTACGCGAGGGTACCAAATGGAGAATGCACGCGCGAAGGGGTGCGGATGGAAGAATGATCGCGAATAATACCTGTTGGAGCATGGGGAGATTGCGCGAGGGATGTGGGTTCCTCTTCCTCTACGAGCACGGCCGGCCGTGGTAGAGGGCGCTTTCCTTGTTGATTACCCTGGAAAAGGAAAGACAAAGGAAAAGAGAGGGGGATTAGCCATGTGTGTAGTATACAATTCTAAAAAAATGAAAGAACATGAATAAAGAATAGGAGAAGGACTCAACGTGTGGTGGCTTTTAAACCCCTAAAAATGTAGGTGTGTGTGTGTATGCATGCATGTGTGTGTGTATAAAAGAAAGGAGTCACGTGGGGCCCGGAGGAGTTGAAATCTAAATAAAAAGGGAGAAAGGGGAGGGGTGCTTCCCCAAAATGTTGAATGGCACGGCGGCGCTGCCAGAATGGACGGAGGAAGGAGGGGAGGAAGATGCTCCTGCTTCACTCCGAAGTGAGTGGAGGATGATGCCTATTCCGAACTCAAAGGAGGAAGGCATGGAATGGTAGAAGCTTCTCCTTAGGCTGGAGGCTGAGGTGATAATCGGGCAAGGCTTCACCGCTCTGAGTGGACCCCCCCCTTACAAATGACCCTCGGGGGTCTATTTATAGGCAACAGATTCTTGAATCGCGTCGAGCTCAGCCACCGCGACTATAAGATTGAATCGCGTCCGACCGGTGCGTCGCGATTTGCAAGCCTTTGATTTGACAAAAGCGTGATGATCATTGCCTGCAACCATCTTCAGAATCGCGTCGGGGACGACCGCCGCATTCTTGAAATGCGTCGACCTTCCCGGCTGCGACTTAATTTTGGGCACGTGGGCCATAAATGCGACGACTTCCGGGGTCTGGCGTGTCAGGCCTAGGACCTAATTGCGTCGGCCTGGTCAGATGCGATTCAGAGATTTCGCGTGGTTCCAAGGTACGGGTGCTCGAGTGCGATGACTTTTGGGGCCTAGGGCCTAATCGCGTCGGCACAGTCTGACGTGTCTCTGATTTGAAACGCGTCGGCACGACACGATGCGATAAAGTATTTCCATATTTTATTTATGAAAATCGTGCCAAAACCGAAATTGGAATCGCGTCGCCTATAGCAGACGCGTTCATGAAGTGGCAATGGACAGTCTTCGTAAATAAAATAAGCAAATTCCATGTCACATCGCGGAAGGCCGCCGCGATAAGGTCCATTTGGCCTTGTCGCGTCCCACATGCTCGGTGCGACTATAGAATCACGTCGAACATGCCGGATGCGTTTCTAATGCGACCACCAAGCCCGTCGTGACTTGAAGAACGCGCCCCACAGACCCGTCGCGACTTCATGAACGCGCCCCGAAGACCCGTCGCGAACTTGAAATGAATGCCCACGACCTCCGGCCAGCCTTGGAAATGAAGGGGAAGCATCGGGAAAGAAAGGGTGAGATCCAGAATGATAGGGAAAACACTCTTGCAAGGCAAAAGGAGGGCCATTTGTGGCATTATGGTGCAATATGAATTTTGCCCGCAGTGGAGTCTAAATTGCGTGTCTACAGCTGCCACGCCTTGGCGTCTGCTTTGCAGGGGAGCGAAGCGAAGGGACACAAATTGGAGTATAATGGAATGAAAGAAATGAAGTGTAGCGAAGTGGAGTGAAGCGGGAGCGGACTAAAAAGTAGATGCCAAGGTGAAAAATAGACACGCATAATCGATCGGATGACTACCACCTGATGAGAGTCTTTCATCAACACCCAAGGAAGTCACCACCAGGAAGAAGACCTAAAGGAACAAATGTTTAGATTGGAAAGAAGAAAGTGTGTGCACGAGGGGCACGACTGGAGATGTGTAGGTGGTACACGAAGGAAAGGTGCCACGTGGGGCATAAAGGAGAGATCAACTTCTAGCGTAGGGGAAGTACCTAAGGGCACAATCCGTTAGGTTGCACCATTGAGGGCATCTGCCATGGCCGCAAGTGGATCTATGGGAGTAAAGATGAAATGTAGAGGGATAAATCCAAACAGAGGTTCTTAAGGAAATCAGCCCGGAGGCGACAACAAAGGGAGTTGGGTACTTGACCTGGAATGGAATATTTCAAATTGCTTTAGAATTGGAGCGAGAATGGCTCTCAAATTGCATTGGAAGAGTGGTTTTCCACTGTGATTTCAATATGCATGTATGCTGGGCTAAAGAAAAATAGGTTAAAAGGAGTAGGAAATAATCAAGGATAATATTGTTATGATGGCATTGAGTTAGTACCCGGGGGGTATACATGGGTCCGTCGTTCTTAGGTGACAAGCGTAACGGCCTATCCGTGTGGCTAAGAATCCTCTAGGATAATCATTGTTTTTGTTAGAGGGGAACTCAAATCCCAGATTCCTCAGAGCCACAAGGTGCTTGGTATGCTCTAAGGGTATAACATATAGATAACTAGATGGTGGGGGCAGCAGCTGCAGCTTGGTGTAGCACCAGATGAGGTAACTCGAATCCTGCACTCAAAACTCATTAGCCAAGAGATAACAAACATCATGGAATAACACATTCATAGCATGGAGCATGGATAAAGTAGTCAACAACAGACACAGCTCAAACAATTTTGTTTGTTAAACTATGAGGATAAGTGTCCTTTTGGCCAAGGAGTTTCGGAGTTCAAGATGGGAGGAACCCATGAAGGGGAAGAATTGCGTCGATCCGACACAGACAAGGGGCAATGTGCTTGCCATGTGCAATACCATCAGGATTTTTTTGGAGTTTTTAAGGATATTCAATTTTTTTTGGAATTTTTTTAAATATTTGATTTTTTATGGATTTTAAAAATATTTGAATTTTTATGGGATTTTGAAAGTGTTTGTATTTTTGTTGATTTTGAAAATATTTGGATTTTTATGGATTTTGAAGGTATTTGGATTTTTATGGATTTTTGAAATATTTGGATTTTTATGGATTTTGAAAATATTTGAATTTTTGTCGGATTTTGGACATATTTGATTTTTTTTTAGATTTTGAAAATATTACCATGCCATGGCGACATTAGGGTTATAAAAATCGACTCATGAGGGGCCCTTGTCACCTCCTGTGTCGTTAAAGGATGCCCAGAGTAGGGCGTGCATTTATAGTGGCGCCGAGGGGCTAATTGCACTTGGTTAACGATACCACTACCAAAGCCATGCTTGAAAAGGCGACTAGGTCTGGCAGGAAGGAAGGGAAGAAGTTTTGGAGATGAGCATGGTATGGGTGTTGAATGGTTGGGTTTGACTTTCTTCCTTGGCATAGCCGTCAGAAGATTCAGTCTCATTCAAGCATTGGGGCTTTTGGAATTAATTTGATGACCATCTTGTTTGTAGGGACATGCGTACGACTGGGTCCATTTGGATCTCCGCGGGGACTTTGTCACTCTTTGTCATGCCCTATTATCTTGTTTGTTTGGTTTTTGATTTTTGCATGCATACGTCTAGGTCCGTTTAGATCTCTGCGGGGACTTTGCCACTCTTGACATGCATTTGACTTTGATTTTTACTGGTCATTGGAATTGCCCATTTTGACACATCCTCTTATGACGGAGTGCTTTGGGTTGGTTGCCTTGCCCAGACTACCTCAACTACTCATACTTTGGCTGAATAGGAGAAGAAACAGACATATTGTGCCTTTCAGGCATGGCTGTGACAACGATTGTGTCTTCCGGGAGCAATCGGCTTAGGGGCGCCGTGAAATGTGTGTGAAGTGCCCATGATAAGGGTAAACCTTAATGACCGGGGAGGGAATTTTGGACTCCTGGCATAGAGTTCTCATAACAAAAGTGCTGCATGGCATGGCAATGCTGAATATTCATCTTTTTATGGATTTTTGTTTGACACTGATGAAATATAGTAAGTTTTCAACATAAGAGTTTGGGGGGTAAAAGGGGACGAATGCCCTGCGTCAGGGAGAGACTTGGGGTCTACAAGAATTTACATTTTTATTCAAAAATTAGAAAAACACATGGGAACTAAAGCCCCGAAAGAGGGTAAAGAGAGAACGAATGCCCTGCGTCGGGGCGAGACTTCGAGGTCTACGAAGAATGTACAATTTTATTTGGAAATTAAAAAGACAAGTGGGGGCTAAAACCCTGAAAACAGTGGGAGAAAGGTTGAATGACCTGATTGAAAATGGAGAGGAGGGAATCGCGGAAAGACTTTGGGGAATCCGGCGGGGCCGGAGGGATTTGAAGAAGGAGGGCGCGATGCCCTGTGAGAAGAAAAGAATCTAGCGGGGCCAGAGGAGAGAAAGGAAAAAGTGGGCTGTGAGGGGCCAAAGAGGAGGGTGCACAGCGTGGGGTGCAAGATGGAGAGGTGCCGCGTGGGGCACGGAATAGAGATGTGCCGCGTGGGGCACTGGAAGGAGATGTCCCACGTGGGGCATGGAAAGGAGAGTAAGGATTACAAAAAGGGGCGTGATGCCCGGTGTAAAAAAGATGAAAATAAAATGTCTCCCCCTGGTCTTTTACCTTGCTCGGCTCTTGGGCTCTTGCTTGGGAATCAGTGCTTTGACCCTCAGGTATTTCCTCATAAATTTGGCCCAGCGGGCAGATGGTCTTGCTCTTCTCGTTGAGATTGAACGACTCTCAATGATTGGATTGTTGACTTCCGTTGGAGTTTCAAGTGACAGGGGCAACTCCCTTGGAATATAGCTGAAAGAAGGAGTGGGGAGTTCCACTGGTAGAGTTGGAAGCAACAATAGAGGGATCGTGCCCAAAGATAGTATAGCGTGTGATATGGAAAGGGGCACGACCCCTTGAGAAATTGATTGTGCCAATGATTTGGCCTTGGAATGCGTGAGCACAATCTACAGAGTTGACCCCTTCACTAGAGTGGGAAGGTTCACAATAACGGTGTGAGGGGTCATGAGAGCTTGGAGGGTGAGATTCCCTATGAGTATTTTGAAATGTGCACCGTTGGCAGCTGACATGATTGGCATAGATTTAGAAGGCCTCTTGATGGCCATGATTGGAGGGGAGGACTTCCGCTCGGTGAATGTGCCCGGTATTTTGACAATGACCGGCATGCGAAGAATACAATCTCGTATTTTGAATAGCATGCCCAGTCCTGGGGCTTCCTTCTATTGTACTTGCTTGTTGCTCCTTAAAGGGGTGCACCCGCTCCATTGGACGGGGGTGGATGTGGATGGAGTGGAAGGCTATATGGTCGGTGGAGGTGTGATGGTTATGAAGGGGAAGATTTGCTCGGGTTCAGTTGCCAAGGGTGTCGACGTAGTGGGAGATGTAATGATTGGTTAATGGTGGGTTTAATGATGGAGGGTTCGGTAAATGTGGATGGCAATGTAGGGGGTGTAGGTAAATGGCGCACGAACATGACCTCGGAAGGTTCATCGTTGTAACACCAAGTGGTTTCGCAGATGGGTTGGACATTGGAACCTCGGCCCGAGCAACAGGCTGAGGTAGAGGTGGAGGTTGTTGTGGTTGTATGGGGGTTGGCATTGATGGGATCGGATAGGTGGCTTAATCAGTTGAACTAAGAATGTGTGTGAATAGTAGCGGAATTAAAATAAGTGAAACACACAATTCAATCAGATTCAAGTGTGGTGCGTGAGTATAGTGAATAGAAACAACAAACCACATATCAAACCACAGTGCACTGATGATTTTTAAGGTGGTTCGGAGAACACAACTTGTGTCTCCTACATCCACCTCCTCACAACGGAGGAACCACTAGCAGAAGTGCAGTACAATCTGAGCACAACGACTCCAACCTCTTTGAGTGCAATGGCTCAAAGAAACTCAGGAAATAGGCAAGACAACCTACTCCACAACCACTTGTGAATTCAGAAAATTCACAAGTCCTTGAGCACTACAGCTCAAGAACTAGAGCACAACGGCTCCAACCCAGAGCACTACGGCTCCAAACCAGAGTACAAAGTACTCAAACCTCTGGATCACAATAGATCCAAGTTCTGCTAGAACAAGCACACTTAGAGTATAGATCCTCTAGCATGATCTATCTCAGTACAATATGTTGGGTTCTCATGTGGGAGAATGTTGGGTTACAACAAGTGTTTAAATGTTTTTGATGATGAGCAATACTAATTGATGTTATGTTTGTTTTTTATGATGAACATTTCACGAACAAGACAAAATTGATGTGTTATGAATGTGTGAAACATGATGAGAATGACAATTGGATGCAAATGAAACACATGTTTTATATGTTCATTATATCTCACTAATTATGTCTTTTAATGTAGGTGTGAATGTACACAAGACAAAGTCCAAAATCCAAGTGCAAAAGAACAAGACAAGTTGCTGAAATAGTGCACCTGTCAACAGATGAATAGTGCATCTGTCAACAGATGAATAGTGCATCTGTCGACAGATGATTTTCGTCTATCGACAGATCCACTCAGAAATCTATTTCCAGAAAGCCCAGTCTTCCGGTTTCTTGCAAACCTACAGCATCTGTCGACAGCAGCAAGTCGGCTGTCGACAGACGGAGTTTCGGGAAGATCTAATGGCCGAGATATGATCTATATTTTGGTGTTTCCTTTTAGCACGTCTCTCTATGATTGGACACCACTATATATGGATCATATGAGGCTATTTTCGCAGCAAGAAGCCACCATACCAAAACCCTAAGCAAAGGTCAAGAAGAAGGCTTTCTTCCTGCTGCCCTGCTTCATCTCTCTGCCCAGAACAAAGAAGAACAACCGTCCAAGCGGAGTTGAAGCCGGTTCGTCCATGGTTCAAGCTTCTCCATCAACTGATACTTGTCAAGACGTAGCTTGGAGTCTTCTGGACGACCAACGAGAAGAGATCTACATCGGGATTTGATTCTTCATCTCAAAACTCTTCTCTTTTCACTACTTTCATATATCTGTGTGTGTGCACTGATTTGAGATCAGTACGTGGATGTTGTGGAAGTGTGGATTGTTGTTCTGATTACTTGTTTGCATCAGACAACGTGGTGTGTGGATCAGATCAAGGCTAGAGGATCTGATCTGTTGTGAACCTGATCTAGCGTGTGTGTGTGTGGTTGAGCCAGTGTGCTCGTGTGTGTGTTGTACTTAGTTGTTGAGTAGTGTGTCCTCACTGTGTGGGGGGTGGACGTAGGAGTCACGTGGTGTGATCTCCGAACCACGTAAAAATCCCTTGTGCATTGTGGTTTGATTTGTGGTTTGCATTGTGTTGCGCTAGATGCATGCATAGGGATTTTCGTCTACACACTACTTATTGATTTATTCACACATGTTGAATCAGATCAAAGGGGTTTTGATTGAGTAGATCTTTTAATCCGAAGTAGTTTTTAAATTGCTTAAGTTTCCGCTGCAAATCTATTCAACCCCCCCTTCTAGCTTTGCCATCACCGAGTATCTGATCCTAACACAATAGAAATGGTAGAGACAAATAGAATTGGGAGATCTGTGTAGAACACATACACAGATTCCCCAGTGAATTTGACACTCTAACCAAGTACAGACTCGGCTGGATCTCCTTCTGGACCAGCACTGCTGCAATCACGAGCTCCTTCTCTTCTTCTCCTTCTTCTTCCCTTGGCGGCGCTGCTCTACTCCTCTAGATGTAGATCCCTTTTTCCCGCTCTTCTTGCCTTCTTCCAGAATGCTCTAAGCTTTCTTGCATGGGATGCTTTGGAGTACAAGTATCATGAGTATATATAACCCCATATGTCCATAAGGTGCCTTGGGGTGCATGGGCACGGAAATCTAGGTCAATTCCCTTGATCCCTGAATAGCCACGTGTCCAGAAAAATCTACGTTTTTGAGTTTTAGTCAAAGTGTGTCGACACACAGGCAGACTGTGTCGACACCACTGGCTACTGCTTTAGAACAGGCTTCTGGGACAGTGACCTAGTGTCGACACACAGGTGGACTGTGTCGATACCACAGGCAGACTGTGTCGACACCACTGTGACAAATTTGTGTAAACCTGAAAATATAAAGTGTAAACCATTAATAAAAGATATTATCATTAAAATGTGAGATATTAAACATCAAAAATATGTTGTTTAAGCATTGTTGTGATATGAATAAAATGTATAACATGTTTAATTAGTCATCATTTTAATATGTACAAAGTGTACAAAATGTCATCATCAAAATCAAATTATGAGTGATGTCAATTAGTCATGATTAAAGTCATCATTAAAAGGTTTCAAATACACACTCAACCCAACATTCTCCCCCTTTTTGATGATGACAAAATATATGCACAATCTCCCAATAGCCTGACCCCCTTGACTGCAATAACTCCCCTTGACCATATTCACCCTTTAAACAACTTTCTCCCATAAAAAAAAAACTTTCTCCCCTTTAAAGAACTTTCTCCCCCTTTTTGACAGCATCAAAAAGATAGGCAAGAAAGAGAAACAAAGAATGTAGGAGATCAAGAAATGAAATGTAGGAAATGACTTGTCAGAAATAATCAAAATAAGTGAGGCAAAGTGATATTGACAAATGAGAGAAATTATTGTGTTTTTGGTATTGTGCAATCAAGTGTAATTACAAAGACCCACTCAACACAAAGCAGAACAAGAGATAATGGTCTGAATGTAGTTAAAATGATGATGCAAATGTGAATAAATGTGACCTATATGAGTGAGCAGAAATATTTAACAGAGATGTTATGAGCTTGAAGTTTAACACATTGTTAAATAATAGGTCTAAACTCAATATACATAAATTTTATTCAGGTCATGAGCTTTTCTATCATGTCTTTTTGAATTTGCTTTCATTTTTAACTGTGAAAGAATACAAGAATAAATTAGTTAAATCTCACTTTTCAATGCAAGAGATCACATTTATCAAATGCAAGATCTCCTGATTACTCAGTGGTTTAACTTTCATTATCTTGTACAGAGATGACAAACTGTTAAACACTTTTTGATGCGAGACAAATCACTTGGTTAGGTGAGATGGCCCGGTTACTCAGTAATAGACAAGTTTGCATTGCTCTGTCTATATCCTTCCAGATTATTATTATTTTTCTTTTGATATTTTGTAGGAATATGTTTTCTTTGACCATAAGAGTCATGAATATGAGTGTAGATAGATTATTCTTAACATGTGTTAAAAAAGAAGCTTAAACATACACATGTGAAATATTAAAGCCACTCATGTGCCTATTATAGTGTTTAGCAAATCATTTTAAAAAAACATTCAGTATTAAGATTGCACAACTTTGAGATAAAAGTAAATCTTTAAAATTAAACTAAATGCACAATGAATTTAGTTTCAATGTTTTAAGTCTCTCACATGAAAATAGCACAAGGACTCAAAAATTCTGATAGTTGGGGCTCAGTATAGACAACAATTGTCAAGAGAAATGAGTGAACAATAGACAATGACTCCCCCTATCAAGTAGCTCTCGAACACAAGGTAAAAAAAATTGAATGAAATGAGAATAGAATCAACAAGTGAGTGTTGTGAAAATACAAATACTCCCCCTTAACAATTGCATAAAGGGATCTTGATACTTGGCGGAGACATATACTCACACATAGTGAAAGTGTCAAGACAAGCCTAACTTGTCTTTCTTCAAATCACTATTTGATATACCAAGAATTTCAATGCAACTGAGAAGTAGGAATTTATTTGCAAGAAATAATGACTTTTATTTGCACAAAGAAATGAGATGAACATATCAGACATGTGAAAACTTGCATAAACCAAGTTCCCTTCTAAGAGAAGTGAATCTAGGTTCTGCAAGAGGCTTAGTGAAAATGTCTGTAATTTGTTTTTCTATGTCAATGAAGTGGAGTTCAAAAGAATTCTTTGACACTTCATCTAGAAGGAAATGATGTCGAATGTCAATGTGTTTTGTGCGAGAATGCTGAATAGGATTTTTGGACAGATTTATAGCACTTGTGTTGTCACAAAGAATGGGAATGCAACCTAATTTGTGATTATAGTCTAGAAGTTGATGTTTGACCCAAAGGACTTGGGTACCACAGCTACCAACAGCAACATACTCAGCTTTTATGTTGAAAGAGCTACAAAATGTTGCTTTTTGGAAGCCCAAAAAATAAGACACCCTCCTAGATATAAACACAACCCACTAGTGCTTTATCTATCAAGTTTGCACCCGACATAATCAACATCACTATATGCAATCAAGTCCAATTTACACCCAGTAGGATACCAAAGACCCAAATCACATGAGGAAAGAAGATATTTAAAAATTCTTTTAACAGCAGACATGTGACTGTCTTTAGGATTTGCTTGAAATCTTTCGCACATGCAGACACTGAGTTGAATATATGGCCTAGAGGTAGTTAAATAAAGAAGAGATCTAATCATACCTCTGTAAAGTTTAGCATTAACAGGCTTACCAGAAGCATCACTTTCAAGTCTTACACTTGTGGCCATTGGTGTGTTGGATGGATTGATGTTTTGAAAGTCAAACCTCTTGAGCAACTCCTTGACATATTTTGTTTGACTTAGAAAAATTCCTTTAGCAGTTTGATGCACTTGCAAACCTAAAAAGAATGTAAGTTCACCCATGAGACTCATTTCAAATTCAGATTGCATAAGATGAGCAAACTCATTGCACAAAGTATTATCCGATGATCCAAAAATGATACCATCAACATAAACTTGAACAACAATGAAATGATTTTTTGCAGTTTTTGTAAACAAAGTTTGATCAATGTTTCCTCTTATGTAACCTTTATTTACAAGAAAGGAGCTCAATCGATCATACCAAGCTCTTGGAGCTTGTTTAAGACCATAAAGAGCCTTATTAAGCTTAAAAACATGATTGAGAAATTTCTCATTTTCAAAACCAGGGGGTTGTTTGACAAAAACATTTTCTTTTATGTATCTATTTAAAAATTCACTCTTGACATCCATTTGAAAGACTTTGAATTTCAAGGAAGCAGCAAATACAAGAAATATTTGAACAGCTTCAAGTCTTGCTACAGGGGCATAAGACTCTTCAAAATCAATACCAAGTTCTTGGTTATACCCCTGAGCAACAAGTCTAGCTTTATTTCTAACAATTTGACCAGATTCATTCAATTTATTTCTGAAAATCCATCTTGTTCCAATGACAGAAGTTAAATCTGAAGGTTTTGGTACTAAATCCCAAACTTGATTTCTTTCAAATTGGTGAAGCTCTTCATGCATAGCATTTATCCAGTTTTCACAAGATAAAGCTTCATCAACATTTTTTGGTTTAATTTGGGAAAGTGGTGCCAAAGAATCTTCATCTATGACAGAATGAAAAGATGATCTGGTTCTTATTCCATCTTGTAGATTACCAACAATGCTTTCAAGTGGATGGTCTCTTAAAAATCCAGGTTCAGAAATTACCTCAGGGTTTGCATGATTTTTAGGAACCTGATTACCTGAATCACTTGAAGTTGGTAATTCAAGAACCTCATGTGCATTTGGTACTTCTTGCTCTTCAAGATTTGTAGATGGATGTTCAAGAAAACCATCCTCATCATCACATAATGGAGTTCTGCACAAAGTAGGAATGTCAATCTTTTGAAAGTTTTTATTAAAAATGACATGTGGAGATTCTTCCATAGTCTTATTTTTCAAAATATAAACTCTGTAAGCTCTTGAAGTTTCAGAATAACCTAAGAAGATTGATTCAAAACTTTTTGCATCAAATTTATCAAGATTTTCTTTGTTGTTATTGTGAACAAAATATTTGCAACCAAAAAATTTGAAATATGACACACTTGGTTTTTTATTCTTGAACAACTCATAAGGGGTTTTTCTGATCTTTGGTCTTACCAATGCTCTATTCAAAATGAAATTAGCTGTATTTACAGCTTCTGCCCAAAAATATTTAGACAGTTTACTTTCAATTAGCATAGTTCTCGCCATTTCGAAAATAGTTCTATTTTTCCTTTCTATAACTCTATTTTGTTCTGGAGTTATAGGGGAAGAAAACTTATGGAAAATGTTCAATTCAGTACAGAAATCAGAAAATGATTTATTTTCAAATTCACCCCCATGATCTGTCAAAATAGAATTCAATTTGAAAGACAAACCCACTAAGGCCAAATTTTAAAATCTCCTGAATTCTGAACATGCATTACTTTTAT
This sequence comes from Colocasia esculenta, assembly GCA_014218235.1. Taxonomy (NCBI): domain Eukaryota; kingdom Viridiplantae; phylum Streptophyta; class Magnoliopsida; order Alismatales; family Araceae; genus Colocasia; species Colocasia esculenta. The sequence goes on along the minus strand of CM024759.1, from coordinate 54,049,393 downwards.
GGGATAAGAATAATACCCAAGTATATCTAGTAAGGTCATCACTGATTACAAAACCATATCTATTACCACTGAGACTTTGAGTTCTAGTTGGACCAAAAAGATCCATATGAAGTAGCTCAAGTGGTTTAGATGTAAGTACTTCATTGAACACTTTAAAAGATCTTCTTGTTTGTTTTCCTTGAGCACATATCCCACAAACAGGATTGTCAATGACTGGGAAAGATTCAGGAAGACCTTTTACAAGATTCATTCTTATGAGTTTGCTAATGATTGAGAAACTTGCATGACCCAACCTTTTATGCCACAACCAAGCAGTGTCATTTTTATTTGCAATCAAATAAACATTTGAAGAGGAATTATCACGCAAATCAATCATGTAGACATTATTTTCTCTTTTTCCAATCAATTTAATTTTCTCAGAAGAGGAGTCAATTATTTTGCATGAATCATGTTCAAACAGAATCTTGTGACCATTGTCACACAATTGACTAATGCTAAGTAAGTTGTAATTCAAACCCTCAACTAAACAAACATCATCACTTAAGGTAATGCAAGACTTACCAATTTTTCCTTTGCCAATTATTTTTCCTTTATTCTTACCTCCAAAGGTGACTGATCCACCTTCCTTTTCAATCAAGCATGAAAATTTATTTTTGCCTCCTGTCAAGTGCCGTGAGCATCCATTGTCAAGAATCCAGATGTTGTTGGAATTGGATGCACGGCTTTCCTGCACATAACAAATTAGACAAGAAAAGTTTTTGGTACCCACATGAGATTGGTACCAACATCTTGAGTGAAAAGAGAAAACAGATCCTTTCTGACCCAAATTTGTGTATGTTTCTTCACGGTGTTCTTTGGAATAGAAGATTCAACTTTTTATTTTTCAATTTTCTGAACATTATACCTCTTAGTTGGTTTGTTCCATTGTGAAAAACTTGGCATGTATTATTGTTGATAAGTAGGAAAAGGTGAATGATAGAAATAAGGATTGAACCATTGGTTACCATTGTATCTTTGGTTCCAAGACTTATTCCATCTTGAATTGTAAGGTGAGAAAACATTCCAATTTCCATGAGAAAGATGATTATTGATTGGTTTGAAGTTTTTGTGATTTTATAAGAAGGGTAGGTCGACCTCTGATTGGGATAGGTCGACCTGTGCATAGTGTATGTCGACCTCACATGTTCTTTCTGTTTTTGTATTTTTTCTTTGTTTTCAGATGAACCTGCCTTGACAAATTTTATTAAAGGAATTTTTAATGATTTTGTCTACTTTAAAGATGATTTAGTTTTCTTTAAATTTTGTGGTTCAAAACTTAAACCAATTTGTTTGAATTCATCTTAACTCCAAGTAGAGCATTCAAATTATCTTTGCCTTGAGTGAAGTTCTTGATGATGTCTTCTTTCTCTTTAAGGCAAAGGTTTTCCTTTTCAATTTGATTCAAGTTTTCTTGATTTTCCTTTTCTTTTTCTGCAAATTTCATAACAGAATTGATAAGTTCTTTGTTCAATTTTTGAATTTTCAATTTCAGATCATCAACAAAAATCAACAGTTCATCATTTTCTTTGATTTGGTCTGAAATTTGAGCTTCCAATTCAGAAATCTTTACAGATGATGAAGTATCATGAAGAATGCTTTCAATTTTTCTTTTCAAATATTTATTTTCTTTTCTAACATCAGAAAGATTTTCAACTAAATTACCATATGCTTCTCGCCAATTTTCAATAGTAAATAGGTCGAAAGACATATCTACCTGTTCTTCACTGCTTCCAGCCATGAAGCTAACTTCATTTTCATCTGAAGTTGAGGATTCTTCATTGCAGTCTGATCTTTCATCATCTGACCATGTAGCAACCATGGCCTTGTTCTTCTTTTTGTGAAACTTCTTCTTGTGGGTTTTGTACTTGTCCTTTTTAGCTTCTGGACAATCAGCCTTCATATTTCTAGATTTATTGCACCTGTAACACACAGGAACTTCATCAGTTTTCTTATGATCAACATGGGAGAAGTGTTTCTTTTTACTAGACATGACATTTTGCTTATTACCAAAATTCTTCTTGTTTGATTTTAGAAATGCTCTGAATTGTCTAGTAATCAAAGCAAGATTATCATTGTCAGATTCAGATTTTTCATATTCATAAATTTCTTTAGATTTTCCTTTACTACTTGATGAAGCTTTAAGAGCAATTGGTTTTTATTTCAGAATGTGTTCTTTAGATCTTTTAAGATTTAGCTCATAAGTCATTAATGATCCAATGAGTTCATCCAATGTTATTTTGGATAAATCCTTTGAATCCTCAATGACTGTGGCTTTAGTGTGCCACACAGAAGATAAGGAACGCAAGATTTTTCTTACCAATTCTTCATTTGAGTATTCTTTACCCAAAGATCGAAGACCATTGATGATAACCATGAACCTAGCAAACATCTCAGATATAGTTTCATCAGTTTTTATGATAAACAATTCATAATCAGAAACTAACATGTTTGCTTTAGTTTCTCTAACTTGAGATGTGCCCTCATATAGCAATTCTAATTTATCCCACATCTCCTTAGCAGACTTACACATAGAGATTCTAGAATACTCCTTCGGATGGATGGCACATTGCAGCATGTTCATGGCGCTGTAGTTTAGGGTGACCCTTCTGATCTACTCCCTAGTCCATTAATCTTCATCTCCAGTGACTTCGATGGGTCCTTTTTCAACAATTCTCCATACTTCATAGTTCTGTGCTCTATGAAAAACCATCATCCTATTCTTCCAGTAAGGATAGTCAGTACAATAAAAAAATGGAGGCCTATTAATTGAATGACCTTCAGCAACGAAACCTTTAGAATCCATGATAAAGATAATCAAACCAAACACACAGCAATTTGAGTAAGTAATTGAGTGAATAAAAATCTGAAATACAAAAAAATCACCAAAGCACCTCAGAGTATAGAATTGACTCTGACATGCTCTGATACCAATTGATGGGATCAGATAGGTGACTTAATCAGTTGAACTAAGAATGTGTGTGAATAGCAGCGGAATCAAAATAAGTGAAACACACAATTCAATCAGATTCAAGTATGGTGTGTGAGTATAGTGAATAGAAACAACAAACCACACATCAAACCACAGTGCACTGAAGATTTTTAAGGTGGTTCGGAGAACACAGCTTGTGTCTCCTACATCCACCTCCTCACAATAGAGGAACCACTAGCACAAGTGCTGTACAATCTGAGCACAACGACTCCAACCTCTTTGAGTGCAACGACTCAAAGAAACTCAAGAAATAGGCAAGACAACCTACTCCACAACCACTTGTGAATTCAGCAAATTCACAAGCCCTTGAGCACTACGGCTCAAGAACCAGAGCACAACGGCTCCAACCCAGAGCACTACGGCTCCAAACCAGAGTACAAAGTACTCAAACCTCTGGATCACAATAGATCCAAGTTCTGCTAGAACAAGCACACTTAGAGTATAGATCCTCTAACACGATCTATCTTAGTACAATAGAAATGGTAGAGACAAATAGAATTGGGAGATCTGTGTAGAACACATACATAGATTCCCCAGTGAATTTGACACTCTAACCAAGTACAGACTCGGATGGATCTCCTTCTGGACCAGCACTGCTGCAATCACGAGCTCCTTCTCTTCTTCTCCTTCTTCTTCCCTTGGCGGCGCTACTCTGCTCCTCTGGATGCAGATCTCTTGTTCCCGCTCTTCTTGCCTTCTTCCTAAATGCTCTAAGCTTTCTTGCGTGGGATGCTTTGGAGTACAAGTATCATGAGTATATATAGCCCCATATGTCCATAAGGTTCCTTGGGGTGCATGGGCATCGAAATCTAGGTCAATTCCCTTGATCCCTGAACAACCACGTGTCCAGAAAAATCCACATTTTTCAGTTTTAGTCAAAGTGTGTCGACACACAGGCAGACTGTGTCGACACCACTTACTTCAGAACAGGCTTCTGGGACAGTGAACTAGTGTCGACACACAGGTGGACTGTGTCGACACCACAGGCAGACTGTGTCGACACCACTGTGACAAATTTGTGTAAACCTGAAAATATAAAGTGTAAACCATTAATAAAAGATATTATCATTAAAATGTGAGATATTAAACATCAAAAACATGTTGTTTTAGCATTGTTGTGATATGAATAAAATGTATAACATGTTCTATTAGTCATCATTTTAATATGTACAAAGTGTACAAAATGTCATCATCAAAATCAAATTATGAGTGATGTCAATTAGTCATGATTAAAGTCATCATTAAAAGGTTTCAAATACACACTCAACCCAAAAGGCATGGGTGCCGGAGCAGGTGCAACGTAGGGTACATGAGCTTCTTGATTCATGGCAGGGGCATCGTAGGGCCCAGTTGGAGGTTGTTGAGTCCGAAAAGGACGAATTAGTGGATGCCTGGGTGGAGGCATGTTGTGGTAAATGGGAGTTTGTGGAGGTGTATAAGATGTGGATGTTGTAGGGTAGCGAGGTGGATGGCGTCCACTGATCCATTCTTTCTCGAATTAATTTGATGAAAAAGGTCTACGATCTGGGAGTCCATCAGATGTGTATGGATGTAACATCCCCGCTCGTAGAGCTCTTCCATCATTTCGATTTGGTTCATGGCCAGGATGTGCTTGAACCTCGGAGTGGAGTTGGAAATAATGACTATGATTTGCTCCAACTCTAAGAGCACATGCTCCATTCTTGTGGCCATTAACATCCAACGGTCAGCAAATTGTACAAACACCTCGTCAGTCCCCATCTTCTCGGATGCTAGATCCGTGATAGAGAGATAAGGGCTGACGCGATCTTTGTACCTTTGAAGGAATTTTTTATGAAGGGGGCAGAAGTCTCCTGCCTCACTTGGCTCTAAAGAGTAGAACCATTTGAGTGCAGGGCCGTCAAGAGATTTTCTAAATAAATATGCCAAGGTAATGGGGTCTCGTTGCCAATGAGAAGACGCATAAAAGAATTCCTTGACATGAAGGTAGGGATTACCTGTGCCGTTGTACAGTCGGTACGACGGCATCTCCGAAGGATGTATATAAATTTGAGGGAGAGCCGGCATGGCGGCGACGGGGTCACCAATGGGATTGGACAACTTATTTATTTGGTCCTCCAGATTGTTCAATTTCTGGAGAAGAGCATTCTGGAGTGGAGTGGGTTGCTACTAGGCAAATGAGGGAGTACATGGGGGTGGCCTTGAATTAGTGGGCCTTCCCAAGGGGTGGTCTGTACGGACCGGAGCACGGGAGTGCAAATGGCCAGGGGGCCGATATGATGAAGAATGTACATAGAGATGTGGCGAAGTCGTTGGAATATACGAAGGCGGGTGCCTAGGGGAAGGAGAAGGAGGGGAAGTCGCACCCTCAACCAAAGATTGTATCAAGTTGAGTTGTTGAGGGGTGAGCTGACTAAGTGCATTTAGGATAGTTTGCACAGTGGGATCTTGGTGGGGGGAAAGCTCTTGCCGGGTTTTGATTGGTGGTAAATGTGAGGGGACATCAAATTGGTTAGCGCGTGGTGTGCGCACATAACCATAAGAAGTAGAAGGTTGTCCCTCACGGTGGTCAGATGAACGGACATGGGATTGAAAGGATGGGGATTCAACACTATCCTCATAGTCCATGTTGAAATTATCATGATAATATTGGTCCATTTTTAAAAATGCAAGCAATCAAATGAGTTGAACAAAGATTAGATCAAGCAATAAGGTTCAAACAAGTTATGATGCTTAGCGCTTGTTTTTAGGAGTTTCACAATTATTTAACGGATTGAAAATATTGTGTCACTCCAGATGAGATCCTAGTTGGGTAGAGTATGGAACTTCGGGTACAACTAGAATCACTTCTCACCACGTAATAGGATAACTAACCCGGGTCAACGGAGGGGTACAACCAGCTCGGTTCGCCGTGAGGGAATCCATGGGGTACAGAGACTTATGGCGTTCCGAGAGAAGGTTCGCTAGTCCAAAGGACGGAATGCCCAATGCAGAGCTTGCCTTCACCGGTAGGGTGTGTGGAGCTTAGGATATGAGGGAAGGAGGTCCCCCGACCGATGCAAAATGCCCTGTATGCAACAGTTTATAACAAAAATGGAAAAGAGGCACGTTCTGTAAGCACTGTGAATTGCAGCGGGTACAGACGCCGCGACTTGCAGATCGCGTCCAGTCACCTGGTTGCGGATCTAAAAGCCCCAGGAGGCTTTCAGCACCGCGGTCGGTCCCTGTGGATAGACTGCTGACAAGAACACGTCGGCCTTTGCCGCTGCGACAAGAACGCGTCGGACTTTGTCGCTGCGACACAAAGTGAAACGCGTCCCATTCAGTAGACGCGTTATAAATGTGTTCTCTGTGTTGGACGCGATTCCGGAAGGCACCCGAGAACAATAAAAGAAAGCAGTAAACAGGCAATAAATATGGAAGATGTGCAGGAAATAAAATTAAGGCATAAAGAAAAGCGTCGGACTTAGCCGCCGCGACAAAGAAGCTGAACACGCCGGCTTTAGCCACCGCGACAACAAAACAAAACACGTCCAGTTCAGTGGATGCGTTATAAACACGTCCTCTGTGTTGGACAGGATTCCAAAAGGCCACCCGAGGTCAGAAAAAAGTGCAGGAAAGTGGGAGATGTGTAAAAAAGAAGAAAATTAAACACACATGCAGCAGAGTATTAAGCAGGAAAAGAAAGAAGAGTGCCACGTGGGGCACGAAGGAGGGGGTAATCAATGAGGAAATGCAAAAAGAGGTCCCACCGTAATCAGCAATTTGAAGACACCACCGTGAGACGACGTGTACGTCCACAAAAAGGGGATATGGGGTGAGAAAGAATCGTGATCGCCAGGCATGCGAGAGTACCGAATGGAGAATGCATGCGCGAAGGGGTGCGGATGGAAGAATGATCGCGAATAATACCTGTTGGAGCGTGGGGAGATTGCACAGGGGATGTGGGTTCCTCTTCCTCTACGAGCATGGCCGGCCGTGGTAGAGGGCGCTTTCCTTGTTGATTACCCTGGAAAAGAAAAGACAAAGGCAAAGAGAGGGGGATTAGCCACATGTGTAGTATACAATTCTAAAAAAATGAAGGAACATGAATAAAGAATAGGAGAAAGACTCACCGTGTGGTGGCTTTTAAACCCCTAAAAATATAGGTGTGTGTGTGTATGCATGCATGTGTGTGTGTATAAAAGAAAGGAGCCACGTGGGGCTCGAAGGAGTTGAAATGTAAATAAAAAGAGAGAAAGGGGAGGGGGTGCTTCCCCAAAATGTTGAATGGCGCGGAGGAGCTGCCGGAATGGACGGAGGAAGGAGGGGAGGAAGACGCTCCCGCTTCGCTCTGAAGTGCGTGGAGGACGACGCCGGTTCCTGTTGCCCGGTTGGCTAACCCAGAGGGGGGGTGAATGGGTCTTTAAATAAAATTTATCTGATAAAACCTGAACTCAAACAAACATAAAAAGTTCTTGGAAGGGATTAGTAATGGTTAGTAAAAGCAACAATCACACAATAAAGACAATCTCACAACACACAGATTTATCCTGGTTCGGATCTCCTCTCCTTAGGAGTCCTACGTCCAGTCCCTGAGCAACCCTCAGGATTTCACTAACTAGGGTACAGTCCCCCTATGGACAAAAACAATCATCCAGCTCAGCTGGTCTTCCTTCACTCCTGAAGGGAACGCAACACCCTAGTACCACCAGGTCTTCCTTCACTTCCGAAGGGAAAAACACCACCCTGGACACCACCAGGTCTTCCTTCACACACGAAGGGAAGAACACAAGAAAATCTTGAAGGAAATGACTAGCCCCTAGATCAAGCTTTTACAAAACTCAATCTGAAGCTACAAGCACTGAGAGTCAAAGATCTACACAAGGTGGACTCTCTCAGAACTAATGTAGCTCTTCCTTGATTTTTCTTCTCACAGCACGAGAAGCTAGGAGCCAAGATCGAAAGGAGAGAATTTCTGGCTCTAGTGATCTTCTGAAGACTTGAAAGTGGCAGAGTTCTAGACTCTCTTAAAATGACAATAAAGCTTCCTTCATCAATAATTATCGTCTTCGGAACTTCGTCTTGTATTTATATCTCCAATTTGAATGAGGACGAAGAGATGACCGTTGTCTCACAGCTTTAGTGATCGTTAGACTGAAGGATTTGTGGAAGCTTCCTGTCGACAGTCTTTTGTTCTTTGGAGCACGCAAAGTGATGAGATCTTCTGAGTTGGCTTGTAGTTCTATCTGTGTCAGATGATGTAGGATAGTATATCCTTAAGGTTCTGCAAGGTTGAGCTTTAATGGTAGACAGCTATACTATCTCCAGATGTCAATCAACGTTAGAGCAGATAGACACAAATATGGTAGTGACAGTTTATCGTTCTAGAAGATGCATGCAGAGGATACACGAGAATGGAAGATATGTTCTGTATCCGTGCAGAGATACGTTCAGTCTTTATTAAATGCATGGCAGTCAAACAGACGTGATGCGACTTTGACTATTCAACGTAGCTTAAATCAAGGAAAACATTTAATTAATGGAAACATGACTTATGCAGTCGTTATGAAAGTCTGATAGAATCGTAATGATCAAGTTGCTGTAGACTCATAAGAAGTCGTTATGATAACTTATGAAATCGTTACCACAACCAAGTCGTTCTATAACAGATGATATAAGAAATCGTTATGAAACATGGCAAGTCGTTTTGATTCTGAACAAATCGATATGAAACACTTATCAGATCGTTATGAGATGCAAGTCGTTGTAGCTTTCTAAAGAAATCGTTACGATGTTTTACAGAATTGTTGTGATGAGCAAGTCGTTATAACTCTCTAAAGAAATCGTTACGATGACTTACAGAATCGTTATGACGAGCAAGTCGTTATAACTCTCTAAAGAAATCGTTACGATGACTTACAGAATCGTTATGACGAGCAAGTCGTTATAACTTCTGAAGGAGTCGTTACGATAACTTACAGAGTCGTTATAATGAGCAAGCGTTATAACTTCTGAAGAAGTCGTTACGATAACTTACAGAGTCGTTATAATGAGCAAGTCGTTATAACTTCTGAAGGAGTCATTACGATAACTTACAGAGTTGTTATAATATCGACTTGTTTGACACAGCAAGGTTATTCAATCTTACAAGTAAATCGTTGAACTTGAGAGGAGATCGTTATAGCTAATGAAGGAATCGTTATGGCTCTTCTGAGAAATGATGTATGTAAGTATTTACCACAAATGCTTGACTTTCTTTGTGCTTAAGGCTAAAATAAAACAGGGTTAGAAAACTTTTGACAGGTTTTGTTTATCACCAAAATAAGCATGTAATTAATTTAAAAGTATATGGGGATGGACTGTTCATCAGTTCCGAACTCCAAGGAGGAAGGCGTGGATCGATGTGGAACGGTAGAAGCTTCTCCTTGGGCCAGAGGCTGAGGCGAGAATCGGGCAGAGCTTCGCCGCTCTGAGTGGACCCCCCCTTACAAATAACCCTCGAGGGTCTGTTTATAGGCAACATATTCTTGAATCGTGTCGGGCTCAGCCGCTGCGACTATAAAATTGAATCGCGTCCGAACAGCGCGCCACGATTTGCAATCCTTTGATTTGACAAAAGCGTGATGATCATAGCCTGCAACCGCCTTCAGAATCACGTTGTTGACGACCGCCGCATTCTTGAAACGCGTCAACCTTCCCGGCCGCGACTTAATATTAGGCACGTGGGCCATAAATGCGGCGACTTCCGGAGTCTGGCATGTCAGGCCTAGGACCTAATCGCGTAGGCCTGGTCGGATGCAATTCAGAGATTTCGCGTGATTCCAAGGTACTGGTGCTCGAGTGCGACGACTTTTGGGGCCTGGGGCCTAATCGCGTAGGCACGGTCCGACGCGTCTCTGATTTGAAACGCGTCGGCACGGCACGACGCGATAAAGTATTTCCATATTTTATTTATGAAATCCTGCCAAAACCGACAATGGAATCGCGTCGCCTATAGCGGACGCGTTCATGAAGTGGCAATGGGCAGTCTTCGTAAATAAAATAAGCAAATTCCTTATCGCGTCGCAGAAGGCTGCCGCGATAAGGTCCATTTGGCCTTGTCGCATCCCACATGCCTGGCGTGACTATAGAATCACGTCGAACATGCCGGATGCGTTTCTAATGCGACCACCAAGCTCGTCGCGACTTGAAGAACTCGCCCCACAGACCCGTCGCGACTTCATGAACGCGCCCCGAAGACCCGTCACGAACTTGAAATGAATGCCCACGACCTCCGGCCAGGCTTGGAAATGAAGGGGAAGCACAGGGGAAGAAAGGGTGAGATCCAGAATTATGGAAAAAACACTCTTGCAAAGCAAAAGGAGGGCCATTTGTGGCATTATGGCGCAATATGAATTTTGCCCGCGGTGGAGTCAAAATCGCGTGTCTACATTGTGTAGCCCCACATCTTCCCTCACTCTCTCTCTCACTCACTCAGTCACTCACTCATTGGTGCAGTGACTCTTCTTTGGCACCCCCATTGCCACACTAGACTATCCCTACTCTCTTCTCCTAACTGCCACCCCTTGTTCTCTTTCTCACACATGCACTCTCTCTCATGTGCGTGCACACACAATGTGCATGAGGGTGGCACACTCAGCCACCCCCTTCTCTCTCTTTCTCTCTCTAGCACTAGAAGGGGTGAACCCTCTAGCATGCCCTTTGTTCTCTCTCTCTCTCTCTATCTCTATCTCTTTATCTCTCTCTCCCCAATTAACTGATGATGTAATTGTGTACAATGTTTAATTGATAGGGGAGGGATGAATTGATTGACGCCAAAATAAAACTATTCGCCTACATATTAAAACCAAAAGAAATAAACTATCGTACACAGTGGAAAGACAATAGAGACTAAGATGAAACCCATGAAACTAGCTATCCTACAACCTACGTAGAACGGAGGTAGGAAACAAGGAATCAAACCACACAGTACGCTCAAGTTTTTAAGTGGTTCGGCCACACATCACATGTGCCTACGTCCACCCTCCACAATAGTCGAGCCCACACTATCTTGTTACATTTGTATAAGACACAATCCCCTATACAGTCATTTCTCTGGGATGACACTGACTCAACCACACACGATTGTTTCACGGGGACAATACAAACACCATTTCGTGTCCGAGGATGAGACAACCCACAATGTGCTTATAGGTCGAGCACTGACACACTAAATTCTCAAGTTCAAAAATGAATGAAAGTCGAGACAAGCAGAACAATAATAAAATGCTAGAGTGAAGATTCCCCAAATCACAAAGATGAAGAGCCATTGAACAACACAATATGTCGATGAAGAATGAAACATGAACTCTCCAATAAGACTTCCTATGTAACGACCCGACCTCCCGGACCACCGCCAGTGTAGCAACCTTGATTTTTAAAATCCTAAAATAAAATAAAAAAATTTAATTAATAAATGTGATAAATAGAATTAAATTAGAATAAAGAAGGAATAGTGGAATTAAAAGGAAAATAAATCAATACCCATTAAGCTAAATTAGTAATGGGTTTTATTAATGGTCCTAACATGGATTTAGCCTAAATTCGGAGTTAAATATTAATTAATTAAATAAGGGTAAGATAAACACTAAAATAGGATGTATATATCCTAAAAAAAGGAGTCATATACTTACCCTAACCCTCTACCCACGAAATTAGATCTCTTCCCAATCCGATTAGGTAGATAAATAAGAGAATAGGGAGATAATAGTGGAAATTCAGAGTTTAAAAAGGAGAGGAGAGTTTTAGTTATGTTGGACTCTTAAAACCCCCTATACACCTCTAATTCGTCCCTACCAAGTCTCATTTCATTGCTGGGACTTTGGAGGACGAGGAGGAAGAGTTTTGGATGAAGGAGCAAGGAGGAGAAGGCTTGGAGTAAGGAGGGTTTCTTCTCTTCTTCGTCATCAACTCTAGGATTTCTTACACCAAGAAAAGGTAGGCAATCTCTTAAGCACAAACTAATCAAATTTTACCCTAGTTAGACCATGATCCCCTCTTGTAAAGCCCCATGATTGTCCTATTTTTCGTTGCTCCATGAAGGAGTATTAAATGTTCTAAGTTCTGTTCATACCATGCTCCTAAACCTGCATGATTGCTTTCAATCCGTGCTTGTACTTGAACCCATGCCATGCAAAAATTCTCATAAATACTACATCCTATTAGCTTTCAAACGCCCCTAGTTTCTCTAAATTCCATCATGTATCCTTGGCGAATTAATTCATTTTCTATGAACTATGCATGTCTAAGTCACCGAAATGTAACCTTATTAAAGCATGTACAAACCTTGTTCGTTTCCTAATTACTCATGCATGTTGATAGATCTATGAGTCTACTTTCTTTTAGAACTAGTTTCGTAATTTTTGGATCATTGTGCGATTTTATATCGATTTTAGAAGAGCTCGGTATCATGAGGAAGGACCAAACCCAAAAAGGCAGATCCCCTTTTTTGGGTCGGGCCGCCTCTCTGAAATCGCGACGGCTCGGGCCGTTGCGATTTTAGAGAGGATGCGACCGGCTGGTCCATCGCGTTCTAAATGGAACGGCCTGAGCCGTCGTGATTTCCTCCGAACCGAGGCAAGACGGACAACGTTTCTTTACACACTTTTCTTGGCATGGACCACCTCTCCATTGGGAATACTCCTGACTGGACCAGAGACTCCTTGTTAAGTCCTCTGTAAGTCTCCTTGGCGTTGTCGCACGTCCATAGCTGATGAGCTGGTTGTACCCTAAAACCCGTTACACCCTTAGGGATCAGTACGATCCAATGACCTTAGTGTGTTTCCTTCTTACCTTTGGATCACTCCAGACCATCTAGCCGTGTTTATAGCATGACTGGTGGATGGATGTGACTTCTACCAAACTGTCGGCACCCGACCTAGTGCTGTGCAACTGTTTCTTATCGGTGTTTAACATTGATTTATGATTATACCCTTATCTCATATATTATCTTTATACTCTCATCTGTTCACGTTCTCTCCACTCTCTCGTCTATTCATCTACTATTCTCATCTATTCTTGGTACTCTATTTTGCCATACAATTAATTGTCTAAGATAACAAACATGACTATGCCAGTGCGATAGGGCCTAGTCTGGTCCTGGGGAGAGCTCCCGAAGAGTTCTATTTCCTCATGAGGGTTACATGATCAGGATGTGTACGGCATGCATCCAGTGCCATTTATTGCTATCATAATTTAATCTATGACATTCAAAGTGTAATTACTCTCTTGGTTGATAAAATGATCGACCAGTCGTTATATGCTATTTCGTTATGTGGCCAATCCTTTATCGTACTTGCTGTGCTATTTTCCATGTACTAGTGCTATCATTCTCTTATTGTCGTTACATTGCTCTAATTGACAATGCTCTCTAGTTATCCTACCTTTAAGACATTAATCAATTAAACCATGCTTGTTTACACGAGATATTAAGTCCTACTGGGCGTTATTCGCTCATCCTGCTTTATATTTCATGTGTTTCAGGTGAGTCGGATGGAGACTACCAAACACACGAGGAGGGAAATGAGGATGATGTTCATGAGTGACCCGACTATCAACCCGTGTTTAGTAGATAGTTAGTATAGCTATGAGTTAGTTGTCAGTTAGTCAGTATGTAATAGTTTGAGTTGAATAAAATACTTTGGGCCCTAGTTTTGGCTCTGATTGGTGATTGTAATAGTTAGATGATGAATTATCAATGAAGTTGGATTATATTTGGCTTTATTCCAATTAGGCAATGGTTTGATGTTTATTTATCGCTCTGTACTATTTAATAACTATAAATTCCGCTCTGATATTCCGCATCAGGGCGTTACAATTTTGTGGTATCATAGCCTAGGTTATTCTTAAGTATAGGATGATCTAGGTTTGACCCGCCTTGACTTAGAGTCTAATTCCATACCTATGTGAGATGGGTAGAACCAAGGGTAATAAGGTGAAATAAACTCACACACGCACAAACTTAGTGCAACCTCAATGACTTACATTAAGAATTTTCTTTTGAAGGAACTTAAACACCAGCAATGGCAGCGGAGCGTGCACAACTCCGTGATATGTAGCAGACCATTCAGCAGCTTACTTAGACATTACTTCAGGCTGTTGGAGCTAATAATAATAATAACAACCGAGGAGTCGGAGAACTACACAGAAAATTCTGCAATTTGAATCCACCTTGTTTTAGTGGGACTACTGATCCTAATGAGGCAGAGAACTGGCTTAAGGAGATTGAGCGTATTTTCTGCATCATGCAATGCGCGGATGGTGACAAGTTCCTTCTAGCCACTTTTCAGCTTGAGCGGGATGCCCATGTGTGGTGGGAGTCCATTGAGGCAACCAGAGCCGATGCGCAATTCACTTGGGAGGAGTTTAAGGAGCACTTCAACTCCAAGTACTTCTCCGAGAGAGTTCAAGAAAGGAAAGCCTCTAAATTTTCTGCACTCAAGCAGAGGAATCTCACTGTTGCTGAGTATGAAGCTCAGTTCTCCCAATTGGCGCGCTATGCCAATCATCTAGTCAGCACTGAATGAATGAAGGCAAAGCACTTTCTTAATGGGCTCAGGCCCACCTACATCACTCAACTTGCACCTATGGACATTGAGACTTAACCAGAGATGGTCAAGAAAGCTCAGTTACTGGAGGACGCGATCGATCTCACTGATCGCATCGAGGGTAGAATGGTAAAGAAGGAACAAACATCCAGAGCACCGAGCAAGCCCACTAACGGCAAGAAAAGGCCGTTGAGTATCACTGATGGGCCAAGCCAAGAGCAGAAGTTCAAAGTCTTTGCCCCCACTGCCCCTAATAAACCAAGATGCAAGCATTGTGACAAGCTAGGTCACACCGCAGAAGAGTGTTGGAGGAAGGTCGGCGCATGCCTACGTTGTGGGAGTCGTGATCATTACATTCCAGACTGCTCCCTACTGAAAGAAAATGAGAAGCATCCTGCAGGACAAAAGAAGCCTGGCCGACTGCAGGCCCTGCAAGAGGTAGAGACCACCGAGGAAGGTGGAGTTGTGGAAGGTACACTACCAGTCTTTTCTCAATCAACATTTGTTTTGTTTGATACTGGAGCAACACATTCATTTATATCACAAGCATTTGCTGATACTTTAAATGAAAAACTTGCATCCATGGAATTTGAATTACCTGTCACTACACCCTTGGGGGAGAAAGCTCAATTAAATGAATACTTTCCATTAGCCGATGTTAAGATCAGTGAACTCAATCTTCGGGCCGACTTGATCTGTATGCCCATGGAGGGCTACGATGTTATTCAGGGAGCCGATTGGCTATCTATTTATGGGGCCATTGTTGATTGTAGAAGAGGGAAGATAACCTTTAGTGAATTCCCTAAACTGACCTTCACGGGACGTAGACACAAGAGGCACTTTCCTCTCGTCTCTGCTATTAAGGCACAGAACATGATAAGAAATGGTTGTGTGGCATTTCTTTCCGCCATTGTAGTTGAAAAGAAACCAACTAAGATATCAGACATCCATATAGTGCAAGAATAGCCCGATGTGTTTCTCGATGAGCTGCCACGCATTCCACCTGAAAGAGATGTAAATTTCTCAATTGATCTCATACCTGGAGCTGCACCGGTGTCACGCCAACCCTACAGAATGTCCCCTGTTGAATTAAAGGAGTTAAAGGAGCAATTGATGGAGTTGCTGGAAAAGGGATTTATCAGACCGAGTACTTCTCCTTGGGGAGCACCAGTGTTGTTCGTCAAGAAGAAGGACGGATCCATGAGGTTATGCATTGACTACAGGTAGTTGAATCATCTAACTATCAAGAACAAATACCCTCTGCCTCGTGTCAATAAATTGTTTGATCAAATATCAGGAGCTAAGTACTTCTCCAAGATTGACCTTAGATCGGGATATCATCAAATGAGAATAAAATATGCATATATCTACAAGACAATTTTCAGGAGTAGGTACGACCATTAGGAATTTGAAGTCATGCCTTTTGGACTAACCAATGCTCCTGCAGCTTTTATGCAATTGATGAACAACATTTATCGACCCTACCTCGAAAAATTCATCGTGGTATTTATTGATGATATTCTCATATACTCCAAGACCAAGGAAGAGCATGAGGAGCATCTGAGGATCGCTCTCCAGATCTTGCGGGATAACAAGTTCTACGCCAAATTGAGCAAATGTGAATTCTGGCTCAAGGAGGTGTCATTCCTAGGCAATGTCATATCAAAGGACGGTATCGCTGTAAATCCTTCCAAAGTAGAAGCTGTCTTAATCTGGGAGA
Organism: Colocasia esculenta; assembly: GCA_014218235.1. NCBI lineage: Eukaryota > Viridiplantae > Streptophyta > Magnoliopsida > Alismatales > Araceae > Colocasia > Colocasia esculenta. Next base: position 54,033,099 of record CM024759.1, on the reverse strand, counting down.
GACCGACCAATGTCACTGAGATCAGAAGCATTCTTGGACTGGTTGGCTACTACAGACGGTTCATAAAAGACTTCTCCAAGATAGCTATACCTCTTACTCGCCTTACGTTAAAAGAGAACCCATATGTCTGGAGCAAGGAATGTGAGAAGAGCTTTCAGACACTGAAGCAATGTTTGACCTCTGCACCTATCCTCGCGTTACCAGTCGAGGGTGAAGGATTCTCAGTCTGTACTGATGCATTTGGAATCGGTCTAGGCTGCGTGTTAATGCAGAACAAGAAGGTGATAGCATATTCATCAAGATAGTTGAAGCCACATGAAGTTAATTACCCTATCCATGACTTAGAACTAGCTGTTGTGGTATTTGCACTCAAGATATGGAGGCATTATCTGTATGGGGAACAGTTCATTGTTTACTCCAATCACAAGAGCCTGAAGTATTTATTTTTTTCAGAAGGAGCTTAATATGCGACAAAGGAGATGGCTGGAATATATGAAGGACTTTGATTTTAATATTCAATATCACCCTGGTAAAGGTAATGCAGTAGCTGATGCACTTAGCAGGAAGCCTGTGGCAAACTTGTCTTGTTTAGTCATGGGTGAGATTTAGAATAGTTCGCCAGTCTGGATCTAAATATTGAATAGAGAAGTGATCAGGTGTTGGTGGCTAACCTTAGAGCTCAACCCGACATCTTTGACGAGATCAGGGAGCAACAAGCTAATGACCCATTCTTGGTCCGAGTCAAGAAAACCATAGCTGACAGACCCGATTTCTCCATCACTAAGGATGGGTGACTGTTATTCCAAGCCAGGACATGTGTGCCGGACAATGAGGAGCTGAATAGAAAGTTGATGGATGAAGCCCACAAGACTAAATACACCATACACCCAGGCGCAACCAAGATGTACCAGGACATGAAAAGGTCATTTTGGTGGCCCAACATGAAGCGTGAGGTGGTTGAGCATGCCGCTCACTACCTCACATGTCAACAGGTAAAAGCTGAACATCGTCGTCCTGCGGGTGTACTCAGACCCCTGGAGATACCTAAATGGAAATGGGAGAGTATCGGCATGGATTTCATCATGGGTTTACCTCGAACTCGTGGTAGACTTGATGCTATTTGGGTCATAGTGGACCGACTGACCAAGTCGGTACATTCCCTTGCAATAAAGAGTACCTAGAGTGTGGATGTACTCACGGCATTGTATGTAAAAGAGATAGTAAAATTACATGGAGTTCTTGTGTCCATAGTCTCAGATCGTGACCCTAGGTTCACTTCTAGATTCTGGAAGGGACTTCAGACTGCCTTAGGCACGAAACTCAATTTCAGCACAGCATTCCATCCACAGATGGATGGACAGACGGAAAGGACTAATCAGATAGTGGAGGATATGCTGCGAGCCTGCACTATAGATTTTGAGGGTTATTGGAACAAACAGTTATCACTAATAGAATTCGCCTACAACAACAACTACCAGGCCAGCATCAAGATGGCACCATTTGAGGCCCTGTATGGAAGAAGCTATAGACCACTGATGTGTTGGAATGAGGTAGGTGAACAGCAATGGCTGGGACCAGACATGGTACATAATACTAGCAGAGATATATAGATCATCAGGGACAGGATAAAGATAGCTCAGTCCAGGCAGAAGAGCTATGCTGATAAAAGAAGACGGGACTTAGAATTCCAAATCGGAGACCATGTACTGCTTAAGGTATCCCCGACCCAAGGATTTCAAAGGTTTAGGATGAAAGGCAACTTAAGACCAAGATTTATAGGTCCATTTGAGGTTTTGGATAGAGTTGGCGAGGTGGCATATCGTCTGGCATTACCTCCTCAGTTTTCTATAGTACACAATGTTTTCCATGTATCTATGCTAAGGAAATACGTGTACGACCCATCACACGTAATCAGCTATGATGATATCATTTTGAACAAAGATATGACCTATGAAGAAAGGCCAGTGAGGATATTAGGCAAAAAGATGCAACAGCTTCAGAATCGATCTATACCCGTGGTCAAGATACTATGGAGGAATCACGAAGTCGAAGAAGCCACGTGGGAGCCCGAAGCAACAATGTGACGGAATTATCCAGAGTTATTCAGTAAGAAACTCTTCCTCTTACGATCATATGAATTTGGGGACCAAATTCTTTTAAGAGTGGGAGGATGTAGCAACCTTGATTTTTAAAATCCTAAAATAAAATAAAAATTTAATTAATAAATGTGATAAATAAAATTAAATTAGAATAAAGAAGGAATAGTGGAATTAAAAGGAAAATAAATCAATACCCATTAAGTTAAATTAGTAATGAGTTTTACTAATGGTCATAACATGGATTGTTGGACCCAAATATGAAGAGCCCATCATGGGATGGGAGATATTTAGCCTAAATTCGGAGTTAAATATTAATTAATTAAATAAGAGTAAGATAAACACTAAAATAGGATGTATATATCCTAAAAAAGGAGTCATATACTTACCCTAACCCTCTACCCACGAAATTAGATCTCTTCCCAATCCGATTAGGTAGATAAATAAGAGAATAGGGAGATAATAGTGGAAATTCGGAGTTTAAAAAGGAGAGGAGGGTTTTAGTTATGTTGGACTCTTAAAACCCCCTATACACCTCTAATTCGTCCCTACCAAGTTTCATTTCATTGCTGGGACTTTGGAGGACGAGGAGGAGGAGTTCTGGATGAAGGATCAAGGAGGAGAAGGCTTAGAGTAAGGAGGGTTTCTTCTCTTCTTCGTCATCAACCCTAGGATTTCTTACACCAAGAAAAGGTAGGCAATCTCTCAAGCACAAACTAATCAAATTTTACCCTAGTTAGACCATGATCCCCTCTTGTAAAGCCCCATGATTGTACTATTTTTCGTTGCTCCATGAAGGAGTATTAAATGTTCTAAATTTTGTTCATACCATGCTCCTAAACCTGCATGATTGCTTTCAATCCGTGCTTGTACTTGAACCCATGCCATGCAAAAATTCTCATAAATACTACATCCTATTAGCTTTCAAACGCCCATAGTTTCTCTAAATTCCATCATGTATCCTTTGCGAATTAATTCATTTCTATGAACTATGCATGTCTAAGTCACCGAAATGTAACCTTATTAAAGCATGTACAAACCTTGTTCGTTTCCTAATTACTCATGCCTGTTGATAGATCTATGAGTCTACTTTCTTTTAGAACTAGTTTCGTAATTTTTTGATCATCGTGCGATTTTATATTGATTTTAGAAGAGCTCAGTATCATGCATGGGAGGGAAGGACCAAACCCAAAAAGGACAGATCCCCTTTTTTGGGTCGGGCCGCCTCTCTGAAATCACGACGGCCCGACCCGTCATGATATCAGAGAGGATGCGAACGGCCGATCCGTCATGTTCTAAATGCGACGGCCTGAGCCGTTGCAATTTCCTCCGAACCGTGCCAAGACGGCCGGTTCGCCTGACGTGTCCGGGCCGCCCCGTCACTACATGAATCGCAATGGGGGAAATAATAATTGCCCTTATGCCCCTACTCTTTATGCCATTTAACCCTTGTTTAAGTTAAATCCTGCACTATTAAGATTAGTATTAACCAGAATATTATTAATTGTCAATATTTAAATAAATCTCATTAGTTAAAAGCCTTGTGCACGATTTATCATACTCTCACGATTTCTTTACACTTGCACACACTAAACATTCATAATTGCCATGTGACTTTATTAATTTACACAATAACATATCTGGTAATTATTAAGTGTAAATATTTCACTTAAATTTCCCTATTATTTAAATGACACTTGTCTTCGTTATATTCGCGTGCTTTGTACCCCAATATCGCGTCCCTCTACCTTCGAGCACTCGAGGCAAGACGGATAACGTTTCTTTACACGCTTTTCTTGGCATGGACCACCTTTCCATTGGGAATACTCATGACTGGACCAGGGACTCCTTTTCAAGGTCTCCGTAAGTCTCCTTGGCTTTGACGCACGTCCTTAGCCGACGAGCTGGTTGTACCCCAAAACCCGTTACACCCTTAGGGATCAGTACGATCCAATGACCTTAGTGTGTTTCCTTCTTACCTTTGGATCACTCCGGACCATCTGGCCATGTTCATAGCACGACTAGTGGACGGATGTGACTTCTACCAGACTGCTGGCACACGACCTAGTGCTGTGCAACTGTTTCTTATCGGTGTTTAATGTTGATTTATGATTATACCCCTATCTCATCTATTATCTTTATACTCTCATCTGTTCACGTTCTCTCCACTCTCTCGTCTATTCATCTACTATTTTCACCTATTCTTGGTACTCTATTTGGCCATACAAACATGACTATGCCAGTGCAATAGGGGCCTGTCTGGTCCTGGGGAGAGCCTCCGAAAAGTGTTATTTCCTCATGAGGGTTACATGATCAGGATGTGTACGGCATGCATCCAGTGCCATTTGTTACTATCACAATTTAATCTATGACAATCAAAGTGCAATTATTCAAGTGCGATAATATACTCTCTTGGTTTATAAAATGATCGACCAGTCGTTATCTGCTATTTCGTTATGTGGCCAATCCTTTATCGTACTTACTGTGCTATTTTCCACGTACTAGTGCTATCATTCTCTTGTTGTCGTTACATTGCTCTAATTGACTATGCTCTCTAGTTATTCTACCTTTAAGACATTAATCAATTAAACCATACTTGTTTACACGAGATATTAAGTCCTACTGGGCGTTATTCGCTCATCCTGCTTTATATTTCATGTGCTTCAGGTGAGTCGGATGGAGACTACCAAACACACGAGGAGGGAAATGAGGATGATGTTCATGAGTGACCCGACAATCAACCCGTGTTTAGTAGATAGTTAGTATAGCTATGAGTTAGTTGTCAGTTAGTCAGTATGCAATAGTTTGAGTTGAATAAAGTACTCTGGGCCCTAGTTTTGGCTCTGATTGGTGATTGTAATAGTTAGATGATGAATTATCAATGAAGTTGGATTATATTTGGCTTTATTCCAATTATGCAATGGTTTGATGTTTATTTATTACTCTGTACTATTTAATAACTGTAAATTCCGCTCTGATATTCCCCGTCAGGGCGTTACAGCCAGGGATCCCGAATTTCACGCCGCCACCCACGAATCCGAAGACCCAGAATGGTTAGAAGAATAGTCTAGTGAGATAAGCACCAAATTCAAATAACTATAATAGTCTGTACAATATATAAAAGTCTGTACAACATGTCTTAAATAAAAGTACAGGTACAAGAAGAAAGGTGCAGTCCTTAAGGGGCATACCCCGAGAACTTGCAAGGCACAACTCTCAACTCACTCAAGTACAAGAGCTCACAACACTCACTCTCACTATTGTTGACAGTACACGGTGCCACAACCGTCTCCACAAACCATCTGACACAAAGCTCCCGCGACGATGAGCCCCTAGCTGAAGAGAGTAGGGGTTGAGCCTCACGAACAAGACCTAGTAGGGATTACCAGTCCCTCACCAGCCAGAGCAGCAGGAACTTCGAAAATAGGAAACTACACTAGAAAGTTGTAAAGCAAAGAACACCTATAGCAGAGTACTACAAAGCAGCGAAACAAAACTATGCAATGCCCCGACCACCAACCAAGGTCGTGGCACACACACGACCACTGCAGAAACCAACGAAGTCAAGCACACACGGAAAACAATCCTCGACATGCCTGCCGAGATAGGGATCTCACGGAAACCATGGAGCAACCATGTGAGCAGGACGGCTCACCACAAACACGGCCACCTCAGACCACCACAAGGTCGAGGGCCCACAAGCAAAACCACCGCAGACCCCGAACACACCACGAGGTCGGGAAACCACACATGCTGGTGCACCTATGGACTGGCACCAAAGAATGGGACTACAGATCCGAGAGAACACCGAAGCGGAAACCACAAGAAGTACAGGCCAACAAGGCCAAACCAACAACGCCCATGAAACCTAGACACGACCAGGCTACAACCACCGTGCAGGTAAGGGCAATGAGTCACGCTAGAAAACTCCGTTAGGAAACATCGTCACCACAACAACAACCAAGCCACCGCCACTTGCAGCTAAGAGGAGGACACACCGACCACTCCCTCTCTGCTCGCCAGCTGGATCTCGCCTCTAACCTCCCGGGAAGAATGAGACAGAACCGCCACAGAACACACAAACGTACGCAACACCGCAGCCTGGCCAAGCTGTGCCCCCACGCCTCGCAGCTCTACGTGGCTCCGGAACCATTGCAAGGAGAGATAGTAAGACAAAGGACTGTCTGCACCGTGCAGGGAAGAAACAACCTCAACGACCTCGGCGTCCTGCCCCAGACAAGAGAGCTCTACAAACAACTCAGTGTCATTGTCCAAACCTTGTTTTCTCCTCTGCTCCAGAGTCTGCCACATTAGGCCGTAAACTCGAGCATGCCCGTAGCCTGGAGAACTCCCTCAACGGGCTCACAAGGATGGGGGTCCCAGGAAATGGAGACAACCTCTGAACGGGATAAGCCCTCTAGTGTCGAGCACTGGGCGAAGGGCGGGGCAAGCACAACAAAAACCACGCCAAACCACGCTGAACTGATGGCTTGTAACCCACGACAAGCCCAGCAAGCCAAAGGCACGCACGGACCCTCGAGAGGGCTGCTGGCCAACCAAGGCACGCACGAGAAAGCCAGAACCTCAGAACACCACTAGTCAGTATGGGGAACATCGCTCTACTAATAATTGATTGGCCGCCAGTTAATCGATTATTAGATAGACGCGAGCCTCCTGGCACCGCCACCAGGACACGGCCACGAAGGTGTCACCTTCAGTAACTGAATGCAGCGATGTAACCTACTGTGTTCCCCACCTGAAGGTCTTAAGGGCAAGCTTGCCCTGGGGAAAATGTCGACACCCCAACTAGAACCACGAAAACACCCGAGGCAACACAGGCATTGTTGCATCCCCCTAGCCATTGCATACCATCACGACAAGCAGGGACACCGCGACAGCAACCTTGTTGCAATGGGGAAGCGCATCGTGAGAACAACCTTGTCGTGACGAGGAAACACGGCGCGATAGCAACCATGTCATGATGGGGCAACGCGTCGCGACAGGATCACATTCGACCAAGCAGATGCCTTTTCTAGTATCACGACATGCACCATGGTTGTGACACCAGAAGGGAGGCCGACCTGCGGGATGCTCTGTCCCGAGGCCACCCACAAGCTACAAGCACACCACATGGGGGAGGGGAGCATGTAGAATCTATTTAAACTAACTAGAAAGCACGAGGAGCTCCCAATCCACCTAGTCGAGAAGGGTTCAAGCAATCCCTACCTTAAACGAAGAAACGAACCCAATAGGGCCCTTCACGTCAGATTGGCCACCTCCTCTTTCTCCACGCAAGCTCCCCGATGTAGGGGACACGAACTTAGCCCTCCTCCTCGCTTGAAACACACAAAGGGAAGAGAGGGAGGTGGAGCACCGCCAAAGGAGGAGGAGAAGAGAGGGGAAGGAGGAAAAGGGTGAAGGGGTCGCTGGCCAAGGCCTTAAGCCTTCGGTACCCAAGTCGTGATGGGATGACGCGTCGCGTTGAGAACCTTAACGTGGCGGGTCAACGCAACGCGACATCAACGCGTCCTACAGGGACACCACGACAACCCAACAGGTCGTACTAACACGCCTGCCACCCTGATAGATGTCAGACGACCAAAGCCATGGAAGACTGTCGTGACCCGTTGACCGGGCGCGACAAGAGGACACGACGGGAAAGTCATGCATGACAAGAATGCGACGCACAAGCTAGTCACGACAAGGATGACTGTCGCGTCAGGCCACACCGACGCCTCACTAATGCATCGCCCAGTCTGGATGCGTTAGGAGCCCATCACCTAGAAGCCAAACGGAAAACCAAGAAGTTGGGTATTACATTCTACCCCCCTTAAAATAAATTTGTCCTCGAAATTCGTGCAAGCCCAAGAGATTTCAAGGGACGAAACAGAACATACGAGCTAATGTGAGCACAGGGGCGGAGAAGCCACTAAGTCTCCCTATGACCTCCTCGTGGCAACAACCGCACCACCAAACGCGTGCAGAGCACACGAAGCTGGAAAACCAACGGCTCACACAACAAGCCCCAAACACACGGGGAGCATGCAACCAAAAACCCAACAGCTTACTCCAGCCACACGTGAGATGTTCAAATAGAACGACAACCCCACAGGTGCCGAGCAACACCAAAACCGAGCTGAACAATGAAAAATGACAGCCAAAAACCACACAGTTGTAGTCACCAACATACCTTGTTGTTGGGACCAACTGACCAGCAACCCACTCTATCGCCAGCAAAACCCGACAGAGGATGCAGTTGTCGACAGAAACCCAGAAAAACACCTGAGAGCCAAGCACAAGACTCAGGAGAACGACCTCATGCTACTAGAAGTAGGTAGCATCGGTCACTAGCCCAACTGAGAAGCCACGCAAGCGATGAGAACCATAGCAACATTACGCTCGCGGGGAATCCTCAACACACAGAACAGTATCCATAGCCACCACTAGGTCTCACCCAGACCGTCCTCGTGGTCTGAAAAGAACACCAAATGCACGCAGAGCCACAAAACAAGGAAACCACATGCTTCACAATGAGACACATCGTGACGGAAGCACGAAAGAAGTTTGAGGTTAAGTTGAAACTGAACACCTCACAGCATCGACAAACCATTTGGTCGAGTACTAGTGAGCCAATAGGCCTCACTATCACCAAGCAAACTAACAGGAGACTCTATCATCGGCTTCCAGACTCATAAACACCACACACAACTGGGGAACCAACGAAGAGTTGGCAGGACGCCTACCATGCTCACATGGGGCTTAGGGCAGGTACCAACATGCCAACCACTAGAAAAGCACACAACCACACAGGAATCGACACAACTGCAGAGGTCGAGGACAACATGCCGACCTCAGAGAGACCCAAATTGAAGCATGGTACCACAATCGAACACACTCGCTGTTAAAGTGAGAGGGAAAACCTGGACACAGGCCATGACTAAAGCCTGGCATACCACCGATAGGGCTACCTAGACAAAGCAAAGCAGCCACCCCACAATGGTAATGGTACAACCACAAGGCACAGGCTAGCACAAAGTGTCCCAGAGGCAAAAAGCTCAATGCCTCCAACACTGAGCAAACTTGTGAAACGACGCACGAAGCTCATGATCAGGGCACACGACACAACACATAGTGCTATCACAAGCACCAGAAGCCACCCAAGGTACAACCCAATGCACCAAGGCTCCAGACGGCACAAAATCAAAACACTCGAGCACGAGCACACGGTGCTACTGCAAGCACCAAAACTAAGCAAAGTGCAACACAGATGTACCAGCGGCCGAAACAACACAGGATAACAAGAAGAACTCTTCACAAGAGACTTGTCAAAAGCCACACAAAGAACCACAAGTTTGAAAGAGCACAACAGGCCACACTGGCCCCATCTCTTGAGGCACAAATACACGAAGCATCGAAAAATGCTCAAGGTGCAGCACACACAACCACACCAACAGCCTGAGACGAGACAGGGGTCACCAAAGGGGACTCTCCACCAGTGACCCACAACAGAAGTGCACAGAAAGTCGACAACTTCAAGAGCTCAACAACCACATCGGCTCCAAAAAGCACACAAAACATGGAGCACCGACTTTGCCTTATGGAGAGCAAAAAACCACAGCAACTCCCTAGTGCGCAAGAGCAAGAAGCACCATCTCCATCGTGACCGATAGAGAGTCCAAACACCAAAATGACGACATGAAAAGCCTCCAAGGCACAAACTAAGGCCCAATTGAGCACACACCGAAATAGCGCTTGCACGAGCAAAGCCAATCAAGAAAAACCAATGCATAGCGGAACAATGCCCATGCAAACAACCCAACAAAGAAATGATACTACCTCGCACCAAACCAACAGGGACCTAATGCCCCAAATTGTCCAGGTAGGCAGCAAGAAACAATCTCAATGACAAACGGCACGACCAGGTCCACCGACTCACGGTGCCATAAGAAAATGACAGCACTAGGGAAGCAACCAGCTTAACCCACAAACAACTCAAGGGAAGGTAACTCCACCAGAAGGTCGCAACAATGCGCACCCTAGTGACACAACACAATAGTGGAGCATCACCACCCCGAGCAACCAACGAAAAGCAGCGGAAGGAGACACGCAACGAGTCTCTTCCACACACACGAGAGATAAAACCACAACGCAAGATTGAAACTTCCACAAGAAGCATGGGAATCCAGACACTGATTGCACTCACCATACCACCATTTGCAAGAGCACGTCGGGCGCAAGAAATGAAGCAAACCACTCGAACCACGGGGACACCCAGTCCTACCAGCAAAACCAAGAAACTTGGAAATGAACAACAAGGTGAGCTGGCCAACGCAGCAGCCAGACACACGATTAAAGGCACCACACCTTGACCGACAATGCCCAAGCAGACTGTAATGCACACAGTCCAACTAGGAACAATGACAGCTCATCTCTATAGAGAGAGAGAGAGCAGTGACAACCAAAACATCCCGAAGCAACCCTGGGAAGGACCTCCACTAGGAACGACAGAAGGTTGTCCTAGGAGAACTTCACCAGAATAGACAACCAAACCAGAGACACACTTCAAACCATAGGGGCAACACAACAGTGGCCTAAAACGAACACAGAGCACTCCTGGGAAGAACCTCCGACAGAAGCAACAAAGGGCGATCCTCGGAAGAACCATCTCCAGAATGCACAACCCTAATGACCAAACGATACAGATCATCAAAGAGAACACCGCAGCAAGCATAAGTAACACAAGCCGGTCCCGGGAGAACCTCCACCAGAACTACGAAGGCATAGTTCTGGGAAAACCCGTCAGAATGCACCAGCCAAAACAACAGCATACCTCAGAAGTTGAAGTAGCACAACAATAGATAGAAATGAGCACGAACAGTCCTATGAGAAATCCTCACTAAGACAACAACAAACGGTTCTAGGAAACCTCACCAGAACATAGGGCAACCAAGTGATGCACTTCAACCTAAAGGGCAACGCAACAACAACCAGAAACGAGCACAACACAGCTCTGGGGAAACCTCACTTCTGCCAGAACCAACAGAGAAGAACTCCAGGAGCACCTCACTGGAGCTCACAACCAGCCAGCACAACGCTGACAAACAGGCACACCCAAGAGTCGCAGCACTCAACGAGCGATGCAACACGGCACATAGAACATCTACTTAGCTTAGGCAACAACGCCGACTGACAGAGCATAAAGCATAATGGCGCACAGACAAGAGAGATCATACACACAACCAACATAGCACACACCCCAACAATAGGGAATTACCAACAAGGCAAAGACACCTTCGACCGATTCCACATACAACAACCCTGCACTGGTGAAGGCCATACCACACGTAGGCTCTCTCAGCCTTCGCGACACACAAGCACCCAAATGCGTGGAAGACGACTAGGAGCACCGCACCTACACTTGCCTGCAATCGTCCTCCACACGAGGAACACCATTGCCAGTGAGTCCACCACCAACCGCATCACCACAACACAAACACACCGAGCGACCACACTCGCCACATACGCGACATAGCAGCAGCTGCAACCCTCCAGCAGCACGCACAAGAACATCGCAGGGAAGCCGTACTTCTGCAAGACAATTGAAAGCACGAGCCTAACACTAGATGGATAGTGTCAGCAGCATATTAGTGCCATTATTTAGGACAGCTATAGTTATTAACACGTTACAAATCTCAGTAGAATCCTACTCTATTACCAACTGTAACGACCCGATCTCCCAGACCCCTGCCAGGGACCCCAAGTTCACGCCGCCACCCACGAATCTGAAGACCCAGAAGGGTTAGAGGCAGAGTCTAGTGAGATAAGCACCAAATTCAAATAACTATAATATTCTGTACAATATAAAAAAGTATGTACAACAAGTTCTAAATAAAAGCATAGGGACAAGAAGAAAGGTGCAGTCCTTAAGGGGCATACCCCGAGAACTTGGAATGCACAACTCTTAACTGACTCAGGTACAAGAGCTAACAACACTCGCTCTCACTGTTGCTGACAGCACACGGTGCCACAACTATCTCCGCAAACCATCCGACGTTGAGCTCCCACGACGACAAGCCCCTAGCTGAAGTGAGTAGGGGGTGAGCCTCTCGAACAAGGCCCAGTAATGATTACCAATCCCTCACTAGCAAGAGCAGTAGGAACTCCAAAAATAGGAAACTACACTAGAAAGTTGTAAAGCGAGGAACACCTACAGTAGGGAACTATAAAGCAACGGAATAGAACAATGCAATGCCACGACCACCAACCAAGGTCGGGACACACACAACTCCCGCAGAAACTGTCACATCACGACATTTAATATAAGTATAAATGCCAGAACGTGAACGAACGAGAAATCAAGAGTACAATTTGAACTAATTGAGCAGAAGTTTACTCGGAGACTTCACTAAATAAAAATTATTATTTGCCATTCGATAGGTGTTACATGATTCCTGATTTACAATCTCAAAAGTAAAATGCCGCCAAGGTTGGTCCCTTCACACACAAATCTCGAAGTCTCGCCTTCTTGAACTGTAAATTACCTGAAAAGGTAGGATTTGGTGAGCTAACTAGCCCAGTAGAATTCAATTCCGCTAATTAGAAAGGACTAAGATGTACAACATCAAGGTAAGAAACTTGATTATTGTCAGCACTGAATATCAAAAATGAATGAACAAGCACGCCAACTAAGTAATACATGTAGAACAGGAGTATTGACTCATGGAACATAATCAAGATTTCAAGATGACATTTAGGTTCTGATTCGAATACATGTTCACACATAAATAGATGACATGATGACTAATCAAGCACATAATGATGCAATGCCAAACATCCACTTGTCCTTTATCGTTTCTGCGCGGCCACAAACGAATTTAGGTGCTCCTCCCAGGATTGGACCAACCCTATTTGCACATGCATATTTCTCAAATGAGTCCAAAGACCCATAACTTGTCATCATAACACACTCACTCTTGTAATGGCTCAATTGGGGTACACAAATACTCAACATATCTCACACAACAAGAACTTAGAGACTACTTTCACTGAACACAGAAGTTGATAACTTCTCAGAGATCAATTGTATTTTGAACTTCTTAAAAGATAACTCAAAGTAAGGATGAGAGAAAATTGAGAAATTCTATCAAGTGTTCAAGTAGTAGATACACAAGAGAATGAATAGGCACATTTAGGGCTGTTCAAAATTTGGTTCAAACCGAAAAACCAAACCGAACAGACCAGTTCGGTTCGGTTCGGTTTGGGCCACTACAGAATTCAGTTTGGTTTCAGTTTTTGAATCTGAGTAAGCCGAATATATATATTTTATATGTATCTTTAACAAAAAAAAGAAGTGACGTAGTTGGCTACACATGTGCCAAATGGTTTCTTGGGCGGTGTGGGTTCAAAACTCACATTTGCCACAAAGTTTTTGGTAAAACAGATGCCAGCCGACCATTTTTCTTTGGAAAAAAATGGTGGAAAGCCAGGATTCGAACCCGGAACCAGGAAAACGAGCGAACGCCTTACCAATTACGCCTAGCCCATGTTTGCGATATAAAAGTATTAGACTTCGATTTGAACCGGTTCAGTTCGGTTCGGTTTCACCTTGGGATTCGGTTCAGTTCGGGTTGGCAAAAAAATGAGCCAAACCGGACCAAACCGACCCGTGTTCAGCCCTGGGCACATTGCTAACTAATAGCATAGTGAAACAACAGGAGATTGCACAAGAAATGGTGCTGGAACACTGAAGAAAACAGCATGTGTCGACAGCCAAGAAGTGGCTGTCGACAGGTGCAGGCTTCCAGAACAGATTTTTGGAGCCTGGACAGTATCTGTCGATAGGTATGGTCTGCCTGTCGATAGGACAGAGCCATCTGTCGACAAATGAAAGCTATATGTTGACAGCTACTGGTTTTCCAGAAACTTTGGTTCTGGGAACATGGTTCCTGTCGACAGGTAAGGTTACGGCTGTCGACATGTACTTTGTAAACTTCCAGAAAAGGTCCAAAACAACCATGGAATGTTTTACTAAGTACTCCAACCATTCCTAACATGACTACCACATTACATGAATACAAATCTAATCCTCAAAACACCAAGTCCATGAACAAATGGAAATGAGAAAAGGAAATTCAGCATGGTACACAAAGATGACAAGAGCTCAAGGAAGAAGATTACTGGAAGAGTAATTCTTCTAAGAACCTCTTCTCTTCCTCTACCAATCATTTTATCAAGACATACTTGAGGTTAACATGATCTCAACTTGACAAAATTATCAAAGATAAAGAAGAACTATCATGAAACTATCCCCAAAGGTCTGAACAAAGGTATAAATACGATGATAAGCTCAACTTCAAGCCATGAAGCCAAGAATAAGATACAAGAAGAATAGTTTATGGAATGAATCCTACACATGATTAGCTTAAGGCTTAGCACAACGTGATACCGAGAGAACACTCCTATAACAACAATTAGGTACTCAACAATAAGTTCTATAGGATGAACACACACACTTCCAAGAGTGTTTACAAAGTCAAAGCGATAGTTTGAGGATTGGAACACCTACACAGGAGGCTTCACTTCACAGCAAGTCAAGTGGGTTAGATTGAGAGAGAAAGGATGAGAATCCTACCTAACTTGAAGAAGATGGAGTCTTCCCCACGAAGGGTTCACGGACAACAAGAAGAAGATGACACTGGGGTGCAATTGTTGCAGCCCACGGACAGCTCCAACTTGTAGTTCCTCAAATACGACCAATGGAGGTAGCAGCTTCAGCACAGCAACAGCAGCAAAAGACACAACATATGACGGCCCTGGATATTTATGCCCATTAAGGCTCCATATCCAGATCCGCCTCCCGTGAATGGACCGAAGTCTCGCAAGGGCTATCTCACACAAGTGTCCAGTAAGAATATAAAAGACAACTACACAGTATAAGACACAAGAAAGTACATGTGCTCATACCTGCATATAACAATTTACAACTGTCCCATTACATTATTACATGTCCAATTAAAAAGTACAACTACTTGGGGCATACCCCGAGGGAGCACAAGCTCACACAACACTAACTAACTACAACTCAACTGCTGGTGGTACAAGTCTGCCACAACGCCGCTGCAAGCCAAACATACGGCAAGCCCTGAAAAGAACTGTAGGGGAGTGAGCCTCAACAAGTCACAGGCTCAGTAGGGGCCACCCAAGAACCACAACAACTAAACAGAAGAGACCTCAACTCAAAGGGTCTCACTGGCCACACATATAGTCAGACCACATTCAACTTACTTTGACCAAGATTAATCAACAATTAATATAAACATATCAATTAACGTAAACTACGAAAGGTAAAAGAGAACAACTGGACTAGCACAATACTACTAGTCCGCCCAACTACTGGGAACACCTCAACCTTAAGCCTTACTGGAAGACCACTGCCCAGGCTCCAAGTTTCACAAGCAAACCATTGCCTCGGCTACAAGCCTCACAGGTAAATTACCTACGTCGGGTAACCGAACTGGCATTGACTTGCCAAGTCCAGTACATACTGGAACCACAATGGGAAATGTACTTCAAACAAAGTATACAGCACATGTGGAAGGTCACCTCACGACCTCCACACACCTATACACAAATACCGTTCATTACAACACTTGGAGAGTTGGTACACAATGTACCACAATACAAAGCCAACCCTTAAGGGGTACACAAAAAACACAAGCATAGGGGTAATAGGACTACTAACCAGAAGCTAGTCCGCCATACCTTAAAATCATAATACAACGGAAAACTACCTTTACGAGGGTATATTACAACAAGTGGAAAGTCCTACAATACGACCTCCACAGAGCACAGTTTCTCTTCAACACCTGAAAAGACTGATACACAGTGTACCAAGAGAAACAAATACCCACAAAGGGTACAGGTACCTACTACCACGAGGTACCACCACAAGGTCTCAGAACAACGGTGCTAACGACGGAGCACACCACAACCAGTGAGTCTCTGCTCACCAACCACAACTACAACCGTGCCAACACCAGGGCACACCTTAGTGAGGAGGCCCTCAACAACGAGTAACAACACAAAAGCCACAATCGGAAGAAAAGCATGAGTCGAAAAGGAACGATGCCACCACACGGAAACGGACTACTGGCTGATCAGGCCAGTATTCAACCCGGACAACACAACACAAGAACAATCTCTCAGTCTCGTAGCCACGGACCCTCAGTCCAGCTACGGCTCCACAAACTCACAAGTCAAGCAACTAACTGTGGAGACTAACAAACACCACCACTACCTGCAGTCTCACACACTGCAGGCCCATGCCTGGCACCTTTAGGGACTCAGGCTCGAGCTCCCTAAAGTGAGGCACTGGAACAGGACTAGCTGGGGCCCAGTACATCTACTGGTGTCCGTACTCCCAACCACGAGCGCGCTACAAGCGACTACACACCCACAAACACAAGCCGCTGCCCTACTGTCATCTTTCCCTCAGCCGGACGTACAACTCAAGCACAGGAGTGAGGGTGTCTAGGAAGACGACACAACCTCGACGGTACCACACTGTACCGGGACAAACCCCGAGCACAACAAACACACGTGCCTGCCTCACAAAGAACCTGGGGTACCCGACTAGAGAGGCATTCCGGAATAGGCGCCGGACCACCACACTCGGCAATACACAAACCACAACACTCACACGTTTATTACAAACCACAATACACGTGTGAGGAGTAGCTTGTCCTGGTCACTCGTGACCTACAAGCTAGCCTACACAAACACATATATGAACCATATTAATAATAACACTATAGCCTAACATCGGCCACCTCGTGACCTCCGTGGCAACACACACACCATTTAACACATAAATCAGTATAATATTCTTCGATGAACAACAACAGACCAGAGCTAGGTCCACACATGACTTTCACTGCCCAATCACCTCAAAGTAACTACACAAATTATATTACAATAATCATAACGACGACCACTAGTCATGCAAAGACATGCATGACACACAAATCATAGAAACACCACAATGTCACGGCAAGGTTCACACAGGAACCTCACTGCCCAATTACTACGAAAAATCATAAGAATTACATTACGACAATGCATGTGCCATACACACACCCAAACCACGTAAACTTTGCACATATAGCACAAACGACACACCAACCACATAAATCATGCTCATCTAGTGAGCACCGTGCTCTACGAGCACCACATGTGCCAGCGCACCACAAACCGGTGCCATGCACAACATTTAATAAATCATCGATTAAACGTACTTTAAAAACATGCATCAAAAGATCTCTCGGCTGAAGTTGCGACATGAGGATGTGTCGCCTTCAGAACGCGACGCCCCGACCTGTCGCAATAAGAAACCCTATCGCGATGGGTCGGCCTGTCGCGACCTTGTCGTGACGGTAAGGTATGTCGCCTTCACAGACGCAAACCCTAATCCGGGAGGAACTCCACGGATTACCACTCCAGACCATTCAAACCACGATTAATTCACGTTTTCCATGCTTTAATGGATACCCTAACATGGTATCTATGGGTTATAAACTGGAAAACACATCAACCACACCATGCACACGATCTAAACATCAAAACAAGGTGAGTTATCCCTACCTTCATGAAGAACACGAACTCCAGGCGTTTCCCCCGCTCCGCACGACGTCCTCGCGGGGAGAACACGCCGAGAACTCCACCAGGACCTCGAATCGCCAGGAAACCCCGCACCAACTCCCTCCTGGTCGAGTAGAGCCTGTGGAAGCTCTGTTCGGCCGGGGTTCTTAAAAACAGCGCAACGGTGAAGAACGTGACGTAGCCCAACGTCGCGACCTGAACGAGACGTGGGAGGCCGCCGCCTTCACACTCCTGACGTCAGCAGACCACCCAGCACACGACATTTGGTGCGCATGCAGACGTCGATGCTCAACGGCGGCAATAGGAACGCGACCACCAGGGCTGTCGCGTTCAGAACGCGACGCATACCCCTGTCGCGTTCACAGGCAGAAAACCTGTGAGCGCTTTGGGCCCAACCTGGCGGCCCACCAAGCCTCACAACGCGCGCAAACACCTAAAACACGTACTAGTGGGCCACACATTGGCCACCAAACCCGCTAAACCTGGATCCACAGGGATCCGAAAAACGCACGACGTTACACAACACGAGCAGGAGTGGGTGTAAGAACAGGAGTGGAAAGGTGTGTGCTATGGATGTGGGAAGGTTTTTTATAAACCCAGCAATTACACCAACAGTAAAGACTTTCAAGCACAACAGTAGGACAACAGCAAGAGTAGGATCGGAAAGGTGAGTACAATGGCCACTGGGGTGTTTTCATAATCCTCGACCCATGCCATACACGATGGCACGTTAGCCATAGATGTGTCACGGTAAAACCATTTGGTTCTTACCATAACACGTAGCCCATCCAAGCCCTTCCAATGCTTACACATAGGTAACTAACGTGTAGACTTCATCCCCCTATGTGGTGGCCTTCCCAGCGCCTCACACGTAGGCCATTTTAATTCCACCAAAAATCCCACCGTAATTAGCCCATAAATCAGATGGCCTAATAAACCCATTGTCAATATATTCAAATGATGTCCATTTGTGTTGAAATTTTGACCATAGGCTAATGTAATGGTTTAGGAAATTATGGTGATTTTATTTTTTAGATTTTATTTTATACTAGGTGAAAAATCGCCCGGAAAATAGTTGCGTCGGCTTAATCTCGAAATCCATATGTAAAATAGTCCGGATATTTACACTTCTGATATCACCATATTTTTCTGAAAATTATGGTGTTCTCGAATTTCATTTTCGTTACAGTTTTTCGGTGTCGCCCTGTCGAAGCGCGCACCTCTATATACGACACTGGAATAACGTTTGTTAACACTAATTAATTCTAGATATTAGTTATTTCAATCTCATAATATTAATCAAGTCTAATAATCATATTATTCATGTTTTTCCTAACAAATAAAATTTTCGGGGTGTTACAACTCTCCCCCTCTAAGAAAAGAGTTTGGTCCTCCAAACTCCTTAACTAGTTTGGATGGATCACAAAGATTTAAGTTTCTAGCCTTTTAAATTTTGTCTAATCCAGACTAGTCTCACCAATCTTGTCATAATTGTCATGTCATACAATGTATACATCCTTTATATATCTTGTTATCATGATATCATTAGTTGATGGGAATCTGAATATTAATTAGCATTTTTAGATCTTATGAAACCATGTTGTGATCATGGATTCAATAAAATGCATTCTCTACTATGTTTCTTATTTCTGGCAGTAGTATGTCAAGTAATTAACAAATCCCTGTTAATAGCATATTACCCTTAAGGTCTCCCCTACCAAGGAATAACCTTAACTCTCAGAGAGTTATATGAATACATATTCCCTTGGAAAGGGTAGTAAGGTATGACGAGAAAAATGAGTATTAAGATTATGAAGTTAGACAGCAAAGATTTTACTTATCACATAAGGTTTCAATTATATAATTCCATAATTGACCATGCAAAATTACATTGATTGGCAAAACTTACCAAGTTTTGACATGTTATAACAACTAGATTCAAGCACTTCTCACTATACCCTAGTCCTATTGACTTATACATAAAATTACTTCTAATAGCTTCAGTCACTTTTCCTTGTGACTCCAAGCTTTCCGGAACTCTTGTCTTTGTTCTAAGAAAGTACAAGACATTCTGAGATCCGATGCTCTAAACTTCCACACCTCAAACATGCTCCTAGTCTCCACCAACAGTTCTCTTTGACATGGCCTGGTTTGTGACAACACGCACAAGCTTCTTTAGGTTGTGCCTTAACGTTCGCTTGCTTGTTGGCCATCTTAATCTTTTTGCTCTGCTTCACCATCTTTTTACCAACTGTTCCCCTATTATTGGGAAGAACTGTCTTCTTCCGTATAGACACTGTAATACTCACTGTTTCTTCGGGGTTTGTACTACTAATGTTCTTATGCAGTTCCATTTTCCCTTGATTATCGGCTGGGACTACTTGCTCCAAAGACTGAGCCAGGTTGTTCATTGCATATTGAACCTCTTTCCAATGTGTTTCTTCTCCCATCACTCTAGCTGAGCAAACAAATTTAAGTTTAGTTAATCAATCATGTAATTTAAAACTCAGCTTTTCTACTCATACTATTAATACAACTGTTACTGTATATATCTAGTTATTTAATACATTAACCTCTATAATTAAAAGACGTCTTTTCCTTATAAGATTTTGAGTTGTGACAGATGATTGATATTGTGTCCCTGGTTTTGATATGTCAAGCAAAATGTAATAAATACCTAACACAAGTCTTTTATATCATACGAAAATTCACAAAGTCAAAAGGGCTGTTAAGTGTGTTGACCCTGATTACTTCTTAGATTGTCACTACATGGAGCTCAGGTTGACACTAATCAAGTTTCTAGTTAATGTTTAGAGAAAATATGGCTTAAGGTTGACCTTACCAATGTGTGAGGTTGATACTAAGATGTTACAATATCAACTCTACATGATGGACAGTTAATCAAGACTGCTATTCTTGAGTGAGGTCGACTCTAGAAGACATGGAGTTGACTCTACTAACACTTTTCCTACTGATTCCAAGTCTAATTGTTTGTGTGCGTTGACACACCATGTTGTTGATTAATTGAAGCAAAACTTTAGGATTTAACTCAACTAGGAGACATTTGATCCTTTTGTTACAGTCAGAAAAAGAATTTGATGAGTTCAAACCTAAAGAGGATGTAATTGGAAGTTCAAGGAGTCATCTGACTAAGTCCAAATTCTAGTGCAAAATATTTGCATATACTTGCATTTCTTCAGAAATCTCCCTCATTGGATATTTTCCTACTTCTTTTCTCCACTAATTTGTTTGGCTGTCTACTCCAATAGAAGTAAACAGATTCAATCCTACACTGTGTGTATAAGGCTTGTGAGATTTAAAACAATCTTAAAATTTTGAGTCATCAATTGTGTGAGTGTTTCACACACTTGAGTTATTAAAGAGCCTCACCTGGTTTAGTGAGGGATGGATGTAGATGATGATTAAATGATTCGTCTCAGTGGTATAATAATTAAGAATCCAAGAAAATGAGAAAGTCAACTTGTTTGGACAATACAAGAGTGTGTCAACTTTGACTGGGGAAAGAAGTGGTTCTATTTGCCAATATAAACTGGTGGTTTCATTGGAACTTGGATTCTACAAGGTTTACTTGAATTATGAGACTTTCACGTAGGCCAATTCGTGAGAAATTAGAAAGACGTTATTTTTATGGAATCGCCAAAATCACATTTTTCTTCTTCGGTAGGAGAGTTGACTTTTTATTTATAAAAGATATGATTTTTATGGTTTTTTATTGGATTCAAATGGGGGATACTAACTTATTTACATGTAATATCTTAAGTAAATGAAGTTTCATTTACTTAAATGATATAGAATGTAAATAAGGTAAGAGTTTCAGTTTTACAGGGTTCCTACTGATACCTTTGACTGGAGAAGGAATGGTTCAGGTTAACATCACAGACTGGTGTATGTCGATAGCCAGGAAGTGGCTATCAACAGCTACTGTCCTCCCAGAACCAATTCCTGGGATCTGAACACTACCTGTCGAAAGGCCAAGGTCGGCTGTCGACAGGTGAAGGCCATCTGTTGACAGATCAAGGCTATCTGTCGACAACTACTGGTGGTTCTGCATTATATGGGTTCTGGAAGCAGGAATCCTATCGACAGGTAAGTTCTGGCTGTCGACAGGTATAGTCTAAACTCCAGAAATGATTGTGTAACATCTCAAAATACTCAACTAAGTGTTCCTATGGTTCCAAACATGATTAACAACATCAAAATGGTCTTACTCACATCCTCAAACACCACTTACATGAAGGAAACAGTTAGGACAGTAAGAGTGCAAATTTTACACATGGGTGACATGAAATTTATGAAAGGATAATCATTGAGAATACAACTCTTCTAGACATCATTTCCTTACATTTAATAGGAAGACATTCACAAGTATGCTTGGACCTAACATGAACATTAGCTAAAACATGATTACAATGGATAGGAAAACAGTCCTAAGGGTGTTTTCAGAATCAAAGACAAATGTAATCATAGCCAAACACTTAAACATGAAACTCTTTAGCAAGAGAAGGAGTCCTACAGAACATGGAACAAAAAAGAGATATGGTTATATGAACGAAGAGACTACAAGCATGAAGTTATGAAAGTGGAGAAGAATCGTAGAGAGGAACCTACCTCTAGATTTTCATTTCATACACAACACAATCTATATCCATCTTTACTTATCTAGCTTAACCTCAGGCTTTCTACCCATCCTCACAGGTCACTACAGGATGTTGAAGACCAATAACTCTAAAGTATTTAGATCCTCAACCGATGCTCTGATACCATTCTGTCACGTCACGACATTTAATATAACTATAAATGCCGAAACGTGAACGAACGAGAAATCAAGAGTACAATTTGAACTAATTGAGCAGAAGTTTGCTCAGAGGCTTCACTAAATAAAAATTATTATTTGCCATTCGATAGGTGTTACATGATTCCTAATTTACAATATCAAAAGTAAAATGCCGCCAAGGTTGGTCCCTTCACACACAAATCCTGAAGTCCCACCTTCTTGAACTGTAAATTATCTGAAAAGGTAGGATTTGGTGAGCTAACTAGCCCAGTAGGATTCAATTTCACTAATCAGAAAGGACTAAGATGTATAACATCAAGGTAAGAAACTTGATTATTCTCAACACTGAATATCAAAAATGAATGAATAAGCACGTCAACTAAGTAATACATGTAGAACAGGAGTATTGACTCATGGAACATAATCAAGATTTCAAGATGACATTTAGGTTCTGATTCGAATACATGTTCACACACAAATAGATGACATGATGACTAATCAAGCACATAATGATGTAATGCCAAACATCCACTTGTCCTATATCATTCCCGCGCGGCCACAAACGAATTTAGGTGCTCCTCCCAGGACTGGACCAGCCCTATTTGCATAGGCATATTTCTCAAATGAGTCCAAAGACCCACAACTTGTCATCATAACACACTCACTCTTGTAATGGCTCAATTGGGGTGCACAAATACTCAACATATCTCACACAACAAGAACTTAGAGACTACTTTCACTGAACACAGAAGTTGATAACTTCTCAGAGATCAATTGTATTTGGAACTTCTTAAAAGATAACTCAAGGCAAGGATGAGTGAAAATTCAGTAATTCTATCAAGTGTTTAAGTAGTAGATACACAAGAGAATGAATAGGCACATTGTTAACTAATAGCATAGTGAAATAATAGGAGATTGCATAAGAAATGGTGCTGGAACACTGAAGAAAACAGCATGTGTCGACAGCCAGGAAGTGGCTGTCGATAGGTGCCGGCTTCCAGAATAGATTTCTGGAGCCTGGACAGTATCTGTCGACAGGTATGGTATGCCTGTCGACAAGACAGAGCCATCTGTCGACAGATGAAAGTTATCTATCGACAGCTACGGCTTTTCCAGAAACTTTGGTTCTGGGAACATGGTTCCTGTCGATAGGTAAGGTTACGGCTATCGACAGGTACTTTGTAAACTTCCAGAAAAGGTCCAAAACAACCATGGAATGTTTTAATAAGTACTCCAACTATTCCTAACATGACTACCACATTACATGAATACAATCTAATCCTCAAAACACCAAGTCCATGAACAAAAGGAAATGAGAAAAGGAAATTCAGCATGGTACACAAAGATGACAAGAGCTCAAGGAAGAAGATTACTGGAAGAGTAATTCTTCTAAGAACCTCTTCTCTACCTCTACCAATCATTTTATCAAGACATACATGAGGTTAACATGATCTCAACTTGACAAACTTATCAAAGATAAAGAAAAACTATCATGAAACTATCCCCAAAGGTCTGAACAAAGGTATAAACATGATGATAAGCTCAACTTCAAGCCATGAAGCCAAGAATAAGATACAAGAAGAAGAGTTTATGGAATGAATCCTACACATGATTAGCTTAAGGCTTAGCACAACGTGATACCGAGAGAACACTCCTTTAACAACAATTAGGTACTCAACAATAAGTTCTATAGGATGAACACACACACTTCCAAGAGTGTTTAAAAAGTCAAAGCAATAGTTTGAGGATTGGAACACCTACACAGGAGGCTTTACAGCAAGTCAAGTGGGTTAGATTGAGAGAGAAAGGAAGAGAATCCTACCTAACTTGAAGAAGATGGAGTCTTCCCCATGAAGGGTTCACAGACAACAAGAAGAAGATGACACTGGGGTGCAATTGTTGCAGCCCACGAACAGCTCCAACTTGTAGTTCCTCAAATACGACCAATGGAGGTAGCAGCTTCAGCACAGCAACAGCAGCAAAAGACACAACACGAGCAAGAGTGGGTGTAAGAACAAGAGTGGAAAAGTGTGTGCGATGGATGTGGGAAGGTTTTTTATAAACCCAGCAATTACACCAACTGTAAAGACTTGCAAGCACAGCAGCAGGACAACAGCAAGAGTAGGGTCGGAAAGGTGAGTACAATGGCCACTGGGGTGTTTTTATAACCCTCGACCCATGCCATGCACGATGGCATGTTAGCCATCGATGTGTCACAGTAAAAACTATTTGGTTTTTACCGTAACACGTAGCCCATGCAAGCCCTTCCATTGCTTACACAAAGGTAACTAACGTGTAGACTTCATCCCCCTGTGTGGTGGCCTTCCCAGCGCCTCACACGTAGGCCATTTTAATTCCACCAAAAATCCCCACCGTAATTAGCCCATAAATCAGCTGGCCCAATAAACCCTTTGTCAATATATTCAAATGATGTTCATTTGTGTTGAAATTTCAACCATAGCCTAATGTAATGGTTTTACAAACTACAGTGATTTTAGTTTAATTTTTAGAATTTATTTTATACTGGGTGAAAAATCGCCTGGAAAATAGTTGCGTTAGCTTAGTCTTGAAATCCGTACATCAACTAGTCCGGATATTTACACTTCTGATATCACCATATTTTTTTGAAAATTATGGTGTTCTCGGATTTCATTTTCGTTACAGTTTTTCGGTGTCGCCTCGTCGAAGCGCGCACCTCTGTATACGACACTGGGATAATATTTGTTAACACTAATTAATTCCAGATATTAGTTATTTCACTCTCATAATATTAATCAAGTCTAATATCCATATTATTCATGTTTTTCCTAACAAATAAAATTTTCGGGGTGTTACAACTCTCCCCCACTAAGAAAAGAGTTTGGTCCTTCAAACTCCTTAACCAGTTTGGATGGATCACAAAGATTTAAGTTTCTAGCCTTTTAAATTTTGTCTAATCCAGATTAGTCTCACCAATCTTGTCATAATTATCATGTCATACAATGTATACATCCTTTATATATCTAGTTATCATGATATCATTAGTTGATGGGAATCTGAATATTAATGTCATGCCCCGCCAATTTAGCAGCGGAATAAATCGGGAGGCATGAACAACGAGTATGGTAATGTAAATTGCGCATACATTCGCAAATATCAGAGCAACTAATGAATAATAATTGCAATAAAACTCATCATTTTATTGATAATTCATCTTAACTATTACAACCACTAATTCAGAGCCAAAACATAGGGCTCAATGACATTATTACATTGGAAAAGAAATCTAAAGTAAATATCTAACTAAACTATAAGGTACTAAGGACATTCTATCGCTATGACTTCAGGACGCTTATCACTCCAGTCTAATCCCGTTGTTGGGTGTAAGGTCATCCCTTGACTTACCTGAAAACACATTAACAAATAACGAAGGGTGAGCGATAACGCTCAGTAGGACTTAATATCTCGTGTAAACAAGCATGCTTTAAGTGATTAATGTCTTGTATCGCAGGTTAACTAGAGAGAACGATCATGTATGGTCAAGAGAGTAATAGTACAAGATAACAAGTGAATGATAATACATTTCTCAAAAATATTGCAAAATTAGGATGGCAACATAACGAGATAGCGCGTAACAAGATAGTGTATAACAAGATAGCGTGTATCAAAATGACATGAAATAGGATAGCTTGTATCAAGGTGGTGTGTAACGAGATAGCTTGCAAAGAGATAGCATGTAATGAGATAACGTATATGGTTGTACAACGGTGCACTAGTCGAGTACGACAATAGTCACTTTGGGACAGTAGCCGTTTAACGATAGTACATTTCGTCTGAACTCCTCAGACTAATGTTAATCAGTCAGTGCTAGCACACTAATAGCACAGAACTGGCACAATATGTCTGAACTCCTCAGACTAATAGTAAAACAATTAGATGTATAGCCAATGTCGAGATAGTCAGAACCGGTGCAATGCATAACACCGTCAATAGCCCCTGCAGGTATTTTCGGGTGGCTCTCTGCCCCAGGACTAGATTGGAGCCCCTCGGACACTCTCCGTGCCCTGCACACTTAGCATTAAAGTTAGTAGGTCACCAGACCCATATTATGGCGCTAGATAGTCATGTATAGTACAAGCAATGGGAGCCACAACAGCTCAAGAGTTTCAAGAGAGTACTAGATGAATAGACAAGATAGTAGAGTGAACGTGAACAGATGAGAGTACAAGGATAGTAGACGAGATAGGGGTATAATCGTAAAATAACGATAAACCACGATAGTAACGGTTGCACAGTACCAGGTCGGGTACCGGCAGTCAGGTAGAAGTCACATCCGCCCATTAGCCGTGCCGCGTACACGAGCCAGATGGTCCGGCATGATCACAAGATAAGAGAGATCTCACTAAGGCTGTTTGGATCGTACTGATCCCTAAGAGTGTAACGGGATTTAAAGGTACAACCAGCTCGTCGGCTAAGGACATGCGCCAAAGCCAAGATGACTTACGGAGGCCTTGACAAGGAGTCCCTAGTCCAGTCGAGAGTATTCCCGGTGGAGAGGTAGTCCATGTCAAGAGAAAGTGTGTAACGAAACGTTGTCCGTCTTACCTCGAGTGCTCGAAGGCAGAGGGACGTGATAACGATGTAAAAATAACGCGAGTAAAATGAAGACATGTGTCATTTAAATAATAGGGAAATTAGGTAATTAATTTCACTTAATTACCAGATACATTATTGAGTAATTTAATAGGGTCAAATGGCAATAAACAATGTTTAGTGTGCAAGTGTAAAGAAATCATGAGAATAGAGTAAGTCGTGCTCACGGCTTTTAAATTAATAAGAGTCATTTAAATATTATCCAATAAAATTATTCAGATCATTTATTAAGCTTAACAGTATATGGTTTAACTTGTACAAGGATCAGATGGCATTTAAAGCAGGGATATAAGAGCAATTAAAGGTTCTGGCCGAAATTTCAAGAACGCGACGGGGTTGCCCGTCGCGATCACGTCGCGACGGGGCACATGGGCGCGTCAATCTGCTAACGCGGCGGGAGTTCCCGTCGCGGTCCAGGTCGCGACGAGGCGGCCTGGCGCGACGGGCGAACCGGCCTGGTCTGGCCCGGTTCGGGGTTGAGAACGCGGCAGTACAGGAAGCCGCATTATGAACGCGTCGCCTTAGCCGGCCGCGACCTCCCCGTATCGCGACGGGTCACGCCGCCGCGATATCAGGGATGTCCGGCTTTTTTTCTATTTTTCTATGGGTGGACCCTTCTTGACACAGGGTCATTCTAAAATCAGTATAAAATCGCACGGTGATCCAAAAAGCACAAAACTAGTTTTAAATGAAAGTAGACATGTATATCTATCAACATGCACGATTAATTTGAAAATAGACAAGGTTTAGACATGCATTGATCAGGTTACTTTTCGGTGACCTAAACAGATGCAGTCAAGGTTCAATGAATTAATTAGTGATGTATAGATAATTAAAAATTATGAAATTAGGGGCGTTTGAAACCTAACATGTAGTAGTATTTATGATAATTTTATCATGGAATGATGTCAAGTTTGCACGAGGTTAAAAAGGAAACAAGGAAGGTCGAGTGCACAGGTCTGATAGATATTCAAAGATTTAATTCTCCCTCGTGGGAGATCGAAATCAAGCAAGACCAAGGGCGTTTGAAAGATAATGAGATGTAGTATATCTGAGAATTTTATCAAGGTATGAGAGCACGTACACATTGGGGATTATAGAAAACACAAGATCTCAGTTCATGGTAACAACAAGAATTCATGAATTAAATTCGCCCAAATGGGTGAACGAAATACCACGAAGCCATAGGGCTTTTGAAGAGGTACATGAAGGCTACCTAGGGTAATTATTTCACGATTTTAGCTTGAGAGATTGCCTACCTTTTTCGTGGAGTAAGAAAACCCTAGTTGAATGACGAAAATATGAAAACCCTTCTTGCTCCAAGCCTTCTCCTTCCTTGCTCCTTGCTACAAATCTTCTTCTCTTCCTCTCCAAAAGTCTTAGCACGAAATTGTGGGGTGCTAGGGTCAAATGGGGGGTGTTTTGATGGCTTGTAGAGTTCTAAATCACCTAAAACTCTTTCCTCCTCATTTAATTACGAATTTCCATATTATGTCATATTTTTCTTGCTATATCTATCTAATTGGGTAAGGGAGAGGTCTAATTACGTGGGTAATGGTTTAGGATAGGATTAGGACTCTTATTAAGATATATATGAGTCATATTAGTGCTTTAATGACTCCTTTTTAATTAAGAGATAATATAGTTACAAATTTCCCTATTTAATTTGGGTCTCTTATATTTAACCCAATTGTCTCTCATCTAAATCCCAATTTTAGATTAGGATAGAGTCCTATTGGGTTAGACTAGGGTTAGGACTCTTTTTAAGATGATTAAGAGTTAAAATACTCATTATCTTAACCCTTTTCTATTTATTAATATTTTAGGTACGAATTTCACTTATTTAACTCTCATCTCATGGTGGACTCTTCATATTTGGGCCCAAAACTTTATGCTAGGACCATTAGTAAAATCCATTACTAATTTGACTTAATGGGTATTGATTTAATTCCAATTATTCACCCTTTATCCTTATGTAAATCTATTTATCACACTTATTCAAGTAATTTCATATTTTTATTTCAATTAAATATTATTCATGCCAATATTTCTAACCTTCATCATTTGGGCTCTTACTCTTGGCCCAATAACTCGTGTGAGCTTAATTGTACAACCCATGTACTTACTTTACTTATTGGATTTTTTAATTATCCTTTTATTAGAGAATTTATTCATGGACCAAGATTGTCCATTGGTCTAGATATCATAATGGACTATCATCCCATATTATTTAAAGTCTGCCCACATGTTTATTTTTATTTATAATCCACTTTGGGTCAGAAAATAATGGGTTCTTCGACTTATTCCTTAATTATGCTAATAAGTCGCATAATTTCTTAAACTTGGTCTAAACGATTTTTCTGTGCCCAAATTTCATGATGGGTCATTAGATAACATTATTTAAAGTATAACTACTATTTTTTCGAAATTTTTATAGGGGCTTATACGCATGCAATAATGATGTGCACCTTTTTAACTAATTGAATTTATTAATTGATAAATTTTCAATTTATCCATAATTTTTAATTAATGGATTTTCCGGGGTACTACATCCTCCCCCACTTAAAAGAATTTGGTCCCCAAATTCATATGACATGATACGATTACCTATTTACTTGGAATATTTTATTCCATCATCTTCCCTACTTAGGGCTTTGCTATCGAGAAAATAATATGAATTTGAACTAAGGGTTTAGTACTGATACCTTGTCTACCTTTATCTTTGGTGTGGAGTTTGGTTCTTCTTTGTCGGGCAATCGATGACTTGATGTTGTTGACTTCCGCAATGCAAACATCTGCCCAGTTTCTTCCAACAATTTTCAATCTGATGCCCTGGCTTTTTACAAAATTTACAGAATTCTTTCCACTTTGCTTCCCCTTTCATTCTCTTGCTATCTACTGTATTTCGTCCTTTATTATCATGGGAATGCGTAGCACGTTCCCTTTTCAACACCTTTTTCTTATGGATCTTTTCAAGAAGTCCCATGGTGTCCTCTACTATTTGAGCTCTCGATACCATGTCCGAATATACTACAAGGTCTAGCGGAGCCAACTTTTCCCAGAACACAGGTCTCAATCCTTCTAAGAATCTCTTTGCCTTCATCTTTTCCGTACTCACCAAATGTGATACATATTGTGCTAGTCTTTCAAATTGTGCTTCATATTTTGCTATAGACATCATTCGTTGTTTTAACTCTGCAAATTCTTTTGCCTTCTTCTCACGAATCCTTTCGGAAAAATATTTGGTGTTGAAGAGTTCTAAAAATTTATCCCACTTTATGTTGATGTCGGGTAGTTGTCGACTGGCAGCCTCCCACCAAGCTCTAGCATCGCGGTCCAATTGGAAGGTTGCCAGAAGGACTTTCTCTTGTTCTGAACATTGCATAACTCTAAAGATTCGTTCCATCGCCTTCACCCAATTTTCAGCTTCATCGGGATCCGGAGTTCCATTAAACCTAGGAGGATTCATTCGTTGGAAATTTCCGTATAAATCTCCTGCCCCATTCCTTGCTCCTGCTTGAATCACGTTGTTAAGGGCTTGAGTTAACCCTTGTACGGTGCTTTGCAAGTCTCGCAATTGTCCATGCTCACCAGCCATCTCCACTAATCTCCTGCGAGCAATAACACTTTATTTATTTCTTTTTAGACTTTGGGTGCTAAAGTATTACCAAGTTGATACATATATATATAGATAAATGTATTTAGATCTTAACCATGGTTCTACCCAATCCTCACATAGGTATGGTAGTTGACTTAGACACATGTCAGGGCAGTTCACCTAGAACATCCTAGACTTAAAATATATTATTAAGGACATCCTAGGCTCTGATACCAACTGTCATGCCCCGCCAATTTAACAGCGGAATAAATCGGGGAGGCATGAACAACGAGTATGGTAATGTAAATTGCGCATACATTCGCAAATATCAGAGCAACTAATGAACAATAATTGCAATAAAACTCATCATTTTATTGATAATTCATCTTAACTATTACAACCACTAATTCAGAGCCAAAAACATAGGGCTCAATGACATTATTACATTGGAAAAGAAATCTAAAGTAAATATCTAACTAGACTCTAAGGTACTAAGGACATTCCATCGCTATGACTTCAGGACGCTCATCACTCCAGTCCAATCCCGTTGTTGGGTGTAAGGTCATCCCTTGACTTACCTGAAAACACATTAACAAATAACGAAGGGTGAGCGATAACGCTCAGTAGGACTTAATATCTCGTGTAAACAAGCATGCTTTAAGTGATTAATGTCTTGTATCGCAGGTTAACTAGAGAGAACGATCATGTATGGTCAAGAGAGTAATAGTACAAGATAACAAGTGAATGATAATACATTTCTCAAAAATATTGCAAAATTAGGATGGCAACATAACGAGATAGCGTGTAACAAGATAGTGTATAACAAGATAGCGTGTATCAAAATGGCATGAAATAGGATAGCTTGTATCAAGGTGGTGTGTAACGAGATAGCTTGTAAAGAGATAGCATGTAATGAGATAACGTGTATGGTTGCACAACGGTGCACTAGTTGAGTACGACAATAGTCACTTTGGGACAGTAGCCGTTTAACGATAGTACATTTCGTCTGAACTCCTCAGACTAATGTTAATCAGTCAGTGCTAGCACACTAATAGCACAGAACTAGCACAATATGTCTGAACTCCTCAGACTAATAGTAAAACAATTAGATGTCTAGCCAATGTCGAGATAGTCAGAACCGGTGCAATGCATAACACCGTCAATAGCCCCTGCAGGTATTTTCGGGTGGCTCTCTGCCCCAGGACTAGATTGGAGCCCCTCGGACACTCTCCGTGCCCTGCACACTTAGCATTAAAGTTAGTAGGTCACCAGACCCATATTATGGCGCTAGACAGTCATGTATAGTACAAGCAATGGGAGCCACAACAGCTCAAGAGTTTCAAGAGAGTACTAGATGAATAGACGAGATAGTAGAGTGAACGTGAACAGATGAGAGTACAAGGATAGTAGACGAGATAGGGGTATAATCGTAAAACAACGATAAACCACGATAGTAACGGTTGCACAGTACCAGGTCGGGTACCGGCAGTCAGATAGAAGTCACATCCGCCCATTAGCCGTGCCACGTACACGAGCCAGATGGTCCGACGTGATCACAAGATAAGAGAGATCTCACTAAGGCTGTTTGGATCGTACTGATCCCTAAGAGTGTAACGGGATTTAATGGTACAACCAGCTCGTCGGCTAAGGACGTGCGCCAAAGCCAAGAAGACTTACGGAGGCCTTGACAAGGAGCCCCTAGTCCAGTCGAGAGTATTCCTGGTGGAGAGGTGGTCCATGTCAAGAGAAAGTGTGTAACGAAACGTTGTCCGTCTTACCTCGAGTGCTCGAACGCAGAGGGACGTGATAACGATGTACAAATCACGCGGGTAAAACGAAGACATGTGTCATTTAAATAATAGAGAAATTAGGTAATTAATTTCACTTAATTACCAGATACATTATTGAGTAATTTAATAGGGTCAAATGGCAATAAACAATGTTTAGTGTGCAAGTGTAAAGAAATCATGAGAATAGAGTAAGTCGTGCTCACGGCTTTTAAATTAATAAGAGTCATTTAAATATTATCCAATAAAATTATTCAGATCATTTATTAAGCTTAACAGTACATGGTTTAACTTGTACTAGGATTAGATGGCATTTAAAGTAGGGATATAAGAGCAATTAAAGGTTTTGGCCGAAATTTCAAGAACGCGACGGGGTTGCCCGTCGCGATCACGTCGCGACGGGGCACATGGGCGCGTCAATCTGCTAACGCGGCGGGAGTTCCCGTCGCGGTCCAGGTCGCGACGAGGCGGCCTAGCGCGACGGACGAACCGGCCTGGTCTGGCCCGGTTCGGGGTTGAGAACGCGGCAGTACAGGAAGCCGTGTTATGAACGCGTCGCCTTAGCCGGCCGCGACCTCCCCGTATCGCGACGGGTCGTGCCGCCGCGATATCAGGGATGTCCGGCTTTTTTTCTATTTTTCTCTAGGTTGACCCTTCTTGACACAGGGTCATTCTAAAATCAGTATAAAATCGCACGGTGATCCAAAAAGCACGAAACCAGTTTTAAACGAAAGTAGACATGTATATCTATCAACATGCACGATTAATTTGAAAATAGACAAGGTTTAGACATGCATTGATCAGGTTACTTTTCGGTGACCTAAACAGATGCAGTCAAGGTTCAATGAATTAATTAGTGATGTATACATAATGAAAAATTATGAAACTAGCGGCGTTTGAAAGCTAACATGTAGTAGTATTTATGATAATTTTATCATGGAATGATGTCAAGTTTTCTCGAGGTTAAAAAGGAAACAAGGAAGGTCACGTGCACAGGTCTGATAGATATTTAAAGATTTAATTCTCCCTCATGGGAGATCGAAATCAAGCAAGACTAGGGGCGTTTGAAAGATAATGAGATGTAGTATATCTGATAATTTTATCAAGGTATGAGAGCAAGTACACGTTGGGGATTATAGAAAACACAAGATCTCAGTTCATGGTAACAGAAAGAATTCATGAATTAAATTTGCCCAAATGGGTGAACGAAATACCACGAAGCCATAGGGCTTTTGAAGAGGTACATGAAGGCTACCTAGGGTAATTATTTCACGATTTTAGCTTGAGAGATTGCCTACCTTTTTCGTGGAGTAAGAAAACCCTAGTTGAATGACGAAAATATGAAAACCCTTCTTGCTCCAAGCCTTCTCCTTCATTGCTCCTTGCTCCAAATCTTCTCCTCTTCCTCTCCAAAAGTCTGGGCATGAAATTGTGGGGTGCTAGGGTCAAATGGGGGGTGTTTTGATGGCTTGTAGAGTTCTAAATCACCTAAAACTCTTTCCTCCTCATTTAATTACGAATTTCCATAATTATCTCATATTTTTCTTGCTATATCTATTTAATTGGGTAAGGGAGAGGTCTAATTTCGTGGGTAATGGTTTAGGATAGGATTAGGACTCTTATTAAGATATATATGAGTCATATTAGTGCTTTAATGACCCCTTTTTAATTAAGAGATAATATAGTTTCGAATTTCCCTACTTAATTTGGGTCTCTTATATTTAACCCAATTGTCTCTCATCTAAATCCCAATTTTAGATTAGGATAGAGTCCTATTGGGTTAGACTAGGGTTAGGACTCTTTTTAAGATGATTAAGAGTTAAAATACTCATTATCTTAACCCTTTTCTATTTATTAATATTTTAGGTACGAATTTCACTTATTTAACTCTCATCTCATGGTGGACTCTTCATATTTGGGCCCAAAACTTTATGCTATGACCATTAGTAAAACCTATTACTAATTTGACTTAATGGGTATTGATTTAATTCCAATTATTCACCCTTTATCCTTATGTAAATCTATTTATCACACTTATTCAAGTAATTTTATATTTTTATTTCAATTAAATATTATTCATGCCAATATTTCTAACCTTCATCATTTGGGCTCTTACTCTTGGCCCAATAACTCGTGTGAGCTTAATTGTACAACCCATGTACTTACTTTACTTATTGGATTTTTTAATTATCCTTTTATTAGAGAATTTATTCATGGGCCAAGATTGTCCATTGGTCCAGATATCATAATGGACTATCATCCCATATTATTTAAAGTCTACCCACATGTTTATTTTTATTTATAATCCACTTTGGGTCAGAAAATAATGGGTTCTTCGACTTATTCCTTAATTATGCTAATAAGTCGCATAATTTCTTAAACTTGGTCTAAACGATTTTTCTGTGCCCAAATTTCATGATGGGTCATTAGATAACATTATTTAAAGTATAACTACTATTTTTACGAAATTTTTATAGGGGCTTATACGCATGCAATAATGATGTGCACATTTTTAACTAATTGAATTTATTAATTGATAAATTTTTCAATTTATCCATAATTTTTAATTAATGGATTTTCCGGGTACTACAATTAATGGGCATTTTTAGATCTTATGAAACCATGTTGTGATCATGGATTCAATTAAATGCATTCTCTACTATGTTTGTTATTTCTGACAGTAGTATGTCAAGTAATTAGCAAATCCCTGTTAATAGCATATGACCCTTAAGGTCTCCCCTACCAAGGAATAACC
Organism: Colocasia esculenta; assembly: GCA_014218235.1. Classification (NCBI taxonomy): domain Eukaryota; kingdom Viridiplantae; phylum Streptophyta; class Magnoliopsida; order Alismatales; family Araceae; genus Colocasia; species Colocasia esculenta. The sequence continues at coordinate 53,997,779 of CM024759.1, read as the reverse complement.
TTAACTCTCAGAGAGTTATATGAATACATATTCTCTTGGAAAGGGTAGTAAGGTATGATGAGAAATTAGGAGTGTAGGGCCCTCGAATTTTTGCCCTTCTTATTTCGGTCATGTGTTATTTAGATGTTTTGTATAGTGCCATGTATATGTGTTTGTATATAATTATTTTTGTACATATTTATTTACTTATGCTTATATGTATATATGGGTTTGTTTATATTGTATATATTGCTTTTATTTATCTGTGCATATAATACATAAATTGTACATTATATTGCATGAATATATGTATATAAAGTATGCATGTATGAGTATGTCTAAGTTCTGGCCGAAGTGCATGTCAACGTCAACATGCATGGACGCCAACCCCAGATAGGTGGCCACAGATGTGGACGTCTATATCCCAGCTCTGTTGCGCCTTCAGATCCGGAAACGCTCGCAATTTCTTCGCCCCAATTTTAGAAACTGTCGTCCAACGATCGAGAACCTTATCTCAACATGTACCCAACTTCCCTTCGCCTATAAAACACCTCTCTTCGACGAGATTGAGTCCTTTTGACTCTTGGGTCAAAAACCCTAGTTTCAATTGCGAACCCTGATTTTGGAGGCTCTTGATCTTGCAACTTGGTGCATCTTCCGGTGGTCTACAACAACTGGAGGACTCTCTGAACATCAAGGAAGACTTCCCCGACTCGGTGTGCAGCAAGAATCATCACAAAACCCAGATTTGGGAGGATTTAGAGGGCTTCTTGTCACTGGCCGAGGAGAGCTTCTCTGGCAAATGAATCCGTCTAGTGATTTATTAAGAGCCAAGTAACCCTTCTACATCGTCCATACCCATGTCTAGTAGGTCCTAGGTATTTTTGCAGATTTTATCTCGCGTCCTGGAACCTCCATTCACCATCGTTTCTGCGTTCGGTCTGTGTTTGCACAGACAAGAACTTAACTGCAGCATCCGATGCCGTTAAGATCCGTGGTTGGCGGCCACCTTTGGTGCCGTTAACACATGTTGGCGGCCAACTGTGTGTCGCCAAGTTCTTCAGGTTTAATAGATTGCATGTTTTGATATTTTTGACCTATTTTCTGGATTTCTGGACATGAGTACATTATGTAAATTTTATATATGGTCAAGTACAGAGAGTAGGTCATATCATGAGGAGGTTACGAATTTCTGTCATTTGTGTTAATTATAGGAATTTCTGAAATAGAACTGTGAACTAAAAATGACAATGTTTAATTTGATTTAAAAAGATCGGTTGTGAATTAGGGTCTTCTAATTTTTACATGACAAGATGGTGATTGTTTTCAGATTTTTGAACTGCTAGAACTAACTGTGTAAATGTAAATCATGTTAAATAAAGTTCTTGGTAGAAAATGTATGATATCTGTTTTAATTATCATAAATTGTGTATAATTCTGAAAAATCTGAGAAATTGAGTATATGATTTGTTATCTGTTTTCTACCTGTGATAATAATTTCGGACTGTTTGGTTAATAGTAGGTACTGTTATGGGTTATATGATAAGAAATAACCATGTTAAGCATGCCAATGTTAATTGTATACATTTCAGTCTTTAGTAGCATCATGTTAGATGAAACTGAACTTATGTAATTGTGTATAAGTGAATCCAATGATGTTAATCGATGCATGAGAAAGATATGAACAATATGAATAATGCAATGTCTATAAATTGTGTCGTGTGTGACACTGCTACCATAGAGGGCTGTGAAACTGTACCATAGTAAAGTCCCTACATGAAGGTTAATAGTGTGCGAAATTCTATGGACAATTAGGATGAAATCCTGGAGGTGGACAAGTACCACTAGTTAGGGTACTCTATTTGGTAAGCATGCCAATCTACTATCTGTTCACTTTCACTCTATACTCTCATCTATTTCGTCTATTACTCTCATCTCTTCTTGGTACTCTATTTGGCCATTAAATTGATTGTCTAAACAAAATAACGAAATAGTGCTATAATGCCAAAGCAATAGGGCCCGGTCTGGTCCTGGGAGGAGCGCCCGAAGAGTGCTATTTCCTCGCGAGGGTAACATGATCAGGATGTGTACGGCAAGCATCCAGCGCCATTTAACAACAAACACAATTCAATCTATGACAATCAATCAATCGTTTTACTATATCTCTGGGTTGACATGATGCTCGACCAGGGAAGTGCTATTGCACCTTGGTGCAGACCTTACATATTCTTTCACTATATAGCCAATCCTTTATCATACTAGTGGCAATTACTTTTGAATGTGCTATCATTCTCTCGTTGACTATCATTCTCTCGTGGTCATGTGCTATTACTCTTTTGACTATACTTGATCGATCTCTCTAGTTAACCTGCTTTACAAGACATTAATCATTTAAAGCCTGCTTGTTTACATGAGATATTAAGTCCTACTGAGCGTTATCGCTCACCCTTCGTTATTTGTTATTGTGTTTTCAGGTAAGTCGGGTGATGACCATACACACATCAACGAGAATGGACTGGAGTGATAAGCGACCAGGAGTCATAGTGATAGAATGACCTTAGTATCTTAGAAGTTTAGTTAGTTATTTTCTTATTTATCCTTTCTGAATGTAATGAAGTCATTGAGCCCTATGTTTTGGCTCTGAATTAGTGGTTGTAATAGTTTAGATGAATTATCAATAAAATGAAGATTTATTGTTATTATTGTTAATTAGATGCTCTGATATTTGCTATTGTATGCGCAATTTACGTTACCATACACGTTGTTCATGCCTTCCTGATTTATTCCGCTGCTAAATTAGCGGGGCATGACACTTCTTAATATGTATGACGTTGAGGTTATGTCGTATAAGAAGAGTTGACCAGTACAGCAATTCCCATAAGATACTTTTTTTGACTTAGTTGTGATCCTTCCCAAATCCAGGGAGTTGTCTTGTGCTGCTTGACAATTGTGCTATATCTAGTAAATTATGTACCATTGCCGCTCATTATGGACCAAACAACTGTTCAAAATCAACTTCTTCCAATTCAATTTTGTTCTTTAAGAATGCATATTTTTGCCTTCTAAAAAGATGATCCCTTGGTAGAAATCGTCGATGACAATCAAACCAACATGACTTGCCACCATACTTAAGTACAAATGATTTGGTACTGTCCATATAGTAAGGACATGCTAGTTTTCCATGGGTGCTCTAGCCAGATAATATTCCATATGTAGGAAAGTCACTTATCGTCCACATCAATGCAGCCTTCATAGTGAAATTTTGCTTTCGAGATGCATCATAGGTAGTAACCCCATCGGTCCATAACAATTTCAACTCATCAATCAACGGCCTGATATATATGTCTAGTTTTTTTTCTAGGACTTTTTGGGCCAGGGATCAATAGGGATAGAAATATATGCTCTCGTTTCATGCACATGTTCGGCGGAAGGTTGTATGGTGTCACGAAAACTAGCCAACTAGAGTAAGAAGTCACTGAACCTCCAAATGGATTGAAACCATCAGTACATAAACCCAACCTCACATTACGTGACTCTTTTGAGAAACTCGGGTGCGCACGGTTGAAGTTACTCCAAGCTTCGGCATCTGTAGGATGGCTGATTACATTCTGTTCACGACGTACTCTTTCTGCATACCATCTCATATGTTGAGCTATCTTTGATGACATGTACATTCGTTACAGTCTCGATGTGAGGGGAAAATACTGCAATGACATGTATGGTATATCTTTTTGCCTTGAATTGTCCCCTTTCTTAGACTTGAATCTATGATGACCACAGATGGAACATGATACCTTATTTTTATCCTCATTATAATATAGCATGCAATGATTAGGACATGCATCTATTTTTTCATATCCAAGCCCTAAGTCATTGACCATCTTCTTTGCACGGTAAAAATTTTTAGGTAACTTCTCATCTTGTGGCAACATACTTTTTATAATGAGTAACAAACGATCAAAACAAATCTCACTGATGTGAAATTCAAATTTCAAGTTCAATAAGTGTGAGACCGTAGACAGTCGAGAGTGATTTTGACATCCATTCCACAATGGCTCATCAGCATCCTTAAGTAGCTGATAAAATCTTTCAGCTGTCTTGTTTGGCAGTTCTTCAGTGTGTACATGCTCCTCACGAACATTGAATCTTGGACCAATAGCATCTATGACCATATCAACGTATGAACTTCCACTTCCAATATTGGCAGACTCATAGGACCACAATGTTTCACCATGACATATCCAGTTTGTATAATCTTTAACAAACCCCTTTCTGTATAAATGACGTTGTACATCCCATGTTGGAAGCCACTTCAAGTTCTTACAGACTATACAAGGACATCAGATATAACCCTCACAATATACAGCTTCAATAGGATTTCTCAATGTAAACTGAATGAATCTCTCAATTCCATTTTTAAATTCCACAGACACCACCTGATCAACTACTCTACGGTACATCCATGAACGATCTTCGAACATTTTCCCTGTGCAAATTAAATGTTAACACACAAAACTTTAACATGTTTAACAAAAAAAAAGTCTAACCCTTTCCTTACATTGTCCATCTCTGCCATTTTAAATAGGAAGGAAATATTATTTAGATTTTCACTTTTTAACCCATCTATGAATGTTTGATTGCATGATTAATTACTATATGTGTTGTGTTATTTGCTAAAAATTTCGGTAGCATCTCCCCACACCTCTCCGATATACCACAAAATATTTATTGATTAAGAAATTTTATTAAACACTTACTAGTAAGTGGTTAAAAAAATAATCAAAATCAATAAAGGTATATTAGAGAGGAGTGAGAAGATGCAACCAAAATTTTTAACAAACAACACAAACACATATAGTAATTAACCACCTAAGTGCGTACAAACATTCACAGACTGTCCAAATGGAACAATTCAAGACTTTGAGTTAGATATACACATTCTCATATTTCAAAATGAGAATATGCACATCAATCCCAAAGTCTTGAACGGGTAGGTTGATTGGTATGTGCTTAACACGCTCTCCTAAGATGCGTGCAATGTTAGGTTGCATCCACGCATCTCAGCTCACATACAACACCCAACTAATTAGATATTGACAAGATAATAACACATTTTAAAAACACAAAAATAGGTATTCTAAAAACTCTATACATATAAAAATTATCAGCAAGCATATAAAACAAGTAAGATTGACTTTGTGTTGATGACTATTCAACATGAACATGAAAGCTATAAAGCATATTCAACAAGAAAGTTAGAAAGTAAATTTACAAAGCTAGAAATCAAATTTACAAAACATACAACACATTCTTAAGAGCAAAAATCAAATATAGCATGATGCTATTTAACTTAACTATTTATGATCCTTCAGGTGTGCATGTAATTATGAACATTTTAATAGGTTTTAGGGATTTCACCAATTATAAATTTTGATATAGCGTATCTATGTATGCCTTTGGTCTACCATAAATTAAAATCCCTGAATTTCTCAGATTTTCTCTTAAGGTGGTTCAGACGGAAGTTAAGAGCGCAAGAGATATGGGAGGGAGGGGTCATGATGCTTGTCCCTATCTTAAACATCTCAGCGTTTATAGACACACACCACTACACAACAGTATTTAATGCCACTTCAACATCAATTTTTCAGTACAACAAACAGCAATTGATAAGATAATACCCCGCTCCATAGCCAGCCGCAACCCATCATGAAGAGCTCTGGTTTCAGCTATATAGCTGGTTCCCTGCCCATAATTGAAAGCAAACCCCAAAATGAAGTAGAAGAGTTTCTGATATAGCCACCTCCAACATAAATACCCGGGTAATTTCTTTGCATGCACCATCAACATTGAGACAATGATCCTTTAATGGAGGGCACCATTTAATAAGGGTTGGTTTTTTAAGCTTGATATTATACTGATTAGATGTGAGCATGTTCTAGGGAGATGGGTTCTTGGTAAGCATATCCCTACCACCGCTACAGCAATATTAGTACTGATTTTTCTTTAAAGTTGGTGATGGATCTATCTTTTATTTTTGGAAAGACCCTTGGATTCATGGTCAGTCTATTGAATCGACGTATGGGGATTATAAAAAAATTCATCAAGGAATGGATGATAAGGTGACTGTTAGTACTTTTATCCAAGACGGCCATTGGCGCCTACCACCACTAAGACGTAAGAAAAGGTTATGGTTGAGCTGTGGTCTATTGTTCAAGATATTCCCTTAAACTATGGCGCATGGATGCTATTGTCTGAAAAAATTTGAACCAGGGCCCATCTGCTTCAAATATTTATGACATTAGAAGGATGGTTCACCCTCATGTCAATTGGTACAATCTTGTTTGGTGCCGCCCAGCATGCCAAAGGCACTTGCTTCATTCCTGGCAGGTTATGATGGGCCGACTACCAACCCAAGATCGGCTCCAGAAAAAGGGAATTATAGGTCCTTACAAGAGCCTTTGCCAGTAGGAAGATACTGCTTGCAACAATGAACTGTGGTGATGATGCCTGTCTTGCAGGATCTGTCAAGTGCTATAAGTGCATGATCTGTCCAAAATGGTGGCCATGGGTTGGAGATCTATGCACTTGTTTCACTCTCTTGTGCTAGCTGCTATCCTTCTGGATGACCACAAATCTTAAAAGGCCGGTCTGATTCCATCATTTTCACTAGGATATCTGATTTGGGTTCCGACAATCTTTTGCGGAATCACCTTTAAATAGATGAATCCATAAATTCAGAATGGAATATTAGAAGAAAATAGTAATTAAGCAAATGTGATTCCAAATAACTAATGAGATCGATCTAAGGATATTTTGTTGAAATAATGTTGTTGAGATGCTGTACAAGACCAAGGAATTATGCTACTTGCAGTCTGTGAAAGTGTGAACTGACTTTAAACTGTTGGAAATACTGAATCCCCTTGGATTTCAAATATAGAATTACCTTGCATAATATTCCAAATTTGCTTCTAGACCCCAGGCAACCCAATGTCTCTTAGATGGCCCCTGCACACCATTCCAAAAAAAATTAGCACATAACCGATCAAGGTGATTGCAAATATCCTAATGGAATTGTCTTCTTAACAGCAACCAAAAACGAGAAGAGGTGGATAGCGGGAGGGAGGGGAAGAGGGCCACGGCTGAGCCTCCCACCCTCCAATCGAGAGAGAGAGAGAGAGAGAGAGATATTAGCACATAACCGATCAAGGTGATTGCAAATATCCTAATGGAATTGTCTTCTTAACAGCAACCAAAACGAGAAGAGGTGGATAGCGGGAGGGAGGGGAAGAGGGCCACGGCTGAGCCTCCCACCCTCCAATCGAGAGAGAGAGAGAGAGAGAGAGAGAGAGAGAGAGAGAGAGAGGAGAGAGAGAGAGAGAGAGGAGAGAGAGAGAGAGAGAGAGAGAGAGACACTAACGGTGACGGTGAGATGATCGGACGGATGGAGGGAGGAGGGAGGCGGCGGCGGCGATGGCCGAGAACAGGACAGCATGCAACGGCCGGGAACAGGGCAGCAGGCGACGGAAGTAGCCACGGCAGCAGGCGACGGCGGCGGTGACGGCAGTAGGCGTCCGCGAGAGAGCAGGGTTCTCAGGAGCATCCGCAAGTGTCTGGCGCGAGAGGGAATCGGGGCGGGGGGAAATTAGGGTTGTAGCGACCGATTTCACGACCGATAAGTATCAGTCGTAAATTGATCGCAACTAGAGACCGATTAGCGATCAATGTAAGTTCGGTCGCTATTATTTAGCGACTGAAATCATTTCGATCGCTAAGTGGTCGCAATAGTGAGATCGATTGGTCTGGTCGCTGTTCAGTGGCTATATGTAACAAAATAGAGACCGATATTTTCGGTCGCAATATCAGTTGCTATTTCCAACTTTTCTTGTAGTGCCCCCTCTTCAATTTCCCTTTTCCCTGGGCCACCCGTCGATATTAAAATATGCGTGATAAGATATTAATTCGCACGGGATAAATATAATCATAAACAAATAAAGGAGATTAAAGTATGGCAGAGTCGAAATGGATAACAAACCGTATATTATATTTTATATTATAACACAACACAAAATGTATAGACGTACGTACGTTTGTTCTTGAGGTGTCTTTGTACCACAAATTAAGTTGTTTCCTACTAGTCGGCACTGATGAGTATATAGTAGTTGCTTTCCCCCGAACCAATTTCAATGGGAGATGAATCCCCCAAAGTACATGATGGCTTTTGGGTTGCTTTCATTATGTCCAAGGAGAAATATTGTTGACAAATAGGTTCAGATTTCTTTCAGTTTTAATAATTTATTTACCATCTTCAATAGATAAAAGTAAGAAATAATAAATAAGAATGATAAATAGAATAAAAATAAGAAATAATAAATAAGAATGATAAATAAGTGATAACTTTTTTTTTACAGAAATTATTGTTACATGAAAAAATATGAATATATATTTTTCCTAAAGTAGCTTCCAATATGTCACATGTAAATAAAAAATATTACAAATATGTCATCCCAGTGATGTAATCTCCATCCATTTAAACATGAGTTTGACTAATTATGAAAGGAAATCTCTTATTTATCTTTAAATCAAATAATCCTAACACCTATGTAATCTTCATCCATTTAACTGTTCTTTAAAAAAAAGTTTTTACATATTAATCCCTACAAATTTAATTGATTGTAAATTAATTCATCGTTATCATATTAGTCTATTAAAATATCTAAATCTTGTATATTAATCATTACAAGAGAGATTTTTTTTACAATATTTTAAAATTTTGAGAGACTAATATGATAATTGTTAGATTTAAGAAATTAATTTATAATCAATTAAATTTGTAGTGATTAATATGTTAAAGAAAAACCCTTAATAAAAAAGCTCCAACCTTTTTTCCTCTGCTATACCTGCCGAGCATATGACATGAGCACGGAAGACTGTTACTTCCATACATAGAGACAGGCAGCTGCCGCGTGCAGGGGTTGCAGCTGGTGGGATGCGACCGAACTCCCTGCGTCGCCTGAGAAAAGTAGCGTGGGGATCCTCAGAGATGGACTGTTGTACGTGGTAATAGGTTTTTCTCCTCGACGGGGTAGCGACAGCCTTCTCAGAAAAAAAAATAATAATAAATAAGGGTCCCGAGACAAGTTAAAAGGGGTTTTGTTTTATGTGTATAATGTATCCTTCTTAAATTATATATATATATATATATGAAAATCGTCCTTCTTTTGTATTTGTAACCATCAATTTTAGATAGATAGATTACTTTGAGGAACCCTACCGTAATATTCCGTCCAGGGATATAATATTTGCATTGACACCACGTACCCTAAAACATAAACAATCAACTGTAAAAGAATGTTCAATGCATATTTCATAATTGTTTACATGTAATTACCGAAGAATCCAATTAACTAGGGCCACATATATATTTGGGTAGGTAGGGTATACATACATGAAAGCCAAAATTAATAAACTTGTATTGGTCATTAAATTGATGACCCAATGTGCCCACCAAAAAGAAAGCTTGTGAAAGTTGAATCATGTAGCATATTTCTCTTCCCATGCCGGCCAGAGTTGCGCATGAATGGGCGGGGGTATCCAGCGAACACCATTTGCCATTAGGCATGTGTGGTGAGAATGGGAAGGGCACCAAAGCAAAAGTGGGTACGTACGTGAGGTACTGATTGGAGCCTTTGATATCCATCCTTTAAGTACTATTATTTACTCCCCGCTATTGCCTAGAGTCTGGTACCATCATATTCCTATTTCCTCCGAACCAGGCATATATATCTATAGATTGTCCACTCAAAGGGAGGAAAAGGAAGAGAGAGAAAAGGCGCAGCTCTTATCTTCTGGTCATCGGAGTCGCTGTATCACTGCTTTTTTTTGTTGGACTCACTTACCTCCACCAACGGGAAAAGGAAAAGAGTTCGTATTTTCCATCATTCCTCGAGTAGTCATGAGATCCCCTCCCCTCGGAATCACATGTCTTGTAAAAGACAAACGATCAAAAGCAAAACAGATGGACTAGTTTACTATCTTGTCTAATTATAGTGTTCACCTCAGACACAATACTCCAGTGAGAGGAGAGGCCACCCCTAATTAATCAAATGGGTTTGAGAGGACTTGTCAAGTGGATGCATGCCGGCATATATATGAGTGGGGGCACCATTACTTACAGTCTCCCGCATGCGTGCCGCCCTGTCCAATCCCCTTTTGCTTTGTTAGTCTATTCAGTTGTGATCGGAGGAGTAAAGAGAATGAGATCTTTCTTCTGGGCTAGACTATTTGAGTTGCTTTTACCACACTGGCTTGAATAAAGTTGTGACATAACATAAGGAAATATGAAAACAGAAGAGATCAACTTAAACCTTCAATTTGTTTAAATGATGATCTTAGTCATCATGAGATACTACACTTTAGGATATATTATACACATAAAACGTTACAAACTGAGGATTCCGGTTAGGTCGATCGGTTAGAACTCTTGCTTAAAAGCAGGAGATCTCGAGTTCGATTCCTGGGGAGGACTTACCTGATTTACATGCAATCCTCGAGGTCTGTAAATCCGAAGTTTAGGGTTCGTTTCATTGGTTGTGAAATACATTCGTAAGAAAAAGATTTCTTTTAAGGAAAATATTTACTATAATTACGTAGATGATTATTTTAAAAATATTTTTTCATTATTATTTTGTAATAAAATAGTTTTTAAAAAATTAAAAATATTAAAAAAAAAAGGAACGCTCTATGCGCAGATCGAACGACGTTGGTGGTCAGCGACTAACCACTCACTACAAGAAAAAATGATTTTAGCTACTAACATTGCGACAGACATTTTCGATTACTATTAGATCACAAATTAGTGACCGATTAGTGACCAAACTAGTTTAGTTGCTAAACAAATATTATAGTGATCGAACTAAAATTGATTACTAATCGGTGACAAATTTGTGACTGAATAGTGACCGATTAAAATTCGGTCACCGAATTTCACCGTTTTCGGAAATGAAGCAAACTTTTGCGACTTAATATTTTCGAAAATAGATGTTGAGCATTGGGCATTGGTCGGCTGGTTGTCGAACGCCGACCGTCGACCTCCAAGTGCCTAGCGCCGCTTTGGATGTGAGTTAACTCAGAGTTAACTCTAGTTAACTCTGAGTTAACTCAAAAAATACTTTGGTAGTGTTTTAAAGTTAACTCTAGTAGGTTAGGCTAAAGGTGAATTAAAAGTGAGTTAACCTACCATTTTCTAACCCACCTCTAGAGGTGGAATAGAGTTAACTCAAGTGAGTTAACCACTTTTTTCCTCTCACATCACAAGCATTAAATGCTACTTTTTCTTTTCCCAATGTTAGTTAACTCACTTTTAACTACCAAAGTGCATTTGAGAAAAGGTGAGTTAACTCACTATAGTCTAAAAATTAACTCTATTATTACCAAAGTAAAAGGTGGGTTACATATGTGTAACTTTGTACATGGGTTGGAGTTATCTTAACTCCAACCCATTACCAAAGTGGCGCCTGGTGGCTAATGTCAGATGCGTGTTACTGATCGTAGGCTGCCGTGCTCCGACCATCGGACGTCAATTTTCAGTTGTCGGGAATCAGGTGTGGGGCATCGTCAGTCATCTGGTGTCGCCCCTATCACTGATCAACAGTCATCGATCGCCACCTTAAGAAAAATTATTGGCAGTGCAAAAGAGACGCTAAGAATGACAACACAGACTGTAGCCTCGCTCATAAAAATCATACATGAAAGAAAAATTGAGAAAAATAATTTACGAGGTTTCATCAATAATGTTAAAATTTATGAATTTTAGGTAAAATATTTTCATAAATTAATTTTTTAAAGAAACTAAATAAGTTATTATATAAAAATTTCTCTAAAAATATTTTCATATATGAGATTTTAGAGTGGTAAATTCGTATAGTTTTGGCACAACATAGGTGATTGCTAAAAAAATTTGGATATAGTAGAGCCACCTTTGACAATTCAAGAAAATATGGATTATACATATCTACAGTTTATAGGTGTTTATATCAATAAAAAGTTATATATTGCAACATTTTATCACTAATAAGTTATCTTGAGATATTTTCGTGAATATTGTACTGGATATTTTTGGAATATACAGTTCATTTGTACTCTTACCTCGTCTAGTTGAGCGATAGATTTGAGGGAACATACACAAAGCGCTCACTATTTATGTTAAAAAACATGTATTAGAACATGAATATGTGTGTACCGTCTTAACAAAAGAAACTAGGTATTTCTTTTCTTGTTAAAAAATTAAACTTTGATGAGGGGAATCTGCAAGAATAGTTGCATATCGACCTCAAGAATTCGAGATGAGGAACTCAAAACTAATGATGGAGCGGAAGTCAAAGTTGCTTGATGTCAATCACAATTCGACCTATAGGACGTCAAACTCGAGCGGGGCTCCAAAAGTTAATTCTCCGATGCTCAAATTAGATGTCAACTCACGAAGGGGATCAAAAGAAGGTAGAATATATAGTGGAGAGAGAGAGTAGACACGCATGTTAGGTCGAGATCTCTAGTTGAGATCTAAAATTCGGACCTTTATTTGTGGCAAAAGAGGCTACTTTTATTCGCAAAGAATCGCAAGTTGGATGGGATTTTATGTGTTGGCCTGACTCTTTAGAGTGTTGGTTTCTCAACTAAGAGTCCAAAAGAAGATTCGAGGGCAATTTTCGTGCTAGATCTCACGGAGGAACAGTCATGATAGATCTCAAAATCCGTCGCTGGATGAACTTGGACCGTCGAAATCGGATTCTGACTGTTGGTGCTCGTCTTGGTCCAAATCGGTCTCTTCTTGTGCTGCCCCTTCTTCCTGGGTTGACGCCACCTAATGAGCAAGTGGCACCCAATGGACCCAAACCGAATTGGGCCGAGATATTAAGTGGGTTTCAGAGCCAGGCCAGATGCCGTGACCTATCAAATTTGAAGTAGCTTGTTCTCATTTCCTCGCGAGAACTCGACACTTAATTTATTGGGTAACGTGGGGGTGGGAATTATTTGGGTTACTAAACATACGTGAAGTTCTTTAACCACTGACACTTGCAACAGCTCCAAATAGCTTTTATAAACCTATGAAAATACGATCCCTCCATAATGAAAGTGAACTCCTTACTCATGCGGAAGATTAGGCTGGAAAAGATTATTTGTATGCATGCATTGTGGAGTAAAGTTAGATCACATTTAATATGAAAAGCTTGAATTCCCTTTATTTCTATGAGTCCTACCCAAGATATTTGATTAGCTCCCTGAAAGGAAGATACTGGGAAGATGCATGATTGTGGAGTTGAGATTATCTAATGGCCCAATTCAAGTTTGGCGTCCGCGGTCGACAGATCAACCCACCACCATGACAAAGTCCGGCTTTAGAACAAGCCATCACCATCACAAAACTGTCCTACCGTGAAGGCATGAAAAGGGCACCCCTCCCTACTTGACTAACAAAGGCTGTGGGCCACTCGTGCCTCTCTCGATGAGTAGTACCATGCCACAGATTGGGACAAAAGGACATTCCACACTCCAATATGCGTAAAGCCAACCCGCATGAGCCCTCGAGAAGGCAATAGAAGTTTGGAATTCTACCCTCACACCCCCCCCCTCTTAATTAGTTAATGTTAAAAAGGTGGGATTCTTAGCAGACCCCACAATTGTTTTGGAGCCGTCTTCTTTCCCATGACAGTAATAGATTAAAGAAAAAGGAATGGAAACGAAAGAGTGATGAGGGAGAAAAGAAAAGAAAAAGGGCCTGCCAGGCGCAACAGCCTGGTCGCTTAGCGGAGAAACCTTCGAAAATACTGCAGAATATAAAGTAGAACAGGTCAACTGATACCCTCCCCCCCCCCCCCACCCATGTTCAAACAACATCTGCTGCCAAACCCATCAAAGGCCAGACCTTCTATTTATGTCATTCACTTTCTTCTCCCTCCCTCCCGTGCCCCAATGCATCATAGAGAAGCCCCAGGAATAGAGCCAGCAAATGTACATCCTGATATGGTCGCTGAGCCCCCACAAGATATCTTTAATGGCAGTCTATCCTGATTCCTACGGTTCCCCGTTTACAAGGCACAAGTGTCCATCACCACAAGCCAACTTGTCTAACAAATATGCAAGCCGTGGGAACTACTCTCTTTCCCCCATGTCCACTCATTTCTATACCTATCTTTCTATCTATCCGTGTCTGTCTATCCATCCGGGAGGGCACTAGGCATTAACTTCTCCTACAACTGGTGTGCTAACGGAATCCAAAAGGGTACCGTGAGGGAAACGGTAACATGCATGGTAGAACTGGGAGTTCCAACAGGCATGAGATGTGGACTTGGTCCCCCTTCTCATCTGTGTGGCCCTGGTACAGTCCAGAAAGGATCCACCGAAGTTGATGGGAAAATACAGATACGCCACTCTCCCTTGTGCATCATTAATTTATGTCCATATACTAGTGAAAATTTACAGCTCATATCTTTTGTCTCCTTCCCGTATAAGCAGTCAAATGATCCAAAACAAAGAACAACAAGAGAACGAACGATATTATCGGAAAGCAATAATAGATAAAGGAGGGAGGGAGAGGAGGTGGGCCAGGTCAGGTGGCGTTGCTCCATGCGATTTTTACCCGGGATTTTAGACCACCACCAGCTACGCACCCGGCCTATATCTACCTTCCCACATCATGTTGTGAAAAGAAAGTGATGGATGTGGGTGGGAGCATTGAATGGTTGTTTGAAGAAAGCAGATGCGTTTGCTTTACCTCTCTCTTCCCTCACCCTTTTGTCTTTCCCCGTGGGCGATGGAATCTGATGCCACACACAACAGAACAAATGAGGAGATGTGAAGTGTGAAACGTGATTCGCTCCAGTTTTGGCCTCTACCACCGCCACTGTGATCCCAATAGGGATGGATGATGAGTCAGACTTGTGTCGGGGTAGGAACCCGGGAGCGGTGTTGAAGGATTGGAAGGAAAAGTGTGGAGGAGGCTGTCATGAGCTTTGTTGCATATGTGAAGATTCTCGCAAGGTTCTCAAGAGACCCAAATCCTCTCATCCTCCCCTGTATCGGACTCGACCCGCAACCATCTACCGCATCAGCAGTCATGTCACTGTTCATCACTGGGGTCAGATGGGGCCGCTCTGCCCTGGAAATTTCCGATCGAATGGAAGACCCCACTCTTAACATATATATATATATATATATATATATTACTCAACAATAAGTTCTATAGGATGAACACACACACTTCCAAGAGTGTTTAAAAAGTCAAAGCAATAGTTTGAGGATTGAAACCCTCACACAGGAGGCTTTACAGCAAGTCAAGTGGGTTAGATTGAGAGAGAAAGGAAGAGAATCTACCTAACTTGAAGAAGATGGAGTCTTCCCCATGAAGGGTTCAAACAGACAACAAGAAGAAGATGACACTGGGGTGCAATTGTTGCAGCCCACGAACAGCTCCAACTTGTAGTTCCTCAAATACGACCAATGGAGGTAGCAGCTTCAGCACAGCAACAGCAGCAAAAGACACCACCGAGCAAGAGTGGGTGTAAGAACAAGAGTGGAAAAGTGTGTGCGATGGATGTGGGAGGTTTTTTATAAACCCAGCAATTACACCAACTGTAAAGACTTGCAAGCACAGCAGCAGGACAACAGCAAGAGTAGGGTCGGAAAGGTGAGTACAATGGCCACTGGGGTGTTTTTATAACCCTCGACCCATGCCATGCACGATGGCATGTTAGCCATCGATGTGTCACAGTAAAACTATTTGGTTTTTACCGTAACACGTAGCCCATGCAAGCCCTTCCATTGCATACACAAAGGTAACTAACGTGTAGACTTCATCCCCCTGTGTGGTGGCCTTCCAGCGCCTCACACGTAGCCATTTAATTCCACCAAAAATCCCCACCGTATAGCCCATAAATCAGCTGGCCCAATAACCCTTTGTCAATATATTCAAATGATGTTCATTGTGTTGAAATTTCAACCATAGCCTAATGTAATGGTTTTACAAACTACAGTGATTTAGTTTAATTTTTAGAATTTATTTTATACTGGGTGAAATCCCTGGAAAATAGTTGCGTTAGCTTAGTCTTGAATCCGTACATCAACTAGTCCGGATATTTACACTTCTGATATCACCATATTTTTTGAAAATTATGGTGTTCGGATTTCATTTTCGTTACAGTTTTTTTTTTTTCGTGTCGCCTCGCGAAGCGCGCACCTCTGTATACGACACTGGGATAATATTTGTTAACACTAATTAATTCCAGATATTAGTTATTTCACTCTCATATATTAATCAAGTCTAATATCCATATTTCATTTTTTGTTTTCCTAACAAATAAAATTTTTCGGGGTGTTACAACTCTCCCCCACTAAGAAAAGAGTTTGGTCCTCAAACTCCTTAACCAGTTGGATGATCACAAAGTTTAAGTTTCTAGCCTTTTAAATTTGTCTAATCCAGATTAGTCTCACTAATCTGTCATATTATCATGTCATACATGATACATCCTTTATATATCTAGTTAATCATGATAATCATTAGTTGATGGGAATCTGAATATTAATGTCATGCCCCGCCAATTTAGCAGCGGAATAAATCGGGGAGGCATGAACAACGAGTATGGTAATGTAAATTGCGCATACATTCGCAAATATCAGAGCAACTAATGAATAATTGCAATAAAACTCATCATTTTATTGATAATTCATCTAACTATTACAACCACTAATTCAGAGCCAAAACATAGGGCTCAATGACATTATTACATTGGAAAAGAAATCTAAAGTAAATATCTAACTAGACTCTAAGGTACTAAGGACATTCCATCGCTATGACTTCAGGACGCTCATCACTCCAGTCCAATCCCGTTGTTGGGTGTAAGGTCATCCCTTGACTTACCTGAAAACACATAACAAATAACGAAGGGTGAGCGATAACGCTCAGTAGGACTTAATATCTCGTGTAAACAAGCATGCTTTAAGTGATTAATGTCTTGTATCGCAGGTTAACTAGAGAGAACGATCATGTATGGTCAAGAGAGTAATAGTACAAGATAACAAGTGAATGATAATACATTTCTCAAAGTATTGCAAAATTAGGATGGCAACATAACGAGATAGCGCGTAACAAGATAGTGTATAACAAGATAGCGTGTATCAAAATGACATGAATAGGATAGCTTGTATCAAGGTGGTGTGTAACGAGATAGCTTGTAAAGAGATAGCATGTAATGAGATAACGTGTATGGTTGCACAACGGTGCACTAGTCGAGTACGACAATAGTCACTTTGGGACAGTAGCCGTTTAACGATAGTACATTTCGTCTGAACTCCTCAGACTAATGTTAATCAGTCAGTGCTAGCACACTAATAGCACAGAACTGGCACAATATGTCTGAACTCCTCAGACTAATAGTAAAACAATTAGATGTCTAGCCAATGTCGAGATAGTCAGAACCGGTGCAATGCATAACACCGTCAATAGCCCCTGCAGGTATTTTCGGGTGGCTCTCTGCCCCAGGACTAGATTGGAGCCCCTCGGACACTCTCCGTGCCCTGCACACTTAGCATTAAAGTTAGTAGGTCACCAGACCCATATTATGGCGCTAGACAGTCATGTATAGTACAAGCAATGGGAGCCACAACAGCTCAAGAGTTTCAAGAGAGTACTAGATGAATAGACGAGATAGTAGAGTGAACGTGAACAGATGAGAGTACAAGGATAGTAGACGAGATAGGGGTATAATCGTAAAACAACGATAAACCACGATAGTAACGGTTGCACAGTACCAGGTCGGGTACCGGCAGTCAGGTAGAAGTCACATCCGCCCATTAGCCGTGCCGCGTACACGAGCCAGATGGTCCGGCGTGATCACAAGATAAGAGAGATCTCACTAAGGCTGTTTGGATCGTACTGATCCCTAAGAGTGTAACGGGATTTAAAGGTACAACCAGCTCGTCGGCTAAGGACGTGCGCCAAAGCCAAGAAGACTTACGGAGGCCTTGACAAGGAGTCCCTAGTCCAGTCGAGAGTATTCCCGGTGGAGAGGTGGTCCATGTCAAGAGAAAGTGTGTAACGAAACGTTGTCCGTCTTGCCTCGAGTGCTCGAAGGCAGAGGGACGCGATAACGGTGTACAAATCACGCGAGTAAAATGAAGACATGTGTCATTTAAATAATAGGGAAATTAGGTAATTAATTTCACTTAATTACCAGATACATTATTGAGTAATTTAATAGGGTCAAATGGCAATAAACAATGTTTAGTGTGCAAGTGTAAAGAAATCATGAGAATAGAGTAAGTCGTGCTCACGGCTTTTAAATTAATAAGAGTCATTTAAATATTATCCAATAAAATATTAAGATCATTTATTAAGCTTAACAGTACATGGTTTAACTTGTACAAGGATTAGATGGCATTTAAAGCAGGGATATAAGAGCAATTAAAGGTTCTGGCCGAAATTTCAAGAACGCGACGGGGGTGCCCGTCGCGATCACGTCGCGACGGGGCACATGGGCGCGTCAATCTGCTAACGCGGCGGGAGTTCCCGTCGCGGTCCAGGTCGCGACGGGGCGGCCTGGCGCGACGGGCGAACCGGCCTGGTCTGGCCCGGTTCGGGGTTGAGAACGCGGCGGTACAGGCAGCCGCATTATGAACGCGTCGCCTTAGCCGGCCGCGACCTCCCCGTATCGCGACGGGTCGCGCCGCCGCGATAACAGGGATGTCCGGCTTTTTTTCTATTTTTCTCTGGGTGGACCCTTCTTGACACAGGGTCATTCTAAAATCAGTATAAAATCGCACGGTGATCCAAAAAGCACGAAACTAGTTTTAAACGAAAGTAGACATGTATATCTATCAACATGCACGATTAATTTGAAAATAGACAAGGTTTAGACATGCATTGATCAGGTTACTTTTCGGTGACCTAAACAGTGCAGTCAGGTTCAATGAATTAATTAGAGATGTATACATGATGAAAAATTATGAAACTAGGGCGTTTGAAAGCTAACATGTAGTAGTATTTATGATAATTTTATCATGGAATGATGTCAAGTTTGCACGAGGTTAAAAAGGAAACAAGGAGGGTCGAGTGCACAGGTCTGATAGATATTCAAAGATTTAATTCTCCCTCATGGGAGATCGAAATCAAGCAAGACCAAGGGCGTTTGAAAGATAATAAGATGTAGTATATCTGAGAATTTTATCAAGGCATGAGAGCAAGTACACATTGGGGATTATAGAAAACACAAGATCTCAGTTCATGGTAACAGCAAGACTTCATGAATTAAATTCGCCCAAATGGGTGAACGAAATACCACGAAACCATAGGGCTTTTGAAGAGGTACATGAAGGCTACCTAGGGTAATTATTTCACGATTTTAGCTTGAGAGATTGCCTACCTTTTTCGTGGAGTAAGAAAACCCTAGTTGAATGACGAAAATATGAAAACCCTTCTTGCTCCAAGCCTTCTCCTTCATTGCTCCTTGGTCCAATCTTCTCCTCTTCCTCTCCAAAAGTCTTAGCACGAAATTGTGGGGTGCTAGGGTCAAATGGGGGGTGTTTTGATGGCTTGTAGAGTTCTAAATCACCTAAAACTCTTTCCTCCTCATTTAATTACGAATTTCCATATTATCACATATTTTTCTTGCTATATCTATCTAATTGGGTAAGGGAGAGGTCTAATTTCGTGGGTAATGGTTTAGGATAGGATTAGGACTCTTATTAAGATATATATGAGTCATATTAGTGCTTTAATGACCCCTTTTTAATTAAGAGATAATATAGTTACGAATTTCCCTATTTAATTTGGGTCTCTTATATTTAACCCAATTGTCTCTCATCTAAATCCCAATTTTAGATTAGGATAGAGTCCTATTGGGTTAGACTAGGGTTAGGACTCTTTTTAAGATGATTAAGAGTTAAAATACTCATTATCTTAACCCTTTTCTATTTATTAATATTTTAGGTACGAATTTCACTTATTTAACTCTCATCTCATGGTGGACTCTTCATATTTGGGCCCAAAACTTTATGCTAGGACCATTAGTAAAACCATTACTAATTTGACTTAATGGGTATTGATTTAATTCCAATTATTCACCCTTTATCCTTATGTAAATCTATTTATCACACTTATTCAAGTAATTTCATATTTTTATTTCAATTAAATATTATTCATGCCAATATTTCTAACCTTCATCATTTGGGCTCTTACTCTTGGCCCAATAACTCGTGTGAGCTTAATTGTACAACCCATGTACTTACTTTACTTATTGGATTTTTAATTATCCTTTTATTAGAGAATTTATTCATGGCCAAGATTGTCCATTGGTCCAAATATCATAATGGCTATCATCCCATATTATTTAAAGTCTACCCACATGTTTATTTTTATTTATAATCCACTTTGGGTCATAAAATAATGGGTTCTTCGACTTATTCCTTAATTATGCTAATAAGTCGCATAATTTCTTAAACTAAGTCCAAACGATTTTTCTATGCCCAAATTTCATGATGGGTCATTAGAGAACATTATTTAAAGTATAACTACTATTTTTACGAAATTTTTATAGGGGTTTATACGCATGCAATAATGATGCGTACCTTTTAACTAATTGAATTTATTAATTGATAAATTTCAATTTATCTATAATTTTTAATTAATGGATTTTCCGGGGTACTACATCCTCCCCCACTTAAATAGAATTTGGTCCCCAAATTCATATGATATGATACGATTACCTATTTACTTGAATATCTCATTCCATCATCTCCCCTAACTTAGGGTTTTGCTATCGAGAAAATAATATGAATTTGAACTAAGGGTTTAGTACTGATACCTTGTCTACCTTTATCTTTGGTGTGGAGTTTGGTTCTTCTTTGTCGGGCAATCGATGACTCGATGTTGTTGACTTCCACAATGCAAACATCTGCCCAGTTTCTTCCAACAGTTTTCAATCTGATGCCCTGGCTTTTTACAAAATTTACAGAATTCTTTCCGCTTTGCTTCCCCTTTCATTCTCTTGCTATCTACTGTATTTCTTCCTTTATTATCATGGGAATGGTATCACGTTCCCTTTTCACACCTTTTCTTATGGATCTTTTCAAGAAGTCCCATGGTGTCCTCTACTATTTGAGCTCTCGATACCATGTCCGAATATACTACAAGGTCTAGCGGAGCCAACTTTTCCCAGAACACAGGTCTCAATCCTTCTAAGAATCTCTTTGCCTTCATCTTTTCCGTACTCACCAAATGTGGTGCATATTGTGCTAGTCTTTCAAATTGTGCTTCATATTCTGCTACAGACATCATTCGTTGTTTTAAATTGGCGAATTCATTTGCCTTCTTCTCACGAATCCTTTCGGAAAAATATTTGGTGTTGAAGAGTTCTAAAAATTCATCCCACTCTATGTTGATGTCGGGTAGTTGTCGACTGGCAGCCTTCCCACCAAGCTCTAGCATCGCGGTCCAATTGGAAGGTTGCCAGAAGGACTTTCTCTGTTCTGAACATTGCATAACTCTAAAGATTCGTTCCATCGCCTTCACCCAATTTTCGGCTTCATCGGGATCCGGAGTTCCATTAAACCTAGGAGGATTCATTCGTTGGAAATTTCCGTATAAATCTCCTGCCCCATTCCTTGCTCCTGCTTGAATCACGTTGTTAAGGGCTTGAGTTAACCCTTGTACGGTGCTTTGCAAGTCCCGCAATTGTCCATGCTCACCAGCCATCTCCACTAATCTCCTGCGAGCAATAACACTTTATTTATTTCTTTTTAGACTTTGGGTGCTAAAGTATTACCAAGTTGATACATATATATATAGATAAATGTATTCAGATCTTAACCATGGTTCTACCCAATTCTCACATAGGTATGGTGGTTGACTTAGACACATGTCAGGGCAGTTCACCTAGAACATCCTAGACTTAAAATATATTATTAAGGACATCCTAGGCTCTGATACCAACTGTCATGCCCCGCCAATTTAGCAGCGGAATAAATCGGGGAGGCATGAACAACGAGTATGGTAATGTAAATTGCGCATACATTCGCAAATATCAGAGCAACTAATGAACAATAATTGCAATAAAACTCATCATTTTATTGATAATTCATCTAAACTATTACAACCACTAATTCAGAGCCAAAACATAGGGCTCAATGACATTATTACATTGGAAAAGAAATCTAAAGCAAATATCTAACTAGACTCTAAGGTACTAAGGACATTCCATCGCTATGACTTCAGGACGCTCATCACTCCAGTCCAATCCCGTTGTTGGGTGTAAGGTCATCCCTTGACTTACCTGAAAACACAATAACAAATAACGAAGGGTGAGCGATAACGCTCAGTAGGACTTAATATCTCGTGTAAACAAGCATGCTTTAAGTGATTAATGTCTTGTAACGCAGGTTAACTAGAGAGAACGATCATGTATGGTCAAGAGAGTAATAGTACAAGATAACAAGTGAATGATAATACATTTCTCAAAAGTATTGCAAAATTAGGATGGCAACATAACGAGATAGCGTGTAACAAGATAGTGTATAACAAGATAGCGTGTATCAAAATGACATGAAATAGGATAGCTTGTATCAAGGTGGTGTGTAACGAGATAGCTTGTAAAGAGATAGCATGTAATGAGATAACGTGTATGGTTGCACAACGGTGCACTAGTCGAGTACGACAATAGTCACTTTGGGACAGTAGCCGTTTAACGATAGTACATTTCGTCTGAACTCCTCAGACTAATGTTAATCAGTCAGTGCTAGCACACTAATAGCACAGAACTGGCACAATATGTCTGAACTCCTCAGACTAATAGTAAAACAATTAGATGTCTAGCCAATGTCGAGATAGTCAGAACCGGTGCAATGCATAACACCGTCAATAGCCCCTGCAGGTATTTTCGGGTGGCTCTCTGCCCCAGGACTAGATTGGAGCCCCTCGGACACTCTCCGTGCCCTGCACACTTAGCATTAAAGTTAGTAGGTCACCAGACCCATATTATGGCGCTAGACAGTCATGTATAGTACAAGCAATGGGAGCCACAACAGCTCAAGAGTTTCAAGAGAGTACTAGATGAATAGACGAGATAGTAGAGTGAACGTGAACAGATGAGAGTACAAGGATAGTAGACGAGATAGGGGTATAATCGTAAAACAACGATAAACCACGATAGTAACGGTTGCACAGTACCAGGTCGGGTACCGGCAGTCAGGTAGAAGTCACATCCGCCCATTAGCCGTGCCGCGTACACGAGCCAGATGGTCCGGCGTGATCACAAGATAAGAGAGATCTCACTAAGGCTGTTTGGATCGTACTGATCCCTAAGAGTGTAACGGGATTTAAAGGTACAACCAGCTCGTCGGCTAAGGACGTGCGCCAAAGCCAAGAAGACTTACGGAGGCCTTGACAAGGAGTCCCTAGTCCAGTCGAGAGTATTCCCGGTGGAGAGGTGGTCCATGTCAAGAGAAAGTGTGTAACGAAACGTTGTCCGTCTTGCCTCGAGTGCTCGAAGGCAGAGGGACGCGATAACGGTGTACAAATCACGCGAGTAAAACGAAGACATGTGTCATTTAAATAATAGGGAAATTAGGTAATTAATTTCACTTAATTACCAGATACATTATTGAGTAATTTAATAGGGTCAAATGGCAATAAACAATGTTTAGTGTGCAAGTGTAAAGAAATCATGAGAATAGAATAAGTCGTGCTCACGGCTTTTAAATTAATAAGAGTCATTTAAATATTATCCAATAAAAATATTCAGATCATTTATTAAGCTTAACAGTACATGGTTTAACTTGTACAAGGATTAGATGGCATTTAAAGCAGGGATATAAGAGCAATTAAAGGTTCTGGCCGAAATTTCAAGAACGCGACGGGGTGCCCGTCGCGATCACGTCGCGACGGGGCACATGGGCGCGTCAACTGCTAACGCGGCGGGAGTTCCCGTCGCGGTCCAGGTCGCGACGGGGCGGCCTGGCGCGACGGCGAACCGGCCTGGTCTGGCCCGGTTCGGGGTTGAGAACGCGGCGGTACAGGCAGCCGCGTTATGAACGCGTCGCCTTAGCCGGCCGCGACCTCCCCGTATCGCGACGGGTCGCGCCGCCGCGATAACAGGGATGTCCGGCTTTTTTTCTATTTTTCTCTGGGTGGACCCTTCTTGACACAGGGTCATTCTAAATCAGTATAAAATCGCACGGTGATCCAAAAAGCACGAAACAGTTTTAAACGAAAGTAGACATGTATATCTATCAACATGCACGATTAATTTGAAAATAGACAAGGTTTAGACATGCATTGATCAGGTTACTTTTCGGTGACCTAAACAGGCGCAGTCAGGGTTCAATGAATTAATTAGAGATGTATACATGATGAAAAATTATGAAACTAGCGGCGTTTGAAAGCTAACATGTAGTAGTATTTATGATAATTTTATCATGGAATGATGTCAAGTTTTCACGAGGTTAAAAAGGAAACAAGGAGGGTCAGTGCACAGGTCTGATAGATATTCAAAGATTTAATTCTCCCTCATGGAGATCGAAATCAAGCAAGACTAGGGGCGTTTGAAAGATAATAAGATGTAGTATATCTGAGAATTTTATCAAGGCATGAGAGCAAGTACACGTTGGGGATTATAGAAAACACAAGATCTCAGTTCATGGTAACAGCAAGAATTCATGAATTAAATTCGCCCAAATGGGTGAACGAAATACCACGAAACCATAGGGCTTTTGAAGAGGTACATGAAGGCTACCTAGGGTAATTATTTCACGATTTTAGCTTGAGAGATTGCCTACCTTTTTCGTGGAGTAAGAAAACCCTAGTTGAATGACGAAATATGAAAACCCTTCTTGCTCCAAGCCTTCTCCTTCCTTGCTCCTTGGTCCAAATCTTCTCCTCTTCCTCTCCAAAAGTCTTAGCACGAAATTGTGGGGTGCTAGGGTCAAATGGGGGGTGTTTGATGGCTTGTAGAGTTCTAAATCACCTAAAACTCTTTCCTCCTCATTTAATTACGAATTTCCATAATTATCACATATTTTTCTTGCTATATCTATCTAATTGGGTAAGGGAGAGGTCTAATTTCGTGGGTAATGGTTTAGGATAGGATTAGGACTCTTATTAAGATATATATGAGTCATATTAGTGCTTTAATGACCCCTTTTTAATTAAGAGATAATATAGTTACGAATTTCCCTATTTAATTTGGGTCTCTTATATTTAACCCAATTGTCTCTCATCTAAATCCCAATTTTAGATTAGGATAGAGTCCTATTGGGTTAGACTAGGGTTAGGACTCTTTTTAAGATGATTAAGAGTTAAAATACTCATTATCTTAACCCTTTTCTATTTATTAATATTTTAGGTACGAATTTCACTTATTTAACTCTCATCTCATGGTGGACTCTTCATATTTGGGCCCAAAACTTTATGCTAGGACCATTAGTAAAACCCATTACTAATTTGACTTAATGGGTATTGATTTAATTCCAATTATTCACCCTTTATCCTTATGTAAATCTATTTATCACACTTATTCAAGTAATTTATATTTTTATTTCAATTAAATATTATTCATGCCAATATTTCTAACCTTCATCATTTGGGCTCTTACTCTTGGCCCAATAACTCGTGTGAGCTTAATTGTACAACCCATGTACTTACTTTACTTATTGGATTTTTAATTATCCTTTTATTAGAGAATTTATTCATGGGCCAAGATTGTCCATTGGTCCAGATATCATAATGGACTATCATCCCATATTATTTAAAGTCTACCCACATGTTTATTT
Organism: Colocasia esculenta; assembly: GCA_014218235.1. NCBI lineage: Eukaryota > Viridiplantae > Streptophyta > Magnoliopsida > Alismatales > Araceae > Colocasia > Colocasia esculenta. The sequence goes on along the minus strand of CM024759.1, from coordinate 53,971,988 downwards.
TTATTTATAATCCACTTTGGGTCAGAAAATAATGGGTTCTTCGACTTATTCCTTAATTATGCTAATAAGTCGCATAATTTCTTAAACTTGGTCTAAACGATTTTTCTGTGCCCAAATTTCATGATGGGTCATTAGATAACATTATTTAAAGTATAACTACTATTTTTACGAAATTTTTATAGGGGCTTATACGCATGCAATAATGATGTGCACATTTTTAACTAATTGAATTTATTAATTGATAAATTTTTCAATTTATCCATAATTTTTAATTAATGGATTTTCCGGGGTACTACAATTAATGGGCATTTTTAGATCTTATGAAACCATGTTGTGATCATGGATTCAATTAAATGCATTCTCTACTATGTTTGTTATTTCTGACAGTAGTATGTCAAGTAATTAGCAAATCCCTGTTAATAGCATATGACCCTTAAGGTCTCCCCTACCAAGGAATAACCTTAACTCTCAGAGAGTTATATGAATACATATTCTCTTGGAAAGGGTAGTAAGGTATGATGAGAAATTAGGAGTGTAGGGCCCTCGAATTTTTGCCCTTCTTATTTCGGTCATGTGTTATTTAGATGTTTTGTATAGTGCCATGTATATGTGTATGTATATAATTATTTTTGTACATATTTATTTACTTATGCTTATATGTATATATGGGTTTGTTTATATTGTATATATTGCTTTTATTTATCTGTGCATATAATACATAAATTGTACATTATATTGCATGAATATATGTATATAAAGTATGCATGTATGAGTATGTCTAAGTTCTGGCCGAAGTGCATGTCAACGTCAACATGCATGGACGCCAACCCCAGATAGGTGGCCACAGATGTGGACGTCTATATCCCAGCTCTGTTGCGCCTTCAGATCCGGAAACGCTCGCAATTTCTTCGCCCCAATTTTAGAAACTGTCGTCCAACGATCGAGAACCTTATCTCAACATGTACCCAACTTCCCTTGGCCTATAAAACACCTCTCTTCGACGAGATTGAGTCCTTTTGACTCTTGGGTCAAAAACCCTAGTTTCAATTGCGAACCCTGATTTTGGAGGCTCTTGATCTTGCAACTTGGTGCATCTTCCGGTGGTCTACAACAACTGGAGGACTCTCTGAACATCAAGGAAGACTTCCCGACTCGGTGTGCAGCAAGAATCATCACAAAACCCAGATTTGGGAGGATTTAGAGGGCTTCTTGTCACTGGCCGAGGAGAGCTTCTCTGGCAAATGAATCCGTCTAGTGATTTATTAAGAGCCAAGTAACCCTTCTACATCGTCCATACCCATGTCTAGTAGGTCCTAGGTATTTTTGCAGATTTTATCTCGCGTCCTGGAACCTCCATTCACCATCGTTTCTGCGTTCGGTCTGTGTTTGCACAGACAAGAACTTAACTGCAGCATCCGATGCCGTTAAGATCCGTGGTTGGCGGCCACCTTTGGTGCCGTTAACACATGTTGGCGGCCAACTGTGTGTCGCCAAGTTCTTCAGGTTTAATAGATTGCATGTTTTGATATTTTTGACCTATTTTCTGGATTTCTGGACATGAGTACATTATGTAAATTTTATATATGGTCAAGTACAGAGAGTAGGTCATATCATGAGGAGGTTACGAATTTCTGTCATTTGTGTTAATTATAGGAATTTCTGAAATAGAACTGTGAACTAAAAATGACAATGTTTAATTTGATTTAAAAAGATCGGTTGTGAATTAGGGTCTTCTAATTTTTACATGACAAGATGGTGATTGTTTTCAGATTTTTGAACTGCTAGAACTAACTGTGTAAATGTAAATCATGTTAAATAAAGTTCTTGGTAGAAAATGTATGATATCTGTTTTAATTATCATAAATTGTGTATAATTCTGAAAAATCTGAGAAATTGAGTATATGATTTGTTATCTGTTTTCTACCTGTGATAATAATTTCGAACTGTTTGGTTAATAGTAGGTACTGTTATGGGTTATATGATAAGAAATAACCATGTTAAGCATGCCAATGTTAATTGTATACATTTCAGTCTTTAGTAGCATCATGTTAGATGAAACTGAACTTATGTAATTGTGTATAAGTGAATCCAATGATGTTAATCGATGCATGAGAAAGATATGAACAATATGAATAATGCAATGTCTATAAATTGTGTCGTGTGTGACACTGCTACCATAGAGGGCTGTGAAACTGTACCATAGTAAAGTCCCTACATGAAGGTTAATAGTGTGCGAAATTCTATGGACAATTAGGATGAAATCCTGGAGGTGGACAAGTACCACTAGTTAGGGTACTCTATTTGGTAAGCATGCCAATCTACTATCTGTTCACTTTCACTCTATACTCTCATCTATTTCGTCTATTACTCTCATCTCTTCTTGGTACTCTATTTGGCCATTAAATTGATTGTCTAAACAAAATAACGAAATAGTGCTATAATGCCAAAGCAATAGGGCCCGGTCTGGTCCTGGGAGGAGCGCCCGAAGAGTGTTATTTCCTCGCGAGGGTAACATGATCAGGATGTGTACGGCAAGCATCCAGCGCCATTTAACAACAAACACAATTCAATCTATGACAATCAATCAATCGTTTTACTATATCTCTGGGTTGACATGATGCTCGACCAGGGAAGTGCTATTGCACCTTGGTGCAGACCTTACATATTCTTTCACTATATAGCCAATCCTTTATCATACTAGTGGCAATTACTTTTGAATGTGCTATCATTCTCTCGTTGACTATCATTCTCTCGTGGTCATGTGCTATTACTCTTTTGACTATACTTGATCGATCTCTCTAGTTAACCTGCTTTACAAGACATTAATCATTTAAAGCCTGCTTGTTTACATGAGATATTAAGTCCTACTGAGCGTTATCGCTCACCCTTCGTTATTTGTTATTGTGTTTTCAGGTAAGTCGGGTGATGACCATACACACATCAACGAGAATGGACTGGAGTGATAAGCGACCAGGAGTCATAGTGATAGAATGACCTTAGTATCTTAGAAGTTTAGTTAGTTATTTCTTATTTATCCTTTCTGAATGTAATGAAGTCATTGAGCCCTATGTTTTGGCTCTGAATTAGTGGTTGTAATAGTTTAGATGAATTATCAATAAAATGAAGATTTATTGTTATTATTGTTAATTAGATGCTCTGATATTTGCTATTGTATGCGCAATTTACGTTACCATACACGTTGTTCATGCCTTCCTGATTTATTCCGCTGCTAAATTAGCGGGGCATGACACTTCTTAATATGTATGACGTTGAGGTTATGTCGTATAAGAAGAGTTGACCAGTACAGCAATTCCCATAAGATACTTTTTTTGACTTAGTTGTGATCCTTCCCAAATCCAGGGAGTTGTCTTGTGCTGCTTGACAATTGTGCTATATCTAGTAAATTATGTACCATTGCCGCTCATTATGGACCAAACAACTGTTCAAAATCAACTTCTTCCAATTCAATTTTGTTCTTTAAGAATGCATATTTTTGCCTTCTAAAAAGATGATCCCTTGGTAGAAATCGTCGATGACAATCAAACCAACATGACTTGCCACCATACTTAAGTACAAATGATTTGGTACTGTCCATATAGTAAGGACATGCTAGTTTTCCATGGGTGCTCTAGCCAGATAATATTCCATATGTAGGAAAGTCACTTATCGTCCACATCAATGCAGCCTTCATAGTGAAATTTTGCTTTCGAGATGCATCATAGGTAGTAACCCCATCGGTCCATAACAATTTCAACTCATCAATCAACGGCCTGATATATATGTCTAGTTTTTTTTCTAGGACTTTTTGGGCCAGGGATCAATAGGGATAGAAATATATGCTCTCGTTTCATGCACATGTTCGGCGGAAGGTTGTATGGTGTCACGAAAACTAGCCAACTAGAGTAAGAAGTCACTGAACCTCCAAATGGATTGAAACCATCAGTACATAAACCCAACCTCACATTACGTGACTCTTTTGAGAAACTCGGGTGCGCACGGTTGAAGTTACTCCAAGCTTCGGCATCTGTAGGATGGCTGATTACATTCTGTTCACGACGTACTCTTTCTGCATACCATCTCATATGTTGAGCTATCTTTGATGACATGTACATTCGTTACAGTCTCGATGTGAGGGGAAAATACTGCAATGACATGTATGGTATATCTTTTTGCCTTGAATTGTCCCCTTTCTTAGACTTGAATCTATGATGACCACAGATGGAACATGATACCTTATTTTTATCCTCATTATAATATAGCATGCAATGATTAGGACATGCATCTATTTTTTCATATCCAAGCCCTAAGTCATTGACCATCTTCTTTGCACGGTAAAAATTTTTAGGTAACTTCTCATCTTGTGGCAACATACTTTTTATAATGAGTAACAAACGATCAAAACAAATCTCACTGATGTGAAATTCAAATTTCAAGTTCAATAAGTGTGAGACCGTAGACAGTCGAGAGTGATTTTGACATCCATTCCACAATGGCTCATCAGCATCCTTAAGTAGCTGATAAAATCTTTCAGCTGTCTTGTTTGGCAGTTCTTCAGTGTGTACATGCTCCTCACGAACATTGAATCTTGGACCAATAGCATCTATGACCATATCAACGTATGAACTTCCACTTCCAATATTGGCAGACTCATAGGACCACAATGTTTCACCATGACATATCCAGTTTGTATAATCTTTAACAAACCCCTTTCTGTATAAATGACGTTGTACATCCCATGTTGGAAGCCACTTCAAGTTCTTACAGACTATACAAGGACATCAGATATAACCCTCACAATATACAGCTTCAATAGGATTTCTCAATGTAAACTGAATGAATCTCTCAATTCCATTTTTAAATTCCACAGACACCACCTGATCAACTACTCTACGGTACATCCATGAACGATCTTCGAACATTTTCCCTGTGCAAATTAAATGTTAACACACAAAACTTTAACATGTTTAACAAAAAAAAAGTCTAACCCTTTCCTTACATTGTCCATCTCTGCCATTTTAAATAGGAAGGAAATATTATTTAGATTTTCACTTTTTAACCCATCTATGAATGTTTGATTGCATGATTAATTACTATATGTGTTGTGTTATTTGCTAAAAATTTCGGTAGCATCTCCCCACACCTCTCCGATATACCACAAAATATTTATTGATTAAGAAATTTTATTAAACACTTACTAGTAAGTGGTTAAAAAATAATCAAAATCAATAAAGGTATATTAGAGAGGAGTGAGAAGATGCAACCAAAATTTTTAACAAACAACACAAACACATATAGTAATTAACCACCTAAGTGCGTACAAACATTCACAGACTGTCCAAATGGAACAATTCAAGACTTTGAGTTAGATATACACATTCTCATATTTCAAAATGAGAATATGCACATCAATCCCAAAGTCTTGAACGGGTAGGTTGATTGGTATGTGCTTAACACGCTCTCCTAAGATGCGTGCAATGTTAGGTTGCATCCACGCATCTCAGCTCACATACAACACCCAACTAATTAGATATTGACAAGATAATAACACATTTTAAAAACACAAAAATAGGTATTCTAAAAACTCTATACATATAAAAATTATCAGCAAGCATATAAAACAAGTAAGATTGACTTTGTGTTGATGACTATTCAACATGAACATGAAAGCTATAAAGCATATTCAACAAGAAAGTTAGAAAGTAAATTTACAAAGCTAGAAATCAAATTTACAAAACATACAACACATTCTTAAGAGCAAAAATCAAATATAGCATGATGCTATTTAACTTAACTATTTATGATCCTTCAGGTGTGCATGTAATTATGAACATTTTAATAGGTTTTAGGGATTTCACCAATTATAAATTTTGATATAGCGTATCTATGTATGCCTTTGGTCTACCATAAATTAAAATCCCTGAATTTCTCAGATTTTCTCTTAAGGTGGTTCAGACGGAAGTTAAGAGCGCAAGAGATATGGGAGGGAGGGGTCATGATGCTTGTCCCTATCTTAAACATCTCAGCGTTTATAGACACACACCACTACACAACAGTATTTAATGCCACTTCAACATCAATTTTTCAGTACAACAAACAGCAATTGATAAGATAATACCCCGCTCCATAGCCAGCCGCAACCCATCATGAAGAGCTCTGGTTTCAGCTATATAGCTGGTTCCCTGCCCATAATTGAAAGCAAACCCCAAAATGAAGTAGAAGAGTTTCTGATATAGCCACCTCCAACATAAATACCCGGGTAATTTCTTTGCATGCACCATCAACATTGAGACAATGATCCTTTAATGGAGGGCACCATTTAATAAGGGTTGGTTTTTTAAGCTTGATATTATACTGATTAGATGTGAGCATGTTCTAGGGAGATGGGTTCTTGGTAAGCATATCCCTACCACCGCTACAGCAATATTAGTACTGATTTTTCTTTAAAGTTGGTGATGGATCTATCTTTTATTTTTGGAAAGACCCTTGGATTCATGGTCAGTCTATTGAATCGACGTATGGGGATTATAAAAAATTCATCAAGGAATGGATGATAAGGTGACTGTTAGTACTTTTATCCAAGACGGCCATTGGCGCCTACCACCACTAAGACGTAAGAAAAGGTTATGGTTGAGCTGTGGTCTATTGTTCAAGATATTCCCTTAAACTATGGCGCATGGATGCTATTGTCTGAAAAAATTTGAACCAGGGCCCATCTGCTTCAAATATTTATGACATTAGAAGGATGGTTCACCCTCATGTCAATTGGTACAATCTTGTTTGGTGCCGCCCAGCATGCCAAAGGCACTTGCTTCATTCCTGGCAGGTTATGATGGGCCGACTACCAACCCAAGATCGGCTCCAGAAAAAGGGAATTATAGGTCCTTACAAGAGCCTTTGCCAGTAGGAAGATACTGCTTGCAACAATGAACTGTGGTGATGATGCCTGTCTTGCAGGATCTGTCAAGTGCTATAAGTGCATGATCTGTCCAAAATGGTGGCCATGGGTTGGAGATCTATGCACTTGTTTCACTCTCTTGTGCTAGCTGCTATCCTTCTGGATGACCACAAATCTTAAAAGGCCGGTCTGATTCCATCATTTTCACTAGGATATCTGATTTGGGTTCCGACAATCTTTTGCGGAATCACCTTTAAATAGATGAATCCATAAATTCAGAATGGAATATTAGAAGAAAATAGTAATTAAGCAAATGTGATTCCAAATAACTAATGAGATCGATCTAAGGGATTTTGTTGAAATAATGTTGTTGAGATGCTGTACAAGACCAAGGAATTATGCTACTTGCAGTCTGTGAAAGTGTGAACTGACTTTAAACTGTTGGAAATACTGAATCCCCTTGGATTTCAAATATAGAATTACCTTGCATAATATTCCAAATTTGCTTCTAGACCCCAGGCAACCCAATGTCTCTTAGATGGCCCCTGCACACCATTCCAAAAAAATTAGCACATAACCGATCAAGGTGATTGCAAATATCCTAATGGAATTGTCTTCTTAACAGCAACCAAAAACGAGAAGAGGTGGATAGCGGGAGGGAGGGGAAGAGGGCCACGGCTGAGCCTCCCACCCTCCAATCGAGAGAGAGAGAGAGAGATATTAGCACATAACCGATCAAGGTGATTGCAAATATCCTAATGGAATTGTCTTCTTAACAGCAACCAAAAACGAGAAGAGGTGGATAGCGGGAGGGAGGGGAAGAGGGCCACGGCTGAGCCTCCCACCCTCCAATCGAGAGAGAGAGAGAGAGAGAGAGAGAGAGAGAGAGAGAGAGAGAGAGAGAGAGAGAGAGAGAGAGAGAGAGAGAGAGAGAGAGAGAGAGAGACTAACCGGTGACGGTGAGATGATCGGACGGATGGAGGGAGGAGGGAGGCGGCGGCGGCGATGGCCGAGAACAGGACAGCATGCAACGGCCGGGAACAGGGCAGCAGGCGACGGAAGTAGCCACGGCAGCAGGCGACGGCGGCGGTGACGGCAGTAGGCGTCCGCGAGAGAGCAGGGTTCTCAGGAGCATCCGCAAGTGTCTGGCGCGAGAGGGAATCGGGGCGGGGGGAAATTAGGGTTGTAGCGACCGATTTCACGACCGATAAGTATCAGTCGTAAATTGATCGCAACTAGAGACCGATTAGCGATCAATGTAAGTTCGGTCGCTATTATTTAGCGACTGAAATCATTTCGATCGCTAAGTGGTCGCAATAGTGAGATCGATTGGTCTGGTCGCTGTTCAGTGGCTATATGTAACAAAATAGAGACCGATATTTTCGGTCGCAATATCAGTTGCTATTTCCAACTTTCTTGTAGTGCCCCCTCTTCAATTTCCCTTTTCCCTGGGCCACCCGTCGATATTAAAAATGGATAGACAAACCGTATATTATATTTTATTTATAACACAACACAAATGTATAGACGTACGTACGTTTGTTCTTGAGGTGTCTTTGTACCACAAATTAAGTTGTTTCCTACTAGTCGGCACTGATGAGTATATAGTAGTTGCTTTCCCCCGAACCAATTTCAATGGGAGATGAATCCCCCAAAGTACATGATGGCTTTTGGGTTGCTTTCATTATGTCCAAGGAGAAATATTGTTGACAAATAGGTTCAGATTTCTTTCAGTTTTAATAATTTATTTACCATCTTCAATAGATAAAAGTAAGAAATAATAAATAAGAATGATAAATAGAATAAAAATAAGAAATAATAAATAAGAATGATAAATAAGTGATAACTTTTTTTTTACAGAAATTATTGTTACATGAAAAATATGAATATATATTTTTCCTAAAGTAGCTTCCAATATGTCACATGTAAATAAAAAATATTACAAATATGTCATCCCAGTGATGTAATCTCCATCCATTTAAACATGAGTTTGACTAATTTATGAAAGGAGATCTCTTATTTATCTTTAAATCAAATAATCCTAACACCTATGTAATCTTCATCCATTTAACTGTTCTTTAAAAAAAGTTTTTACATATTAATCCCTACAAATTTAATTGATTGTAAATTAATTCATCGTTATCATATTAGTCTATTAAAATATCTAAATCTTGTATATTAATCATTACAAGAGAGATTTTTTTTACAATATTTTAAAATTTTTGAGAGACTAATATGATAATTGTTAGATTTAAGAAATTAATTTATAATCAATTAAATTTGTAGTGATTAATATGTTAAAGAAAAAACCCTTAATAAAAAGCTCCAACCTTTTTTCCTCTGCTATACCTGCCGAGCATATGACGTGAGCACGGAAGACTGTTACTTCCATACATAGAGACAGGCAGCTGCCGCGTGCAGGGTTGCAGCTGGTGGGATGCGACCGAACTCCCTGCGTCGCCTGAGAAAAGTAGCGTGGGGATCCTCAGAGATGGACTGTTGTACGTGGTAATAGGTTTTTCTCCTCGACGGGGTAGCGACAGCCTTCTCAGAAAAAAAAAAATAATAATAAATAAGGGTCCCGAGACAAGTTAAAAGAGGTTTTGTTTTATGTGTATAATGTATCCTTCTTAAATTATATATATATATATATATGAAAATCGTCCTTCTTTTGTATTTGTAACCATCAATTTTAGATAGATAGATTACTTTGAGGAACCCTACCGTAATATTCCGTCCAGGGATATAATATTTGCATTGACACCACGTACCCTAAAACATAAACAATCAACTGTAAAAGAATGTTCAATGCATATTTCATAATTGTTTACATGTAATTACCGAAGAATCCAATTAACTAGGGCCACATATATATTTGGGTAGGTAGGTATACATACATGAAAGCCAAAATTAATAAACTTGTATTGGTCATTAAATTGATGACCCAATGTGCCCACCAAAAAGAAAGCTTGTGAAAGTTGAATCATGTAGCATATTTCTCTTCCCATGCCGGCCAGAGTTGCGCATGAATGGGCGGGGGTATCCAGCGAACACCATTTGCCATTAGGCATGTGTGGTGAGAATGGGAAGGGCACCAAAGCAAAAGTGGGTACGTACGTGAGGTACTGATTGGAGCCTTTGATATCCATCCTTTAAGTACTATTATTTACTCCCCGCTATTGCCTAGAGTCTGGTACCATCATATTCCTATTTCCTCCGAACCAGGCATATATATCTATAGATTGTCCACTCAAAGGGAGGAAAAGGAAGAGAGAGAAAAGGCGCAGCTCTTATCTTCTGGTCATCGGAGTCGCTGTATCACTGCTTTTTTTTGTTGGACTCACTTACCTCCACCAACGGGAAAAGGAAAAGAGTTCGTATTTTCCATCATTCCTCGAGTAGTCATGAGATCCCCTCCCCTCGGAATCACATGTCTTGTAAAAGACAAACGATCAAAAGCAAAACAGATGGACTAGTTTACTATCTTGTCTAATTATAGTGTTCACCTCAGACACAATACTCCAGTGAGAGGAGAGGCCACCCCTAATTAATCAAATGGGTTTGAGAGGACTTGTCAAGTGGATGCATGCCGGCATATATATATGAGTGGGGGCACCATTACTTACAGTCTCCCGCATGCGTGCCGCCCTGTCCAATCCCCTTTTGCTTTGTTAGTCTATTCAGTTGTGATCGGAGGAGTAAAGAGAATGAGATCTTTCTTCTGGGCTAGACTATTTGAGTTGCTTTTACCACACTGGCTTGAATAAAGTTGTGACATAACATAAGGAAATATGAAAACAGAAGAGATCAACTTAAACCTTCAATTTGTTTAAATGATGATCTTAGTCATCATGAGATACTACACTTTAGGATATATTATACACATAAAACGTTACAAACTGAGGATTCCGGTTAGGTCGATCGGTTAGAACTCTTGCTTAAAAGCAGGAGATCTCGAGTTCGATTCATGGGGAGGACTTACCTGATTTACATGCAATCCTCGAGGTCTGTAAATCCGAAGTTTAGGGTTCGTTTCATTGGTTGTGAATACATTCGTAAGAAAAAGATTTCTTTTAAGGAAAATATTTACTATAATTACGTAGATGATTATTTTAAAAATATTTTTTCATTATTATTTTGTAATAAAATAGTTTTTAAAAAATTAAAAATATTAAAAAAAAAAGGAACGCTCTATGCGCAGATCGAACGACGTTGGTGGTCAGCGACTAACCACTCACTACAAGAAAAAATGATTTTAGCTACTAACATTGCGACAGACATTTTCGATTACTATTAGATCACAAATTAGTGACCGATTAGTGACCAAACTAGTTTAGTTGCTAAACAAATATTATAGTGATCGAACTAAAATTGATTACTAATCGGTGACAAATTTGTGACTGAATAGTGACCGATTAAAATTCAGTCACCGAATTTCACCGTTTTCGGAAATGAAGCAAACTTTTGCGACTTAATATTTTCGAAAATAGATGTTGAGCATTGGGCATTGGTCGGCTGGTTGTCGAACGCCGACCGTCGACCTCCAAGTGCCCGCGCCGCTTTGGATGTGAGTTAACTCAGAGTTAACTCTAGTTAACTCTGAGTTAACTCAAAAAATACTTTGGTAGTGTTTTAAAGTTAACTCTAGTAGGTTAGGCTAAAGGTGAATTAAAAGTGAGTTAACCTACCATTTTCTAACCCACCTCTAGAGGTGGAATAGAGTTAACTCAAGTGAGTTAACCACTTTTTTCCTCTCACATCACAAGCATTAAATGCTACTTTTTCTTTTCCCAATGTTAGTTAACTCACTTTTAACTACCAAAGTGCATTTGAGAAAAGGTGAGTTAACTCACTATAGTCTAAAAATTAACTCTATTATTACCAAAGTAAAAGGTGGGTTACATATGTGTAACTTTGTACATGGGTTGGAGTTATCTTAACTCCAACCCATTACCAAAGTGGCGCCTGGTGGCTAATGTCAGATGCGTGTTACTGATCGTAGGCTGCCGTGCTCCGACCATCGGACGTCAATTTTCAGTTGTCGGGAATCAGGTGTGGGGCATCGTCAGTCATCTGGTGTCGCCCCTATCACTGATCAACAGTCATCGATCGCCACCTTAAGAAAAATTATTGGCAGTGCAAAAGAGACGCTAAGAATGACAACACAGACTGTAGCCTCGCTCATAAAAATCATACATGAAAGAAAAATTGAGAAAAATAATTTACGAGGTTTCATCAATAATGTTAAAATTTATGAATTTTAGGTAAAATATTTTCATAAATTAATTTTTTAAAGAAACTAAATAAGTTATTATATAAAAATTTCTCTAAAAATATTTTCATATATGAGATTTTAGAGTGGTAAATTCGTATAGTTTTGGCACAACATAGGTGATTGCTAAAAAAATTTGGATATAGTAGAGCCACCTTTGACAATTCAAGAAAATATGGATTATACATATCTACAGTTTATAGGTGTTTATATCAATAAAAAGTTATATATTGCAACATTTTATCACTAATAAGTTATCTTGAGATATTTTCGTGAATATTGTACTGGATATTTTTGGAATATACAGTTCATTTGTACTCTTACCTCGTCTAGTTGAGCGATAGATTTGAGGGAACATACACAAAGCGCTCACTATTTATGTTAAAAAACATGTATTAGAACATGAATATGTGTGTACCGTCTTAACAAAAGAAACTAGGTATTTCTTTTTCTTGTTAAAAAATTAAACTTTGATGAGGGGAATCTGCAAGAATAGTTGCATATCGACCTCAAGAATTCGAGATGAGGAACTCAAAACTAATGATGGAGCGGAAGTCAAAGTTGCTTGATGTCAATCACAATTCGACCTATAGGACGTCAAACTCGAGCGGGGCTCCAAAAGTTAATTCTCCGATGCTCAAATTAGATGTCAACTCACGAAGGGGATCAAAAGAAGGTAGAATATATAGTGGAGAGAGAGAGTAGACACGCATGTTAGGTCGAGATCTCTAGTTGAGATCTAAAATTCGGACCTTTATTTGTGGCAAAAGAGGCTACTTTTATTCGCAAAGAATCGCAAGTTGGATGGGATTTTATGTGTTGGCCTGACTCTTTAGAGTGTTGGTTTCTCAACTAAGAGTCCAAAAGAAGATTCGAGGGCAATTTTCGTGCTAGATCTCACGGAGGAACAGTCATGATAGATCTCAAAATCCGTCGCTGGATGAACTTGGACCGTCGAAATCGGATTCTGACTGTTGGTGCTCGTCTTGGTCCAAATCGGTCTCTTCTTGTGCTGCCCCTTCTTCCTGGGTTGACGCCACCTAATGAGCAAGTGGCACCCAATGGACCCAAACCGAATTGGGCCGAGATATTAAGTGGGTTTCAGAGCCAGGCCAGATGCCGTGACCTATCAAATTTGAAGTAGCTTGTTCTCATTTCCTCGCGAGAACTCGACACTTAATTTATTGGGTAACGTGGGGGTGGGAATTATTTGGGTTACTAAACATACGTGAAGTTCTTTAACCACTGACACTTGCAACAGCTCCAAATAGCTTTTATAAACCTATGAAAATACGATCCCTCCATAATGAAAGTGAACTCCTTACTCATGCGGAAGATTAGGCTGGAAAAGATTATTTGTATGCATGCATTGTGGAGTAAAGTTAGATCACATTTAATATGAAAAGCTTGAATTCCCTTTATTTCTATGAGTCCTACACAAGATATTTGATTAGCTCCCTGAAAGGAAGATACTGGGAAGATGCATGATTGTGGAGTTGAGATTATCTAATGGCCCAATTCAAGTTTGGCGTCCGCGGTCGACAGATCAACCCACCACCATGACAAAGTCCGGCTTTAGAACAAGCCATCACCATCACAAAACTGTCCTACCGTGAAGGCATGAAAAGGGCACCCCTCCCTACTTGACTAACAAAGGCTGTGGGCCACTCGTGCCTCTCTCGATGAGTAGTACCATGCCACAGATTGGGACAAAAGGACATTCCACACTCCAATATGCGTAAAGCCACCCGCATGAGCCCTCGAGAAGGCAATAGAAGTTTGGAATTCTACCCTCACACCCCCCCCCCCTCTTAATTAGTTAATGTTAAAAAGGTGGGATTCTTAGCAGACCCCACAATTGTTTTGGAGCCGTCTTCTTTCCCATGACAGTAATAGATTAAAGAAAAAGGAATGGAAACGAAAGAGTGATGAGGGAGAAAAGAAAAGAAAAAGGGCCTGCCAGGCGCAACAGCCTGGTCGCTTAGCGGAGAAACCTTCGAAAATACTGCAGAATATAAAGTAGAACAGGTCAACTGATACCCCCCCCCCACCCATGTTCAAACAACATCTGCTGCCAAACCCATCAAAGGCCAGACCTTCTATTTATGTCATTCACTTTCTTCTCCCTCCCTCCCGTGCCCCAATGCATCATAGAGAAGCCCCAGGAATAGAGCCAGCAAATGTACATCCTGATATGGTCGCTGAGCCCCCACAAGATATCTTTAATGGCAGTCTATCCTGATTCCTACGGTTCCCCGTTTACAAGGCACAAGTGTCCATCACCACAAGCCAACTTGTCTAACAAATATGCAAGCCGTGGGAACTACTCTCTTTCCCCCATGTCCACTCATTTCTATACCTATCTTTCTATCTATCCGTGTCTGTCTATCCATCCGGGAGGGCACTAGGCATTAACTTCTCCTACAACTGGTGTGCTAACGGAATCCAAAAGGGTACCGTGAGGGAAACGGTAACATGCATGGTAGAACTGGGAGTTCCAACAGGCATGAGATGTGGACTTGGTCCCCCCTTCTCATCTGTGTGGCCCTGGTACAGTCCAGAAAGGATCCACCGAAGTTGATGGGAAAATACAGATACGCCACTCTCCCTTGTGCATCATTAATTTATGTCCATATACTAGTGAAAATTTACAGCTCATATCTTTTGTCTCCTTCCCGTATAAGCAGTCAAATGATCCAAAACAAAGAACAACAAGAGAACGAACGATATTATCGGAAAGCAATAATAGATAAAGGAGGGGAGGGAGAGGAGGTGGGCCAGGTCAGGTGGCGTTGCTCCATGCGATTTTTACCCGGGATTTTAGACCACCACCAGCTACGCACCCGGCCTATATCTACCTTCCCACATCATGTTGTGAAAAGAAAGTGATGGATGTGGGTGGGAGCATTGAATGGTTGTTTGAAGAAAGCAGATGCGTTTGCTTTACCTCTCTCTTCCCTCACCCTTTTGTCTTTCCCCGTGGGCGATGGAATCTGATGCCACACAACAGAACAAATGAGGAGATGTGAAGTGTGAAACGTGATTCGCTCCAGTTTTGGCCTCTACCACCGCCACTGTGATCCCAATAGGGATGGATGATGAGTCAGACTTGTGTCGGGGTAGGAACCCGGGAGCGGTGTTGAAGGATTGGAAGGAAAGTGTGGAGGAGGCTGTCATGAGCTTTGTTGCATATGTGAAGATTCTCGCAAGGTTCTCAAGAGACCCAAATCCTCTCATCCTCCCCTGTATCGGACTCGACCCGCAACCATCTACCGCATCAGCAGTCATGTCACTGTTCATCACTGGGGTCAGATGGGGCCGCTCTGCCCTGGAAATTTCCGATCGAATGGAAGACCCCACTCTTAACATATATATATATATATATATATATATATGCATCGGTCGGCAGCGCATGGGTGGTGCAGAAATCACACATGTTTCAGGGTCGGATAAAATAATAGATCAGGGTCGGATAAATAATAGATCAGCAGACTCTTCGATCCCTCTTTTCTTGGACTCCGCTCAACCCTCTTTTATACAAATTAAGGCACCTCTGTACAACCAAGATATATTATGGGACTGATCTCCTTGCCTAATCCTTGAGGTTATCATTCATTAACAGCTCCTTGGACGTTCGACGGCCTCCACTGAGAGCCGCTAATGACGGAATGCGAAATACGACCGGGACCATCCATGTTACAGAGTGGTGGGCAGCTGATCCACCCCCACGGGCAGCAACTTATTACATCCAAGTCATCATCGGGGATACGCCCACAGACGCGAACGTTACAGAACGCCGTGAGTGGTCCACCTAGAATTAATGGTATCCATATCAAAGTATAAGAGTGTCCCTCCCTACTTGAAGGTGATCTAAAGATTGACGCCGTTACACACTTAGAGGCCTTTTGTAATTTTCCTTCGGTAATAATTGACCACAAACTCACTGACCACGGCCACTTGCTAATGACTTTACAAAAGAATGCTCGTTCACTTCAAACTGTTCCTAATTGCCATCAGCCATCTAAACTAACGAAAGAGATGTAAGCAAATTACTAAATCCCTTTTTTACAGCTATTACAGAACGTTTTTACGGCAAAAGGCCCGATCAGGCGGTCCAAAATGATCAAAATCTCGCCAGCGTAAGCCTGACGCCGCTACGTTGGGGGGGATCACCGGAAGAGGACATCGTCGGCCATCAGCACATGAAGACTTGGAGGCTTGCGTTCTTGGGGGCATCGCAGACGGGGCAGGCGTCGATGCTGGAGTCGCACAGCTTGCAGAGGCAAACGTGCCGGCAAGGCAGGAGTAGCACCGATGCCTCCCCCTTCGCGCAAGCCTTGCACGTTCCCCCCAGCCGCATCTCCCTCGGGTACTGCCTTGCCGCCGCCGTAACCTTCTCCACTTCGGGGGCTGTCGCAGGCGGCCCCTCGTGGCAGCAAGACTGGGCATCCTCCACCGGGAACGCCGGCTCTACGCAGTCGCTTTCCCCGAAGCCCTCCTCCCGTTCCTGCGACGACCGCGCGGACAGGATAGCCGGCCCCGCCGCAGCGGCACCGCCAGGGGTGGCGTTGTGCACAAGGACCTGCTCGAGGGTGGCGCGAAGGCTGCAAACGATGGTTTCATTGTTCCGAGCAACGTTAAACCAGATTTGGTTCTCGGCAGCTAACTGACGGATCTTCT
This sequence comes from Colocasia esculenta, assembly GCA_014218235.1. NCBI lineage: Eukaryota > Viridiplantae > Streptophyta > Magnoliopsida > Alismatales > Araceae > Colocasia > Colocasia esculenta. The sequence continues at coordinate 53,955,141 of CM024759.1, read as the reverse complement.
CCTCGAGCTCAGTGTTGCGGCGGCTGGCGGACTCGAGCTCCGCCTCCTTCTCGCGGAGGCGGCGTAGCACACTCTGCTCCGTTGCCGACAGCAGCGCCCGGTGATGGCGCTTCCGCGCTTCCTCCAGTCCAGATCGAATACTCTCGTTCTGCATAATTAAGCAGCATTGGCATCAGCAACCAGCAAGGAACAGCCAGTAACTTCATAGACGAACGACCGATATAAATCTAGAGATTCATCTCAGCTGGTGATTGAGCCCAGTACCTGGAGACGAATGAAGGCTTCCACCTCAAGGCTTTGCTGGTTGAGTTGCGAGACGAGATCTTCCATAAACGGGGAGGTTGTCGGCGCCGTTTCAAGAGGCAGGCGAGACTCGACATGTGGCCTCGCGCTGGTGGATGCTATCGCAGACTCGTTCATCCGGATTTTATCGTAGGCCGCCAATGGCAATGAAGATGGAGTCCCCACGCAAGCCTCGGATGGCGGTGCTGCGACCTCCCGAGGTACATAGGCTAGCCGTATCTTCTTCTGCTGCTGCTGCAGGTCCCGCTGGAGAGCTGGATGGGCGACGCTGCCTTCTAAGAACCCACGCTTGCGGCAACCGGACGCGTTGCAGGTGAGCTCGCTCTCGGGTTCGCCGCTGAACACGACCCCAACATCGGCCAACGTCTGCTGCAGATGTGGAAAGTTGGCAGGGAGGCTACCGAGATGCGCGACTGCAGCGTTGATGTTGAAGAAGGGAACGCCGGCGCCAGCGGCGCGAGAAACCTTGCCGGAGGGGTAGTTGGGGATGAACGGCGCCACAGTGGATGGATACTGCGCCTGCACCTCCATTGCTATCGCCTTCCTTCGGAGGAGAAACAGGGAGATATGTACAGATAGGAAGGGAGAGAGAGAGAGAGAGAGAGAGGGTGGAAATGTGGGAGGAGCTGAGAGGGGAAGTGGACATCTATATATATATGCATATCTACATGTGTGGAGTGGTGGGAGGACTGTGGACGTTGCCGGGTCCCTGTCGCATATGTTGATGTAGAATAAAATACTAATTACCTATTTATTTAATAATTAATGGGATTCGAAACCGTGGGGTGGGGTGGGGGCGAGAAAGGAGAGATCACGGTTGCACGGGATCGTGGCGTTGGGACTATATTCGTAACATCACCCACCCATGTAGACTGGGCCAACAACAATAAAGCAGGACCTTCCGCTCGCCCATGTGGAGGGCCTGATAGAACCAACTTTAATTTCGGTTGAGAAAGTTTGTATATTACACTTTTAAATGTAATATGATTAGACAAAAATTTATTTGACATCTAATAATTACTTTATCACTTCTCATGCGAAGGATGTCACATGAGTTATTACCTATTCATATTACACTTAAAGTGTAATATATAATATAATAAGTCTTTCTCATTTTAATTTATATTTAGTTTTTAATTTTCATATTTTACTATTTTACCTCCAAACTTTATTAAACTTGAATTAAGAAAAAAAATTCAAAAAATAGATTTTAAATTAATTAACCAAGTTACAAGATCAAAGACTGATTCAAAAAGATTAGTGATTCAAAAAGATTAGACGGACTTAAGAAAGTAAAAGTCGTAAATTGTATGATTTGCTCCTAAGAGCAAATTTCCTCCCTCTTTTATAACCTTTTTTCCCCTTACTTTTAACGACTCGCTTCGGTTTCCTGTGTTACTTTGCTAGTAACGCGTTTCCTCTATGTGGACCTGGAGCCATGTTTTGGCCGTTGTGGAGTACTCGGAACGCGTACGGCCTTCGCTGCCGCTAGTGGCGCTGCGGCCACCGCAGCGGTGGTCGTAGCAGGCAGGACGCGTTAGGTGGTGCGGTGAAAAGAAAAGACCAATGCACGGCGGAGTCAGGAACATAGGAAGAGAAGGCATAACACTTGCACGATCAAGTACACACCCACTGTAAGCGTGACGTGGTGGCCGTGGCCGGAGCGAATAAACAGCAGGGAGGGTGGGGGCTGGTGCTGCCACTGCCGGCACCTTCTCACCTCCCAGCAACGCAACCAAAAAAAGACAAACGATAGAGAGAGAGAGAGGGGTGGTGGTAGAAGAGATTAGAGAGAATTAGGGAGCAGGTACGGCACCGACGAGTGCACGCCGGTCAGTCTGGGGTTCTCATCTTGGGAAAAGCTCGCCTTGTTGTTGGTTCCCCCAGTTGGTTAATGCAACTAGCTTGGGCTAATTAAAAGGCCATGTTGGTAAGTGTGACAAATGCATAATATCATAAATTGTCTGTTTTTTAATACGTTCCTGCACGGCTGTCTTGCGGAAGCAGCTGCTGCAGCTGTTTGGCCTCTGGCGTTGTTACTACTTATCACTGCTGATGTGCTGCTGTTGTACTCTTCTGACACCTGTACATGTATATATATTATTTATATATATATGGCGACAAGTTGGTGCCCCAGCGGGCCAATGACCAATGAGTTGGTCAAAGACTCAACGGGAAGAGATAATTTATCCTATAAATCTGGTTGGAGGGAGAAAATAAAAGTGATTGCCAGGTCTCACCCGGATCTCGTTGAAAGGTGTAAATCTTTATCTGGACTCAAAAGTAACCGTTAACTTAATTTATAGCCTCTACTTTCACACTGACCAAGAAAAAGTGCATGAAAACTTCTCGTTTTAATCGCACGTTATGGACTCATATATTAGTAATTATTTTACAAGTTAATTTATGGCTTTACTGTAGATGGTTGCAGACCACTTTAACGGTGAAGGGCACATTTATTAGCACAAGAAGAAAACTGCTGCTGAGTGGGCATGCAATTAAGTTAGATTCTTCTTTAGTAGTAGATACTAATTCAACTTTTTTTACTTTTATGGTTAGTTTAATCCTTGAAAAGGACATGCTGCAAAGAAAGGTTCTATTTGTTAATTTTATTGCTAAATACTCAAGTTACAAAAATAAAATAATTTTTTACATATAAACCATTGTTAAATTATTATTCGTAAATATATCATGTCTAAAAATATATTAACAAAAATATCATTAATTACTAATATATGAGTCCATAACTCTCGTTAACATTAATCAGACATACAAAATGACTTAACTATCCTCTCTCTCAGTCTCCTGCATCTCTCTCACCCTTGCCCTCCCTCTCCCTCTCTTAGCTTCCTCCAAGCACAGCGGCGACACCAGCAACCCCGGTCACCATAGACCCCAACCTCCTCCATTGCCATTGCCTTCGGCATTGTCTCCCTTGCCTCCTCCCCCTCACCCTCCAAGCCAATAACTGTTGTTGCAGCCCCAAGCATGCTCTTGCCCCTTCTGCTGTCGAGGGCACCTCCTCCCCCATGCAGAAGATTTGCCCCTGCCCAAGGAGCTGGTACTAGGTCAAACCCATTGTTGCAGAGGCTTTGCTAACTGCAGTGGTTTCAAATTGGAGCTTAGCTCAGGCTTTAGTTAGCGGATTTGATTAGGCTACCTGCTTCCCTCCTTGGGGTAGGAAGAAGCCGAGCGAGAGCACAAGAGGGAGGAGAGGAGTACAACCATGGAGAGCAGAGTGAGAGGATGAGGGGATCGATGCAGATCAGATGTGGGCTATGGTGG